>JAVJAQ010005019.1:481097-506146 GCA_032362365.1 Zygogramma bicolorata
TGGAAAAAGTGTCATTATTCTTAGGCATTAACGTCCTTCAATAGACAAAACACTGATAAATGAAATAGTCGTTCATTCCGAAGCGAATGGCTAGCATTGTTAATTTTATCATATCCGGTGATACTCGAGAAACAACAAGAAGACTATTGTCTTCCATATACACCTACAACTAATGAAACAATGTGGATTCGAATCGAACGAATCTAGATGTCGCTTATTCATGCGAATGTTGTTTCATGATCCATCCAGATTATTTTTTCCTGTAATATAAAGGCGGAGAAGTGATGAAATAGATTTCAGTGATTACGTCATAACGTTTCTGTCGAAGCAAATGTCAAGTCCATCAATATTTTATTACCACCTAAATTATAATATTATGTTACATTGCCCATTGTTTAAGCTAGCTACATCAATCAATGATTTGTTCTACATCATTACACTTGATTATAAAAAGCAGGATCACAAGTGGTCATATTACTACCAAATTACCAAAATAATGATTAGAGAAATTTAAAATTCAACAGTTTTTTTAGTAGCGACCTTACAACATTGATGATAATGGGAAATACTGAATCTGTATATTTATGATCCGATAATTGTTGCAATTCAATACAAAATTGACAAAAGCAGTCTCATGATGAGCTTGGAGACAAATTATTATCAGTTTTTGGTTGGATCATCAATAAACGATGAGATTGGAACCTTTGGTATAAAAGTTGAAATTTTTCCTAGAGCCAATTACCCCAGCACCAAACTGATATTTTTGCAGTCTACGCGCGTTTCGCTAACAAGGTTAGCATCTTCAGGAGAAGTAAATTGATATAAACAACTAACCCTATCATTATAGTCTATAATTATATTGTATTGTACTCATTCTACTCATTTCCTTGGTGTATACGGCCACATACAGGAAGTCTATTTTTTCCCATGGTATAGCTTTAATTCACAACCATCTGTGTAGATCTGAAAATTTCAAAACCTCGAAGATTCTGGGTTACGGTTTTTTGTTGCCTTGTGTGGTGGAAACGTGGTGAAGAAAATGATGTGGAATCCCCAAAAATCCATCCAACTGGGGATGGAATCTGAAAAAAATGAACGAATCAAACTCTGACAAGAACTATAGATTAGACCTACCGGAGATAAGGTATATTTTTTTTAAGTCGCTGAACACGAATCTGAAGTCAAATTTCCGGAAAACGAAAAGGCGGTCCAAAAATGGCGGATAATTTCATTCAAACTTGAATCAATCTTTATGGTACCAGTATTTGGTATTTGGTACCAGGGGGTTGTTGGGGTTGCTGACTACGAATCTGAAGTCGAATTTCTGGTAGATAATTTCATCCTACTTTAATCAATCTGTATGGAATTAGGTACCGGGGGGTTTTGAATAGAAATAATTCATTATCACGTAAATGTGTCGCATATAGTAGATTGGAAAATTATGTAAATTCAAATACGAAAACGAATACGAATCCAATTGCTATCTGAATCGCTATCGTTATTGTCGCTAGAGTCACTGCAGGTAGACATTGCAAATACTCTTGGTTTGTTTGCGATTTGGCAAATCCAACAAAGCAATGGCTTCACGCAATAATGATTTTCTTGATATAGCTGGTAGTTCACGCAAACTTGAGATAATAGGGTCAGATACGATCAAAAGACGCCCAAACACATCCTCTATATTTCTTCACCTACTGAATTTTCAAGCAAAGTCTAGTCTGAATGATATTATATATTCATTGAAAGATGAGAAAATGAAGAGAAAGAACGAGAAGAAGCACTCAAGGAATTTCTTGAAAATGAAAAGAGAGAACGAGAAATAGAGCGGGAAAATGAAAAAAAAAATGGAAAAAGCTCCAGAAAATTTTAAAACACCCAGAAAGGTTCTTCAGACATGTGATACATAAAACCGAAATACGAATGGAAGAAATGAAAGGAGAAATGAGAGAAGATTTGAGAAGAGAACCGAAAGGGGATCTGAAAGGAGAACTGAAAAACGATTCGAAAGAAGAACTGAAGGAAGACATCAGGAAAATAGACGATGAATTCGATAAGAAAGTGGGTACAGTGCGAGAGGAGATAATGAATGAGTTGAGAAATGAAATGAGAAGTCTTGAAAAACAGATAGGTCTTTTCAAGAATCAGGATCGCCGAGACAGGGTTCCCACATCAACAATTTCCGTAAAACCACCGACTTCTGAAGGACAGTTCTCTTGGGCCATGTATCCTATGCAATTTGAGGCTGCGGCAGAGACTAATGCATGGGGCGAAGAAAAAAAGCTACGGCAATGATAGTAGCTTTGAGAGCGCCAGCTTTGGGTATATTGCAGGCGAGAATTCCTGCACTATCAAAGAAAGTAGTTCGTGCTAAAGTGAACAAAGTCCCTGTATGCAGCGTCCAGCCATCAGCTTCCGCACGAGCCAGGGTGAAGACAGAACAAGCCATTCCTGTGAGAGCCGCCAGGTGTCGTATTAGAAGTGAAAATGACATCTCCGAATTGGAAACAACAGGAAAGGCTGACTTGTTCAAACAGAAAGTCAACACTGGCCAAGTCAATTCATTTCAAGAACCACCAAGAATTCCATTCGCTAAGCGACAAGAGATGGTAGAGCGCGTTGACAAGATAAAGGACCGGTACTATCTGAAGGCAAATACTGGCGGATTTCAAGAAGGAGATCGAGTGTGGCTGTACAACCCCCCTTGTTGGTAAACAGGGTTCAACGTAGACCTAGACCAAAAATGAAAGTCGTACATCAAACGAGACTCGAATGTAACAATGGGAATAACGTGATATTGTTTGATCGGGACGATCGAAATTGAGATTGAGATAATGTTACGGAATCTCCTAGCGCCGACCTTGTTGCTCGTAAATGCAGGATAATAATAGGGGTCGAAGGATGGTCGTTTACCTGCGATCTCGTATCGTGTGGAAAATCATCATCGATATTTGACTGGAAGATTCTCCATAGGTGTGAGCAATATACGGCAGATAGTTATCAGTTTCTAGCTTAGCGGAGAGGCGGAGAGCTTTGAAACAGAATATGTAGTTCAGAGAGTTCTAGTACAGAGCGTTGGAAAGTTAGCGGAGCAGTTTGAGTGATTGTATTGTATTGTGATGAACAGTTGTAATAAAACTGGTGAAGTGTTGTTTGGAGTTTTAATAAACGAACCCAAGACAATATCGTAACAATATGTAGTATATATTTTTCAAATCAAAAACTTAGTGTGTCAATATTCTAGATTCAGAGAGCAACTAAATTTTCAATTGCTTTTCGAGAAGAGAGAGAGGGAGTTCAGTTTTTTCCGTGAAACTTGTAAATTTTTGGTCGAAACAAATTATATCTTTGTGTTACTGCGTTAGTTATAAGTGATACCATGGGAGAACTATGAACTCCACCGGTTTAAAGTCACATTTTTATTATTTATACTCACGCCTTGTATCCCTTCAGTCAGATAACTGTTCATTGAAGTTAAACACGTTCCGCGGATTACTAGATCTTCTAAAGCATCCAGTAGTGACTAACCGAGTCGAAAGCTTTGACCAATTCAACGAATATGCAAAGACAGGGTTTGCTATTTTCTAGAGCTTTATGTATCTGGGTTATTGACTCCTTAATCACATCCTGTGTTGACCTGGCTTTTCTGAAACCATCAGGATTTTGTAATACCAGTTGGATTTTTCAAAAACATTCACCAGTCTTTTCTCAATCACGTATTCAACAAATTTTGTTATTTCTGTGATGAGGGATATAGGTCGATAATTTATGCATTCTAGTTTTCCCCTTTTTTATAGACAGGTTTGATGATTCAGACATTTTGGTCAGTAACCCGTGTTGACTACTTTGTTTATGAGAAATGTTTGTGGATGTTCAATTTAATATTTGATATGTTGGATTACTTCCACATATATGTCATCTATGCCTGAGACCTTCTCTTTTCTGTGATCATTTTTTATTTCCTCTTCTCATTTACGGGTGTATCTCTTCGCGATGAATTAATTTTCGATTGAGTTTTTTCTCTTCTTTAAAATCATCCAGATTTTGATTTGATTTTCTAGGTCCTCCCTAATTTTTGTTTAATGTTTTACAAATTTATTTGCGATAGACATTGGGTCAGTTGTGGATGACCAGTCTTATTTCTTTTACATCTTTCTTTTTTTTGAGCACGCGTTTTTCATTGATTTCCATAAGAGTTTCCGATCTGATTTATTTTTATAGACTTCTTTTTATTTATGATCACTTTTGGCTTTTTTGATGATATATTCAATGTATTTCGAGATTTTCTGGAGTTACTTATTTTCATGTTATTATTTTTATACCGTCTCCATATATTATATGAATCGTTCATAGTTTTGATAGATGTTATGAGGGCTGCAGTCACCCAGAGTTTTCCTTTTCTTTTTGATTTTATCACTATTTCTCTTAAACATTCATTTAGTATCCTTTTAACTTGACCTACAAGTTATTCTGTGGCCCGGTTCACGTTCTTCACTGGACATGTTCTTCATATATGTGTGAAACTCTATCATTTGTGAAGTGATCTGTGATCTGGGTGTTAATATTGAACGGTGTAACATCTTCATCAATATCATTGATAAAAATATGGTCCAAACAAGAACCTGACTTGATATCCATCCTAGTTATTTCATTAATGGTAGATACAAAATCGAATTCATTAAGAATATTGAGACACTCCTGAGTAATCTCGCTTTCATCAAGAAATTTTTGGGTAGTTGGGTAATTGTTACTTTCAGAGCTGTGGTCTCATATATTTCACAGATTTCGTGTACATAGTCATATTGTTCCCTAGTTTGAACAACGACACCATCGTTTTTATTGAGATCACCCTCACTGTATAATATCTCGTATCCGTTGATATTGTATAGAGAAGTGTCTTGTAATTTTCATGTCTCGATCAGAACAACGATGTCGATAGTTTTTCCAAACTCACCAAGGAACAATTTAAAATCTTCGAAATTTTTTGCTAAGCTTCTAAAGTTTTTTTAAAATATATATATAAATAAATAAATATATATATATATATATATATATATATATATATATATATATATATATATATATATATATATATAAAGGTTTCTCTGAGCTTGATCAATGACAGTGAATGAGTTCTATTTTAATTAAAAAAAAAAAAAAAAAAAAAAAAAAAAAAAAAAAAAAAAAAACAAAACAAGAGAGACAGTCCTCAAAAACAAAAGAAGACAGGGCAGGGGAGACCAGACACACGACACCCAGATCAAAGAGTCACAAAAGACCAAGATCACGGAAAACAAACGAGACGGAACACAAAAACGCCAAAAAAACCAAGAAGAAGAGGCCAGCACCAATCAACACATCAAACACAAACAACGACACAAATCGGGCGCACCCACGGACACCAAAAAACCACAGAAGACGGACGGAAAGAACAACACCACAAACAAAAAAAAGGAAACAAAACCGACAACCAAACAAAGAAACAAAATCAACAAAAAAGAGACACTCAAATCCCCACAAAAAGGAGAATACCAGACGGCCAAACACAACACAACAAGTCAGAACAACACACCAAGAACACCTCACAAATACCACGATATTGTATAGAGAAGTGTCTTGTAATTTTCATGTCCAATCAAACAACGATGATAGTTTTTCCAAACCACCAAAACAATAAAATCTTCAAATTTTTTGCTAAGCTCTAAAGTTTTTAAAATATATATAAATAAATAAATATATATATATATATATATATATATATATATATATATATATATATATATATATAAAAAAGGTTTCTTCTATATTTGAGTATTGTAGTCAATTGGAGGGCTTCAGTGAATGAGTTCTATTTTCTGAGTATTCGAGCTTTCGGAAAATTTATTTTCCCTTTTCCGAAAGCTCGAATACTCAGAAAATAGTACTCATTTACTGAAGCCCTCCAATTGACTACAATACCCAAATATAGAAGAAACCTTTATCCTGATCAATATAGTCAAATCAAACATTACTTTCTTATAAATATATATATATATATATATACATATATTCCAATAAATATAGTCCCAGTTGTAGATTTGAGTATATATGGTGCGGAATTCCCGTATATAGCTGTAAAATTATAAATTTCTTTCGAAGATTGCAGTTTATTTTAAAACTAACTGCCCTCTTCGAAACCAACACTCTATTGAAAAAATCTTCAAATCCTGCCTAATAATTGTTGATTTTTCAATAAAAGTCTGCTTCTTGTGATATGGACTTAACCTTGGTCAATGATTTGTAGATTTTGATGATGATGAATAAAGATCTTAGAAATCTTCGTTCATGAAGCAGATTCCTCCGGTCACTCCCCAATCACTAATATTAATCTCTAGTTTTTTTATCGAGACGAGATTTATATCCTTATTTTCGCCAGTAGAATTTCAAATTACCATAAAACCATTGCAATGACGTCAATAGAGAACTACTTTTTCTCTCGTAGTAACAGGAAAAGGAGAACGAGTCTCAACGAGAATTATTCTGTAATTAATGAGCTCCTCGCGGATTTGAATAATATGGATAATTGTAAATTGAATCGAAAACTGAGTGATCGCTGATCAGGAGTGAACTTCGATTCAAGAAATTGGTGACAAAACTTTAAGAATAATGATACGAGATGAATTATTATTTTTCTATATACAGAATCACACGAAAGGGAAGTCCTATAATGTTCAAAGAACACCGCATGAATCAAGGGAATGAGAGATTATTACTGATCGTAATTCCTAGCATCGAGATACTTTGTGGGGATAGTTACTCCTGACATCTGAATACCAGATAATGATAGATCTAATTTCTCTGAGAAGAGGCATGCCTGGGTTTCCCAGCATTGAATTCCACCAAGTTCATGTCACCCCATTCTATTATTTTTCATCGTTAATTTTATTGACGTCACTAATTCCTTCAATTTTTTTTAATATGGAGAGTACTGCCGTCCGCAAGACTATGTACTGAACAAGATTTTTTCTCGAGCAAATCATTGACATGAAGCAGAAACAAAGTGGGCGCCAGAACTGAACTCTGTGGAACACCTGCATTTATTGGGATAATATCAGATGATACTCCATCAAAAACCGCATACAGAGACCTATCAGACAAAAAACTCTTCAACAAAGCACACAATTGGGGAGGCAAACCATAAGACGGTAGTTTGGAAAGGAGACAAGAAGATGCTGAATGAATTGTGAAAACGATGAAATAAAACCTGGAAAAGAAATTGAAACGAACACCAGAAAACGAGGTGGGTTTATAAACTTGGAAATACTTGCAGAATTTCGTATGTAATGTTAAATTTGAAAGTGAGAATGAAAATTGAGTCTATCTCAGTCCCTCAAGGCATATATTCGTGACTCTCCTGAATAAAATTGTTTTGTGTTCTTTCTTCAGAAGAGCTCTCAGCGATACAAGTCCAATTTTCATAGTTTTCAGAAACTATTCCATACTGAACTGGAAAGTTTAAAGGATTGGGCTCGACATGAACAAACCAAGATATATCATTATTTCTTGAGTCTACATTACAAAAAATCAGAGTTTATATGACTGTTAATCCGGAATGAACTTTCACCAGTTCATTTTAGAAATGTTCTTGACATTTTCCTAGTCCTTTTCATAACGAACATATCAGCATATCAAAATACCTCAGACATAATTAATGGAACCAACATCAATGCCATCTCATTCAAATAATAATTTGTTACTGTCAAAATTGATTATTAGATTCGAACCTTCATCAATTGTAGAGAATTGAAACAAGCATTTGTCTCAAAACAAAGACCGGTCAATACGAATGAAGATGAGTTATACATGGTCAATTTGGGAATTATAAACAATGAGGAGATGTAACAGAAAACAAGACCCAACTCTCTATTCTGAGAATATTCAACAAAAAACTGGATGTTTGGTCAACTAGATACAAACAACAGGTCTGACACGGTGCTCAAAATTCAAATGAGACTAATAATTCAAAAAAACAACTGAAATGAAGTGAAGGCTACTCTACAAATATAGTGTAGATCGGACCATTAAAGTAATCGTTGATTATGTTGTAAAAACAATTTTTTTTGGGTGATATAATTTTGTATGATTTCTCGATCTGAGAACCTTATATCCAACTCCATATTATAATATGAAGTAGTTAATTTATTTAACTCTACAGTAAATTATTACTCAGAGATGAAGAATATATGATAGTTCCAACACATTTCAAGAATAGAAAATAGTTTTGAAAATCACAGAATCAAAGTTGATGTCAAATGATAATAAGATTTCTTCAATTAGGTATTTTTGTGAAGATAGTGAAGTTTGATGAATTGTTTCTTGGCTTTCTGGTTCTCCGAATCAACAGAGATTACAACTCCTATGGATTCCTTCTTCCTTTTGGTGAATTAATCAGACGTCTTTGAATGATATACACGTACCTATCAAAAAAGAGTGTTGGTAAATTTTCTTTGATTTTATTTCTTTCACAGACCCCTCATAGCTTTTAGGGTTAAAAAGATACCATTCATTGAAACAAAACTTCATAACTTCATATAGTTTACAGTCGGAAATGAAATTCAGTTTTGTTCGAACTTTCACGGCCGGTGTTGATACATCGCAAGTTTTTCTGGCTTGAGGGCCTCCTCCTGGAATTTTGAGTTCCGGAGGTATCGGCTACCTAACCTAGAAAGCTGTCGTCAGACGTGCAAGTAGTGTGACGTTACTTTACCCGTTTCATCAACTTGGCAACCTCTCGAAGGGATTTCTCAAGCTAAAATTGTTAAAATCAAGAACGCAAGAGATCGAGAAATTGGGTTTTCAATTTTCCAGTCAACACACCAAGATTTTTATGCATCTTGGATTTCACTCTCACACGATCTGACAAGAGTCTTATCGTACAAAGATCTGGCAGTATGGCAGTTGACGAAACTGGAAATGTTTGGATTGAGAGGAGTTCCTGAAAATATGATTGAATCTTACCTAGAAAACAGAACGCAGAGGGTCTATAATAATGGTCATGTGAGTCAGGAACGCTTTATCAAAAGAGGAGTACCACAAGGATCTACATTGGGTCCTTTTCTATTTTAAATTTATGTCAATGATCTACCTTCACATATGTCTCTTAAACACGAACTCTTGACTAAACTATACGCCGATGATACGTCCTTATCAGTTCATGTAGACGAAATTCTCAACATCGATAATATATCATCTGAGATTATTGGCCACGCAAAACAGTGGTTTGACTTCAACGAATTATTACTAAACGAAACAAAAACTGAGGTACATTTGTTCTCGAATTATCACACTACTCTTTGTGCAGCTCCTCAAACACAGGCAGTTAAATTCTTGGGGGTTCACTTTGACCCTTCTCTTACGTGGATAACACATACTGATATTACTTGTAGTAAACTAGCCAAATCAATTTATGCCATTGGACGCATAGCTACTATTGAGAGCAAGAATCAGCTTTGTCAACATACCATGCTCTCTTCCACTCAGTGATGTCCTACGGGCTACTAAGTTGGAGCAATGCAAAGTTTGTTCATCTTCAAAGAATTTTCGTTTCACAGAAAGCGTAGCTAAAGTAAAATATGACGAACATTGTAAACCCTTATTCCAAAGTCTTAAAATCATGACTATTTTCTCTCAAATAATTTATGGAAACCTCATACACGTTAGAAAGAACGTACATACATTTACTATGCATTCAGATATTCACTCCCACTCGACTCGGAGTAAACATAACATTATACTTCCCATGAAGAGATTAGAAAAAAGCTAATCAATAGGAATATCTTGTCCTAATATGCTTCCCAGAGGAGTACAAATATTGCCATTGGAGCTTTTCAAGAAAAAAATGAAAAAAATTCTAATTAACATGAGCCTCTATAATTTAAAAGATTTTGGCCAGATGATTGGCGGCTCGCTTGCAGATAACCAGTGACTTATATGTGTGTTTGTCAATGTATTT
Source organism: Zygogramma bicolorata (assembly GCA_032362365.1). NCBI lineage: Eukaryota > Metazoa > Arthropoda > Insecta > Coleoptera > Chrysomelidae > Zygogramma > Zygogramma bicolorata. Next base: position 491,086 of record JAVJAQ010005019.1, read on the forward strand.
CTCCTCGTTTATCTTCATCACACAAAAACTTCTACGTCTCCCCCCTGCTTCTCTTCTCTTCTCTTCTCTTCTCTTCTCTTCTCATCTTTTCTCTCCCCTCCTCTTCTCTCCCCTCCTCTTCTCTCATCTTCCTTCTCTTCTCTTCTCTTATTTTCTCTTCTCTTCTCTTCTCTTCTCTTATTTTCTCTTCTCTTCTCTTCTCTTCTCTTTTTTTCTCTTCTCTTCTTTTCTCTTCTCTTCTCTTCTCTTTCCTTCTCTTCTCTTCTCTTCTTTTCTCTTCTCTTCTCTGCTCTTCTCTTCTCTGCTCTTCTCTTCTCTTATCTTCTCTTCTTTTCTCTTCTCTTCTCTTCTCTCTCTTCTCTTCTCTTCTCTTCTCTTCTCTTCTCTTCTCTTCTCTTCTCTTCTCTTCTCTTCCTCTTCTATTCTCTTCCTCTCCTCTTCTCTTCTCTTGCAAATCTTCTTCTTCTCCTTCTTTTCTCTTCTCTTCTCTTCTCTCCTCTCTTCTCTTCTCTTCTCTTCTCTCTTCTCCTTTCCTCTCCTTCTCTTCTCTTCTCTTCTCTTCTCTTCTCTCTCTCTTCTCCTTTCCTCTCTTCTCTTCTCTTCTCCTCTCCTCTTCCTCTCCTCTCCTCTCCTCTTCTCTTCTCTCCCTTCCTCTCCTCTTTCTCCTCTCCTCTCCTCTCCTACTCTTTCGTCTTTCTCTTTCTTTCCTCTGCTCTTCTCTTCTCTGTTTTTCTCTTCTCTTCTCTTCTCTTCTCTTTCTCTTCTCTTTCTCTTCTCTTCTCTTCTCTCTCTTTCTCTTCTCTCTCTCTTCTCTTCTCTTCTCTTCTCTTCTCTTCTCTTCTCTTCTCTTCTCTTTTTTTCTCTTTCTCTTCTTTTCTCTTTCTCTTCTCTTCTCTTTCTCTCTTCTCTTCTCTCTTTTTCCTCTTTCTCTTTCTCTTCCTCTCCCCTCCCCTCCTTCTCTCCTTCTCTTTCTCTTCTCTTTCTCTTATCTTTCTCTTCTCTTCTCTTCTCTTCTCTTCTCTTTCTCTTCTCTTCTCTCTCTCTTCTCTTCTTCTTCTCTCTCTCTTCTCTTCTCTTCTCTTCTCTTCTTTTCTCTTCTTTTTCTTTCTCTTCTCTCTCTCTTCCGCAGTCTTCTCTTCTCTCTCTTCTCTTCTCTTTCTCTTCTCTTCTCTTCTCTTCTCTCTTTTCTCTTCTCTTCTCTTCTCTTCTCTTCTCTTCTCTTCTATTCTATTCCATACTATTCTATTCTATTCCATTCCATTCCATTCCATTCCATTCCATTCCATCCCATTCCATTCCATTCCATTCTATTCTATTCTATTCTATTCTATTCTATTCTATTCTATTCTATTCCATTCTATTCTATTCTATTCCATTCTATTCCATTCCCCACTCCACTCCACTCCACTTCACTCTAATCTACCCTACTCTACTCTACCCCACTCCATTCCACTCTACTATACTCTACTCTACTCTACCCTACCCTACTCTATTCTATTCTTCTCAGAATGTGTGCAAGGAAACGGAATAGAATACTATCCAAACTCAGAGTGGGTAACTACCCCTATTGCCCCACCTGGATCCGCTACAAACTTGTGACATATTGAATCTATTTCGTGAGACAATATGATGAGCGTCTTACAGTATATCGGAAGCTCAGTAAATATACCCAAAAGCACGTGGATATATTTTTTCTACCAGGGCCTCTATGAGGACGAAATATTATTGCAATGCTGTTTTCAAAGTATTCAAATTAGAATTTTAGAAATATGAATTTGCAATACCTCAATACCAACAGAAATTTGAGAAAATTTTTATTTGTTCAAGAGTAAACATAAAAATAATCTGGACTTTCTTTGGTATGTATATGAAAGTTGTAAATACCACTGAGATGTATACAATGTCTTTGAACAGTTTTGAAGTTTTTATGCATGCAAATGTGTTTGTTGGTCGTTATGGTTTAATTCAATTCCCTGGGTTAAAAACAGGGTAGAATCAATGATTGGTGAATTAATTCAAATGAATTTTCTTGGGAAAGTCACAAATCAATTCAAACTTTTTTCCAATGGAAAAAAATTACGGTGTCGCCTTCAATTCAAACTAGTTCGAACTGAACAATGAGATGACATTGTGGCAACCTGATCATTATTTGAACCCGGAATCAAAGTGGGATACTGAGAATACCGGCATTGCTATCAAGAAGTAGAGTGTAGAGTACATAGTATTATCATAAAATTTAGATATTTTCTGGACCAATTGTGCTTGTAACTTATGAACTTCTCAAATCATGGAAAGTCGTCCCCTACAATGAGACAAATATTGAGTGATGGACATTTCAACAGAATGGATATTATTGAAAAAGGAAACACGAAGTCATCTCCACAACATATTTGATTCCTAAAGGAACTATGTCCTAGTTAATAAGACATGTTTCGAACATATATATGTTCATCTTCAGTTAAGTACAAATAGGGAAAGTTGGGAGATCAAAACCGACAAACTACATATTAACTGTCCTTAAACTACTTTCGAGAATCAAAGTGGTTCAAGAAGTTGAATTATATGTTATAAGATGGGGGTGGAACCCCAGAATAATAATGAAAACTGCATTACAAATTGGAAATATTAACAAACACCATGCAAATGTGGCGTGGGTAGACAACAAAAAAAAAATGGATGGATATTATTTTCATTCTATATCTAGCATCATGATTGTTTGTTTGATGATTCTCAGTTATTCTTAGTTATTGTTATTGAAAAAAAAAAAGTTGGAAATAAAAACATTTCAAGTTGAGAGACAATTTTTTCTTAAGATTCCCAAGTTTATTCAAAAAGCCTTTCGAGCCGCTACCTGAAGACATTTTTCTTGGCAAGCAGTAACAAACTGGTCGTTCGAGCCGGATCTTAAAAATTTGCACTGTGGTAGTCACGATGTCTCGTTCAGTGCCAAATGTGAAACGAAGTCTACGCCTGAAAAATAAAACTGCTGCCGGAGAAAAAGTAAAGACGTCTTCGGAAGATGCTTATGTGATGGCAGAATCAAGTCATGACAGGAGCACAAAAAAATCAAGGATTTGGACAATAAAAAACTACTATTGACCCTAGGAATTTCAAGGAATCTCCTTCTTAGTTGACTTCGAGAAGAAGTCAACAAGAAGAACGAAGAGTCTAAAATCTAGACAGGAACAAGCAAAAATCGGGAATGAATGCTTTGAATGGGGAGTAGCACTTACGGAATTCTATGTCAGAAAAGACAACCACCGATCCTAATATACAAAGTGTATGTGTTGTGGATGTGAACCACATCATCTCAGTCATTTCCATGACAATAGACGGAGATGGAATTTTGTCAGTTCCAAAAGCATTCGTTTTCCTTTCCATGCCTGATAAATTTTCACAATTTGAAAAAATGTAGAAAAATCAAAGCTTGTGGTATCAACAAATGTAGTAAACCTCATGATATATTATTTCATTAGAATATTTCCTCTGAAAATCATGGGAATCCTGTACCTGCTAGTAAACCAGAAGTTGATTTCCATATCTCAGCAGATACCTCAGTTTTTTTGAAAATCATACCAGATATGTTACTGAAAAAATAGTCACTCAATTTTGCGTCTTTTCAATATTGCAGTTAGGTATCGGGGCAAATATACCAATTTGCCCCAAAACCAGATATTATAAGAACTTAAAACTTCCTCATTTCATTTCTAGGGGAGATAAAACCAAAAAATGGATTCCAGAACATTTTTTCCTCCTCAACAAACATCAAAACAATGAAATTTCTGTAGACTCATCAGTTCTATCTGTGCTAGACATATTCAGGTGTCCGGGATAAATTATGTAGGTATTGGTTTTGGTATTGGTGAGTTGGATGGTGACAGATGCGCTGCGACCTGCTTAGATCTATTGTGCCCCATCTTCTCCTGCTATCTCAAGGTGTTCTCGTTTATAGCAGCCCCTCAAGCCTCAATTCCTTCAGGAATTCAAGGATTTCGAGGGGATCTATTCGTGGTATTTCTCCCACAGTCAGCTGGAATGGTCCCAGTTTATTCGATCTTTTGTAATGTACAGCAAAACACTCTATCAGGATGTGATATCACTTCGCACTGAATTTGAGTACACATCCGCATCAAAACAGTAAAGAACATTCGTAGCAGTTTGTGGTCATTTGACCAATACTATTGTAGATACCAGCAAGCCACTAGGCGATCAGGCTCTGATTATTGTTTACATGCGCTGAATTTCAGATTGGAATATACTATAGTGAGGCAAACTGTCCTCGACGTATGATATTTATATGAGTAGAAACATTGAAGTTGCATGTTGAACCTCTAGTTAATAACAAAAAACTTCAAAATAGCAGTATTATACGGAATGTCAGAAATATCTTGTTCTGCATAGCACACCCTATACCAAATTTATTATTATTGAAAAAGGGTTCCATTCGTCTTCCTGTACCAGTGAAATATCTACACCAACAATAGACGCAGTTCATACATTTTCAGATTTGTGGTTGGGTAGTCATTCTGGAAGCGTTTGAATGTTCGTCTTTCAACTTCTACACAGCTGAAAATACCAACACCAAATGACTGAATTAGAGTAGTGAATATGAAAGCGCAAATGACATCAATACGATTTTTGCGTTCATTCCTTTGCAAAATTCTGTCGAACTTGTTGAAATTGAATGTACATTTTGCCATCTCCACTTGTCTAGTGCTCAATGGATAAAACTTTTAGTGACACGAAATATCTCACCGAGTTCGCCGGCTTTCCCAAGAAAATGCTGATTCTGCTGCCGCAGCGTATCGTCTTTCAAACAAGATGTTAACATAATTCTTTCTGTTCGAGTTTAGTTGTAATTCAGGTCTCGAACAATTCACATTGTTTTATGTACTTTTCAAGTCTTGTAATAAAAATAATTTTTTTAAAAAAGCACTTGAGCTCTCCGAGAACTTATTTGGCGCAGTCGACTGTAGGATATCCGGAACACCGCGTATCGAACGTGAAGTTTTCGTTTTAACGATTGACTGGATATTTCGAACCTTGGTAATTCGTTGATTGGAGGTGTTTTATTGGCGGCTCTTCGAAAATTGAGAAACCGGATCTATCGCAGATACCAGTATCCACCCACCATTGACGAGACATCGGAATTTGGGACAGCATAGCTCAAATTAACGGAGGAGACACACACAGTGAAGACAAAATAGCAGATCTGTTGGTCATCTCCATAGTTAGGCAGGAGATGCTCCTTTGATTTTTGTGTGAGTACAATTTTATGGAAGAATTATCGATTTATTTTCAAAATTTGAATATTGATAACACTTTAACTGATTCCTTACCCAATCCTGAACCTAATATGGCTCAACAACAACAAGAACAGTTTAAAGCTGAATACCTAAACTGCATTCCTGAATTCGACGGAAACCCTAATGAATTGAATAGATATATATATCTACAAGTGAATCTCTAATCACAACTTTTTCCAATAGAGAAAATAGAACACTTTCAGAATAAATACATATTGAATTGTATCATTTCCAAATTGAGAGGTAACGCTAAATTGATAGTAAATTTCAAAAATAAATCTTCATGGGACGATCTGAAAAGTGCATTGATTAGAAATTTTGCTGATCAGAGAGACGAAGCCTGCCTCAATAGAAACTTAGTAATGTTGAGGCAAGCTCCTGGTGAAAAACCTCAACAATTTTTTGACAAATGCTTGAATATCCTAAATTTATTTTGTAGCTATACCGATATGCATGAACTAACAGCAGAAGCCAAAAGAGTAAAACGGGATCTCTATCAAGATCTAGCTTTAAAAACCTTTTTAGCAGGGTTGAGAGAACCCTTAGGCACGACAGTACGTTGCATGAAACCAACAACTCTAAGTGAAGCCCTACAATTTGTGATTAGAGAGGACAATATTTCATATTTTCAGAATTTCTCTAATAAAAATAACATCAGAACTCCACAAATTCAAAGGCAACCTATGCCACAGCAAAGATTCAATAACATGCAGAGTATTCCTTTCAATTTTCACACAAATAACAATCAATTCAGACAAAGTACATTTCCATCCCAGCCAATAAATATCCAACCAAGAACAAATATTCAACCGCAGCGATATTTCTCGAACGCCCAAGTATTTAAACAACCTGAAAATAGGAACGTTTTCAAACCAAATCAAAATCAAAGTTTTCCTAAACCAACACCAATGAGCGTATCAACGAGAAATACAGCTAACGTTCCAAGGCAAATCCCATCAACCTCATATCAACATCAGAATCAATCATATAGGCCAGTTCCTATGAGTGTTTCAACAAGAAATACCAATAATCAGTTCAAACCTCAAAGAACATTCGTTTCAGAAGAACTTTTCAATACTGAAATCGATCAGGATATTGCCAATAATTATCAATGTGATCAATTTCCCAATCAATCGGAAATAGATCAATATTGTTACGAAAATAACCAATATTTTGAGGAAATTCAAGAATCACAAGATGTTGATCTGAATGTTGAAAACTATGATGAAAATTTTATAGAAATGCCTCAGAACCACCAAAAGACATAGAACCACAAATAATTTCATTTAATAATACTCAACCAAGCGAACTATCCTACATTGTATTTCCCGAAATCAATGCCAAAATTCTAATCGATTCTGGATCAACAAAATCATTTATTGACCCAGAAATAGCTTTCAAATATTTTCCAAATCTGATTAAAAACGAACCTTTTATAGTATCGACAGTATTCCAAAAATCCACGCATAAATTTAGTGCTTCAATACCTGCATCACGAATTTTCAAACTGCCCAAAACAGAAAACTTGAAATTCTTTTTGTTTAAATTCCATAATGTTTTTGATGGTCTCATTGGACTTGATAACCTAAAGTTTTTACGAGCTACCATCAATTTCAATGAAGGCTATTTGGTGACTCCTCATACCAGAATTCGACTTTCATTTCAACCAACAAAACAAGAACTAAACCTCATCTCCGTAAACCCTAGAACACAACAAATCATCAAAATAAAAAGTTCAATAGCAGATGGTGAAATCATAATTCCCCATCAAAAAATCCATAATTGTGAAATACCAGAAAGTCTCACTATTGCCAAAAATGGTGAAGCTTTCACCACAATTTTGAATAATACTACCGAACGGGTAACTTTAGATTTTTCCAAACCAATACTAGTCGAGAAATTTGATAGACAAGAAATCCAAAATATCGATTTGAATTTTATTGATGATAGTCCAGAACAAGACATTGACCTCCAAAAAATTCGAACGGATCATTTAAACGACGAGGAAAAAAATGCGATTTTAAATCTTTGTAAGGAATATTCAGATATATTCTACCACGAAAATATGCCATTAACCTTTACCAATCGAATAAAACACCAAATTAAAACAACCGATGATACCCCAGTTTATTCTAGACCGTATCGGTACCCCTTCATATATAAAGAAGAGGTAGAAAAACAGATACAAAAAATGTTATTACGCTATAAGGTAGACACGATTAAATTTCCACAAAATTTATTGTCCTCGCGACATGTTTCGATACACTGTATCCTTATCGAGCGAATGTTTCTAAACACTGATAAGGATACAGTGTATCGAAACATGTCGCGAGGACAATAAATTTTGTGGAAATTTAATCGTGTCTACCTTATAGCGTAATAACTATGGATTTCCATCAAGTAAAGGCCACCTCAATCCAAAAAATGTTAGATTCAAAAATTATCCGGCCTAGTAATTCGCCCTGGTCCTCGCCCATTTGGGTAGTACCTAAGAAGCTTGATGCTTCTGGTAAACAAAAATGGCGAGTGGTCATCGACTACAGACAACTGAATAATAAAACAGTAGACGACAAATACCCATTACCTAACATAACTGATTTGTTAGACAAACTTGGTAGGTGTCAATACTTTTCTACGCTCGACTTAGCGAGCGGTTTCCATCAAATTGAAATGGCGAAGGAAGATATTGAAAAGACAGCATTTAATACCGAAAATGGGCACTACGAGTTTCTTCGTATGCCATTCGGGCTGAAAAATGCTCCTGCTACCTTCCAAAGAGTGATGGATAACATCCTCAGAGGGATCCAAAACGAACAATGTCTTGTCTACCTCGACGACATTATTATATTCTCCACATCGCTCCAAGAACATATTGACCGTCTGAAAAACGTATTTCAGAGGCTCAGGGACTCAAATTTCAAAATCCAGTTGGACAAATCCGAGTTCTTGAGAAGAGAGGTCGCTTACCTTGGCCATGTTGTGACACCTCAGGGAGTAAAGCCCAACCCAGATAAAATTAGAGCGATCAAACAATTTCCAATCCCCAGAACACCGAAACAATTGAAAGGTTTTCTAGGACTACTAGGTTATTATCGGAAATTTATCAATAATTTCGCAAAAATGACCAAACCTCTGACCAAATGTCTGAAAAAAGGGGCAAAAATCGTTCATAACCAGGAATTTGTAACGTGTTTCGAAACTTGCAAAAACTTACTCATAAACGAACCAATACTTCAATATCCGGACTTCTCGAAACCATTCAATCTCACTACGGATGCAAGTAATGTAGCCTTGGGAGCAGTTCTCTCACAAGGACCAATCGGGCGTGATTTGCCCATTGCCTACGCATCTCGTACTCTTAATGATTCTGAACAAAATTATTCAGTTATAGAGAAAGAGCTGTTAGCTATCGTTTGGGCCACCAAGTATTTTCGGCCCTATATTTTTGGCAGACAGTTCAATATAGTGACAGATCACAAGCCGTTGCAATGGCTCTTTTCATTAAAAGACCCCAACTCCAAATTGACTCGTTGGCGCATCAAATTAGACGAATATAACTATAACATCATATATAAAAAGGGCACCCTGAATACTAACGCAGACGCACTATCGAGAATTGAAATACACACTAAAGAGACAGACCCCTTTTGGAATCAAATTGACGAAATTTTGAAAGAAACCGACAACTATAACGAAAAGCAATCAAACCTTTTCACAATTCCTGTCAACTCCAGTTCTGAAAACCCTCCGATTGACTTGTATACCGAAACCATCACCCTACCTTCAGAAAACACCGAAAACACCCGAAATGACCTAGACAATATTTCGACCCAAGTTCAACCAGACCCTGAACTCCAAAATACTGAACCCCCCGATGACGTAGAACAACCCCCAAACAACAGAAATATTGAACTCGACGACCAAGAAGGCCAAAATGAAAATATCAATAACACTGATGATCAAACCGTTCATTCTAACGCCGAACAGAACCCGACTTTTGAAATACCTATCATAGAAACAGCGGTAAATTATGGAATGAATCAAATAATAATCAGCTCAGTATTACATTCTCCTAGCAAACCTAAAATTAAAATTCTTTTCGGAAAGAAGAAGCGAATCCACCTTCAACTTTCAAAAAACAACTTCGAGAGAGAGGTGATCGACTTTGTTAAAACCTATATCAATCCTGAATTTCAATATTACCTATATTTTGACGATCCTGACCTTTACGAACCATTCACGAGAGTCCTTCAACTATTTTTCAAATTCTCTTCCTTAAAACTCAAGAAATGCACTAAAAAACTCATTGATATTACCGACAAAGATAACTTGCGTGAAATCATCCAAAATTACCATGAAGGAAAAACAAACCACCGAGGAATAGATGAAACTCTTCAACGTATCAAAGAGAGGTATTATTGGCCATTCATGAAAAATTCGATACAAACATTCATAAACGAATGCGAAATATGCCAGCAAAGCAAATACGAACGACACCCTGTAAAAACTAAAATGAATGTCACCCCTACTTCCACCAAACCATTCGAAATCATACACATGGATACTTTTACATTAGAACAGAACAAATTTCTAACGATCATAGACAGCTTTTCAAAATACGCCCAGGCATATCATCTAAATTCCCTCTCAAGTACAGAAATAGTAGATCATCTAATTCAATTTTTCTCACACCACGGTGTCCCCGAACAAATTGTTGTTGACAACGGAACAGAATTCAAAAACTCCGTAATATCAGAACTACTTGGTCTTCACAAAATCAAAATACATTTTTGTTCCCCAAATCACCCCCAATCCAACGGAACTATTGAAAGATTTCATTCAACTCTCATAGAGCATGTCCGATTACTCAATACCAGAGGTTTTCTGAAAACACCCGTCAAAATGAAAATGATGTACGCGATACTTGCCTATAACCATTCCTTGCATTCAGTCACAAATCTCAAACCAATCGACGTGATCAATGGTCACATCACCAGTAATGACCCCTTCAACCAAGAAATCGATAAAATTCTCATAAATGATTACATTAACGACCACAAAGAACGATCGAAATTGATTTATTCGGAAATCAATAAGAAACTTATTGAAGAAAAACAAAAAAGAATTGAAAATATCAATAAAACACGGGACGATCCAGAAATGTTCCAACAAGGTCAATCAGCCTTCAAAAAGATTCACACAAGACAAAAAACAGCTAATAAATTCAAAAAATCCAGCGAATTAACTTCAGTAAATCCTCAACAGAAAACTGTATCCATGAACAACCAAGAGAAAGTCCATATGGATAATCTGAAACGTCCACTAAAAAAGACTTTCCAATTCAAAAACTGACAAATTATTCATATTTTTCAGCTCACCAGGCATCTTCGGATTCCCGGAAGTCAAAATCAGAAATTTAGGCGCGAATTCCGGTATAGTTCCACTCAAACTGGGAACAGCAAAAATTCGAGAAAGTTCTTTAAAACTTATTCATTACTACGATCTTAAGAACATAATTTCGGAAGTGAACTTATTGAATAATGAGTCCAGTGAATTAATCCTTCTGGTAAATAAAAATTCGTTGTATTTGAATGATTCCTCAAATTTTGTAAAAATTTTGAACTTTATAAAAAATAAAGTAGAAAATAAACTAACAGAAATTCTACCACAACCGAATAGAATCAAACGCGGTCTAATCAATGGCTTGGGATCAATTTTCAAGGCTATTTCTGGCAATTTAGATGCAAGTGATGGCGAACGATACGAAAAAATGATCGAACAATTGGAAAATAATCAAAAAGAATTGGCTTCGAGTATAAAACTGCAAAATTCCTTGTCTATTGAAGTAATCAATAAATTCAACGATACTGTTCAAAAGGTAATCCACAATGAAAAAATCATTGAGTCCAAAATAAACCAAATCGCAAAAATTGTGCAAGGTCAAGTTTATCGAGAGAATTCAATGTATATTAAGAATACTTTTATTGAAGTCATTAGCCTGTATGAAATGATTTTCTCTATAATGCAAGATATCGAGAACTCAATTATGTTTTCAATATTAGGTATGATGCACCCCAGTATTGTAAAGACAGAAGACTTTTTCAATCAACTCAAATCAAATAAATTCAAACAGAACCAATTTCCTTCAGAAATTACTCCAGAAAATGTACTTTTATTGGAGAAATTCGTGAAAATCGAAAGTTATACATTTAATAATAGAATAATATATATTTTGAATATCCCAATAACATATCCACTCGAATTTGACCTATTCCACATGTATTCCATTCCCGTTCCTGAAAAGGATCAGTTCAAGGTTATCATATCAAAAAATAAATTTTTGGCAATAAATAAATTGTACTACGCATATTCGAGCGATATTTGTACGAAAATCACACCTCATTCTTACCTGTGTGATGGAATGGAACCCCGCGAACTTCAAGAAGAAAACCCATGCGAAGTCCAACTGCTGAGCCTAAAAAACACCTCCACTTGTCAACAAACCTACATATCTCTGAATCACCCTATATTCCGGAGACTCGGAGAATCCAATCAATGGGTAATCATCCTGCCAGAAGACGAGAAAATTAAAATAACCTGCTACAACCAAGAAGAAATCGTGACAGTGAAAGGCACAAACCTATTTGAAATACCAGTAGGCTGCCAGATCACTTCCAGACTCCAGAATATCAGTAACGAAGAACACTTCATTAAACCTGGACAACCAGTATTATTTCCAAAAATAGACGAGAACAGAGATGAATCACCTAAAGAAGACCTCACGATCAATTTGGAAGAAATCGAACTTGACGACTTCCACAATATCAAAAAGATGATAATCGACAATCAACCAGACTTGTCCTTCAGCAACATAACGCAAATCCCCAGCATATGGACAATCATTCTCTATGGATCTGCAATCGTATTGATCGGGTTTGTTGTATACAAGAAAACCCAGTCAACATATTGTTCATCGAAGAAGATGGAAAACGACCAGCCACCCTTGAACCTCTCAGAAGTTCAAATCCCTCGCTAACCCTCCTGATTTGAATCTTCAGGGGGAGGAAATATCTCACCGAGTTCGCCGGCTTTCCCAAGAAAATGCTGATTCTGCTGCCGCAGCGTATCGTCTTTCAAACAAGATGTTAACATAATTCTTTCTGTTCGAGTTTAGTTGTAATTCAGGTCTCGAACAATTCACATTGTTTTATGTACTTTTCAAGTCTTGTAATGAAAATAATTTTTTTTAAAAAGCACTTGAGCTCTCCGAGAACTTATTTCACGTCAGTTGGTGTCTGAAGTGCATTGAGTAGTCTCAAGATAAGTGAGTTTAGTTGTGGGTTGAAAAGTAAAAGATAGAATCAGATCGCTCCATATCTCAGTTGATTCTGAAATAGTTTTTTTTCAACTTTTTAGAAACATGCGTCGTTTGTGTTGCCAGTTTGGTTTTCTCTTTTGAAAATGGGAAATCGTTGTTATCACTATATTGAATATAAAAATATGATCAATTCCAATCGGTCTAAGCTGTAACTGAATCACGTAAAAACACAAAACTCACAAAGCGTATATTTATTCGAATATAATTAGTTATATCGATCTATTCAGTTGACGTCCTACCTAATAAAAGCCTTCAATTGTTACGGAAGCTATAATTGAACTTGAAAAACTAGAGTAATCGGCTTGATAAAAGGCGAATACATTATAAATCCATTAGAAAATTGAACCCGTCGACATATCTCAGAACAACAATACGTAATTATTATTTATATTATTATTATTATCATTATATTGTTTGAATTGAGAAAAAACAAAAATGATGAATACGATTCAAAGCAGTCACGAACAACTAATATCAAAATCGAACGTACACTCTTGGATCTACTTTTTATCTTGTATCAAGAGAAAATGATGATGAGTATGAATCATGGGATATATGAATGGGACAGTTGATTTCGAATAATCATCTGATAGCACTAGATATCTCATTCACAAAGTGTGTGATGAACACCGTACGGAATAAAATATTGTTGTAGATGTGAAGTATGTTAGGATTTCACCCCCCTGTATTCACTTCTGCCTAACTTGTCATCCTCATAGCAAGTGAACTATACTGAATACAATTGAAAAATATTTGCACGACATTGATGACGACATAAAAGCAACGCACTTGTACCGGTCCATTGATGGAAATGAATATGAACGTTCAAATTGAATTTCTAATTTGGTGAATGTCATTCTTTGGCATTTGGTTGGCAGCACTCTAGATGTTGCCGCAATTTGTTCGAAGTCTGTTATTTACCAATTGACAATTGTTATTCAGAAGTGATAATTGTGTTTAGGTCATCTTGGTACTTCAAATTAGATATTTGTGACCAAAAACTGTGTATTTCGATGCTTCTTTAGAGGGTATTGGTCTCAGGCTCCTCGTAAAAAAAGTTAAAAACTATTGCTGTCAAGATTTGGTGACATCTTCGATTAGTTATTTCGAAAGACAGCGGATATAATTATGTCCCTTCGCTTCCCTTAATTAATGGATGTTAGAGATCTGAATTGAATATAAAGTAGTGAAAAATATTTATAATCAGATATTCATTTTTATTGTATTGCAGCTGATTTGAAGTCAAGTAGGTATGTATACGGTCAGTGTGATTTCTCAAAATATTGAAGATAAGAAGGATCAGAAACCACCAAGAGGCTCAAAAATACTACAGTACTGGATATGTTGTTAGGCGTATCGATATCCTTACTACGTAGGAACGCAGTGAGTATTTGCTGTTTATAAATATGGGAAATTCTCGATTTTCTCGATTTCAAAATAGCTTGGGTCAAATTATACAATTTGCACCTTCGGAAGGGCATTTAAGTTTCCTATTGGAAAACTAGGAAAGAACCTTTCCATGGCTGAGCTTCCATATTTCAATAAAAATTTTCGATTCTTCTTCTATCATATTCAAGACGTCACTTCGATTTATATCCGAAATTAACAATCTGGCTACAGTGTACTTCAAAATTCAATTACGCCTATGATGACGTGCACCAGTTTTTAAATTGTATCAGCTATAGACATATGAATTGAAATATTTGCTTCATATAGAAAAAACTTATCGCGATTTCGTATACCTCAGCACACTAAGAATCTTACAAAAAACTGTTTGAGTATTTGATAATGAATGCCATATCTCAATATGAATATTGGTTCAATATTGTTCGAATTTCAACTGCATATTGTTGAGTGAAATATTTATCTAATTGCGGTTTGAACTTGTTATCAATATCAGAATCATCTGGTAATATAAATAAAGTCAGTTCAACAATATGGATATTTTGAATACTGAATGTAAGTGGCCGTTACTTGTTGAAAATCCATATCAAACAAATAATATAGATAGATACTTTATTTAGATAGATACTTTATTTGGTCATTCAATTACATTTATGACAAGTCAAACCAATTGGTACAGAGTACACAGTGTAAAAATTCTATATTAAGGCCTAGATTCGAACAATATACTAGATAATCGAAAACAGATCCATCGTATAATTGACTACGTATGCAAATGCATGAGTAGCAAGTAGGATATAAACAATTTTGTGGAGACAATAAGATCATAATAAAATATATACGCACATACATCAAAATACATACATAAAACTATAGTATTATATAAATAATAATAAAAGTACTGATAAATTTAATATAAATTGTACATACTCCATGTACAGGTACATGCAATAAAAACTTATACTATGTCGAA
>JAVJAQ010005023.1:0-413644 GCA_032362365.1 Zygogramma bicolorata
CCTTGAGGTTGTCGATATGAAATGAAGTATGTGGTCATTGGTCGCTCTGTCGATGAGGGTAAAGTGGAGTGAATATGGTTAGAAAATCTCAAATATTTTCAATAGAATTTGAGAAGGTATTTTGAAAGGGGATTCCGGTTTAGGTTGATAATGTGATTATTTGTCGCTCTGTTGGTGAGTGTGAGTGGCTTTTTTTGGGACAATTTCTTGTAGCCGACTTAAAATATGTGATGGCCTCATTGTAAAATATGGCTATTTTGCTCATTATTTTGCATATTTGAATAATTTTTGAAACTGAAAGTATTTAGAAATTACAGAGTTACAGTAAACATATTGCCATTGCGAAAATTAAAAGGGATAAAGTATCCAGTAGAAACATCATGAGTTCATCTTAATAATATTTACTAAGTGCTTTGTTTAATATTGTCGATGAAAAACAATTCTCCAAATTGCAAATCATTTTCAAGATATTTTGTGAAGTTATTTCAAATGAAGATTGGAATGCATGGTGTTAACTTACATAATATATGAAAGGTGCTAGGTGATCATTTGTCTCTTCTTCTGTAATCGTGGAGTTGGTTTAACCGTGAGTGAGGTAAATAGATTGAAAAAATTTCACACATGCTCAAGATATTTTGCAAGTTATTTCAAATGAAGATTCGATTGCAAGTTGTCAAATTACATATAAAATGAGTTATGTGATCATTTATGGCCCCGTCGATAATGGTGGAGTGGGGTAAATAGATTAACAGAATTTTAAACATTTTCAAGACATTTTGTAGAATTATTTCAAATGATGATTCGAATGAAAGTGTCAAATTCCATTTGAAATGAACTATGTAATAATTTCTGGCCTCGTCGGTAATGGTGGAGTGGGGTAAATAGATTAACAAAATTTTAAACACCTTCAAGATATTTTGTAGAATTATTTCGAATGTAAGGTGTTAAATTACATATGAAGAGAGTTATGTGATCATTTGTCGTCTCGTCGGTAATGGTGGAGTGGGGTAAATAAACTTGACAGAAATTCTAATCATTCTCAAGAGATTTTTCAGATGTTTTTAGAATGGTGAGGCTAATTCAGAGTGTGAAATCACACATAAAATGAAGTATGTGATCGTATGTCGATCGGTCAGTGAGGTTGAAATAAATAATAGAGAAACGCTCTAATATTGTCCGGAGATTTTTTAGAGGTATTTTATAATGAAATTTCTTAAAAATTGTGTCAAATTACGAATCAATAATGATTAGAGAGTAACTTTCACTAATTCACTTTTATTTTTAAACATTCCTGGGGCTTTGTTCTATTATAGGTGAAATTCGACCAATGCTACACGGAGCCTAACAATTGTTTGTGAGGTTATAATTCTTATATTCGAATTGAAGCTATTGAGGCCAAGATTATCAACAATAAAACAATCGAATAAATCGGCGGGTTTCGATAGATCTATCTTTACATTTTCATTCCAACAATATAACTAACATTAACACTAAAAATAGTGTCGGAGTAAACTTTTCTGAATTTAATATAGCGGTACTATGACGGAATCTACTGTCTAAAATTTAGTTTTCAACAAGAATAAATTAGAGTTCCATTATAAATTTTGTTTTCACTTTGATTTTTCTATAAATTTCAACAAGTTAATATGCCGCTTTTGCCATAACAAAATATTTCATGACCTATGCGTATTCCAAGGCCAAAGAGTAGTGAGGCCACACAAACCGCCACCCCACCACCCACCCCCCCCCCCCCGGCGGGCCCCCCCCGCCCCCCACCTCCCCCCCCCCCCCCCCCCCCCCCCCCCCCCGTTTGCCCGTGTCTAGTATAGACCATATAGAGAAACTTCTGTGTTTTAGAGATATCGGATTCTTCTTGTTGCAGAATCGATGAAATCTCTAGTGTTATAGAAGCGTTTTGAACTAGGCGAGGTCACAGATTAATGAATCTGTGGCGAGGTTTCGAACATATCAGAAGTTCTTGTGGTGTTAGTAGCACTGATAAATAGCGGGCGTTATCAAACGATATTGATATACCTAGGTATAATTGAAGATAGGTGTTAGTATAATCAGCTAATCACCAGTAACCCCACTTTCTTGATTTTTGAATTTTTGATATTGATGATGGTGTTTTTAGGTGATCAGTAACAGGGCAGCTAGAAAGAGCACAATAATTTTAAAGTTCTTCAATGTTGCTAATATAAACATTGTTTTACTTCATCTTCTCGCCCAAACTAAGCAGAGCATTGGATGCGAAAGCGGGAGTTTTCTCCAGGCTCTACTCAGTCAACATCTCTGTAAGCTCGAATATTTAGTAGAAACTACCGGTATGTTTCATTATTAGCCGCTTTCGAAGTACTTTTTCCATTGATGCACCCATTGCAACCAATTTGAAGCCATATAAAATTAACAACTAGATAGATATATAAAGCGTTAAAATAAAAAATATGCCGAATAATTCAATTAAATGAACGAATCGAAAAGAAAACAATGCATTTATTTGTTACCAAGAACACTAATTAGGAAATGTCAGTTCTGACAATTATTCATTCAAATAATCATTGAAAAGCAATATTTCCACTTCGCATTTTTTGAAAATAATTGATAGGAAGTTATTATTTTTTTCTATACATAAGATGAATTATACTAGATTGAAAAAAATAAAAGTACTACTACGTGATCATTCATAAGCATTAAAAAGCGTTTGAAAATATTTTCTGAAAAAGCCCAAATTATCCTATCTAAAGCATAGCCTCCTTTTCACAGAATTGATTGTCTTCGCGACATGATACACTGTATCTTTTTCAAGCGAATGTAGTATAACACTACTACTACGCTTGGAAAATATACAGTGTATCTAAACATGTCGCAAAGATATTAAATTCTGTGGAAATTCATTTGTATTTCAACGTATAGTGTTATAACTATGGATTTCCATGAAGTAATGGCTACGTCAATCAAAAAAAAAAAAATGAAAATGAAAAAATGTTAATAAAATCTACGAACTCATGAAAATACGATACGAAACAGAATAGTCACTTTTTTTTAATATTGCATTCAAGTATCAGGGTAAATATGCTAATTTGCTCAAAACAGAGATATTTTAAGAACTTGAAAGCTGTTTTCTTCCCATTTCTAGGAGAGAGAAAATCCAATAATGGATTCCAGAATATACTTGTGTGAAATGGATATTCCAAATTCCAAGAACAATAATGATGATGATTGTTCGTTTCCGTTAACCAGCTGACGAACGTCAACTGTCAGAAGTCGAAACTTGTGCGAGCAATGGATCAACGAGGCCTTACCTTTTAACGTGCGATTACCCAGCACGGTGGCCCGGCGAGGATTCGAACCCCAGCCTTCCGCTTGATAGGCAGATATGCTTATCATAATCATTAATCATGAGATTTTTGGGTTACCAATAAGGTCGTTATACTGTTAATTTCCGAATCCCACTCAAAAACAGGCAACTAATTTTTTTTCAGATCTCAGAACATCTTGGAAAAGTCGACGGCTTCTCTCTCTTCTACAGATCTTCTGAAATATCATGAATCATTGCGTCTTTATCAGTTCATTTGCAGTGTACCTAACGAGTGCGATCTTCTTTCTCTTCTGTTCGAAGATCGCTCTATCTTTCTTTTGCAAATTTATTTTTCTAACAGAACGGTTAGATTTTCTCTCTCGCATGAAGATGTTGAAGAAAAAGCATAGAGGTTCATCAAGAACCAGTCAAGTCCAGTTATGCATTGTTAGTACCCAGTCGTTTTGTTTCATTGATTGGCACGACCATCATAAATAATTGGGATACGATAGGAATATTTGGTGAATGTGCTTTTCGTACTATTTAGAATTTGGTGGGAGGAAGGAGATAGAGAGAAAAAAAGCGAAATAATCGAGAGTAAGGGAGTATGGTGTTGTGATACAACCTCAATCTTTTGTATTCGGTTAGTTCATTTCAGACTTAACAAATAGTTTTGGCTTGGATTTTGCGTTTCATATTTTCAGAGCCAACGAACGTCACGGGACTGCAGCATTGTAGTCATTTTAAGTTATTAACAATATCACGAATGAGACCGTTTTAATTGTTTTCATTAATGGAAGGACGGGATTCATCTCTGAGGATTGACTGAAACAATTCTATTCACAAAAAATGTAAATGAAACGAAGTTATCATGAGAGCAATAAATCTGATAGCATGACGGCAATGCCGTCGCAAGAAAATACTTTTGGCTTCAAGTCGCTACTGCATTTTCGCAATTTGCATTCTATTCATCGTCAGTGAAGCCAGAAAACGTACAATGGGTGTTCGGATTGCATCCTAGTTAATAATAATGGAAGCAGTATTAACATATATGGATGCGCTATGCGTGGTTTTATGAAGTTGTATGGAATATAAAGTAGGTAGTATGTAAAACTGTCACGTTACAAGTTCAGATTTATAGAACAAGTGGATAACTGGGTAACTCTTCATGCATAGAACTCACGACCATTCCAGATTAAATTAGACGATAAAAGTTTAAATGGTGCGGAAAACACAACCTTCCAATCATAAATTATGGAAAGCTGGAAACTGGTTCCTTCCTTCACAATGACTCCAACATTAACCAAAAGTTGGATGAACAATGGATTTGAATACCAATCTCATTCTCTCAGTGAACAAAAGAGCGATGAAGCCATTATTGATTAGGGCATATGGAATGTTGAATTGTTGCTTTTTAATGAGTTGAAAAAGGTTCAACTTTCAGCGGCTGATTCTGATATACTTTATTTCATTTGCAGTAGTTCATTTATAATAATATATGAAATATGGTGAACATCAATAATACTTTTGTAATCAGTAGGAATCACGTACAAGTCAAAAATTTCGTGGTAAATCAATATTTGCTCCGTTGACAAATCATTATCAATTACGAAGATTGCCAACAAGAGACATTTGCATTTGAACAGGAATTTGCTTATAAGTTTTGAGAACGGAAACGGATTTTAGTTTTTTGAGAAGAGAAGAGGAAAAGAGAAGAGATAATTTGAAATATACGAGAAGCTGACTATTTGGACTTGTTCTACCCAGAAAGAACTGTATTTCAATAAGCGCAGCAACTTTTCAGCGTAGATTAAATATCTGCCATTCTACACTTGTATAGATCCCAATATTAATTCTTATTTTTTCAAATTGTGGTAAGTTACAAACTCAAAAATAATAATGCATCAATTCCTTAAACAAGATAAATGATCTTCAATTACCTCCCAAATGATCTCATAAAGAATAGTTAATTCATATTTTTATATAATATACATTCTATGCGTGATTTTCATAGTCAAATTTCCTGTGCTCTTAACATTTCACAATAGAATTTTCCATGGCTGGAACATTTTTCACACCAGATGTAATTATAGAATGATAGTCTGCCAGAGTAATCACCGGCAAAAACTTCAACGTTTTAAAATAGGGAAATTAAATGTCAATCTCCTTTCGTCTAATTTGCCTGGAAAGCTAACAAAAACTGCTGTGGGAAGAGTCGTACGAACCAGACAATTCGCGAGTTTTGCATAATCACCATGACTTTGAATTTCCGCTTTCAAAGGATAGGATATTCATTATGTTACTTGGTATAGTTTCGTGCGCAAATTGAAAACCATAGCACGAAAATTGTTCGGTGTTACGATTCGAAAAATTGGTTTTAGAGGATTGTTTATGATTTGACCCTGTTTCTCAACAAGTCGAAATAAGTGAAAAATGTTGGGAATGGATATTGAATCGTCAATTATCTAGATATTCTTCTTAAATTTTTGTTTGCAAAAAATCGGGTCAAACTGAATTATTTTATGTTATTTGGACCCAAACCAATATTAAAACACATATATTTCTAATTTCCGAAGTGGTGTGCGAGTGGCAGTGTACTCAAAACAACAAGAATTTTTTGACCTTTCCTAGTTTTTGATTAATATCTCCGTGAAGGAAGGATCTGAACTATACAGTGTGGTCCAACGAAAACTCAACACCTCGATTTTCCGGCGTTAACATGAAAATGTGGAAAATCGCTCGAACCCGTCAATTTCTGATTCGAGGGGGAACAACTTTCCCGCTGTTTTCATCCCCGTGACTTCAACCCCCTAACGGGGGTGAGCACAACCCCTTGATTTTGAATAGGGATGAGGGGTGTTGAGATACCTCATTTTGAAGATCTTATCATGTACTATCTGACCGTAAAATTTCGCTCCAAAATATCCATCGATAACGACATGACAGGTAAAATAGTGGAAGAGTACGTACTTTTGTGATTACTTTATTAAATGTTCGAAATGGGCACCATCCACTTCCATGCAGTAATATAAGTTTTGCTGAAAACGTTCACGTACATTACTCAAGATGTCTGGTGTAATTTGACGGCATTCATTAATGAACCGAGTTCGCAAATCATCCAGTGACTCAGGCTGGGTAGCGTAAATCTTGGATTTCAGGTGACCCCATAGAAAAAAGTCCAGTGGAGCCAGATCAGGTGATCTGGGTGGCCACTCAATATGTCCCCTTCTTCCAATCCAGGCGTGAGGAAAATTGTCATCTAAAAACTGACGCACCGGTTGAACAAAGTGAGGTGGTGCGCCATCTTGTTGGAAAATGATCGTTTGATGGTCTTCTGCATTCTCCAATACTTGCACGAGGGCTGGATAAATAGCGTTCTCCAATAGATCGAGATACATTTGGCCTGTGAGATTACCGGGTAGAAAAAAAGGGCCGATTATGTGATTTCCATAAATACCCGCCCAAACATTTAATTTTTGGGGGCGCTGTGTATACACCTCACGAAATAATCGTGGATTTTCATCTGACCAATACCGACAGTTATGCCGGTTTACAATGCCGTTAAGGTAAAATGAACACTCGTCCGAAAAACAGATATCGAACATGTAGTTTTGATTGCCGTTAATTATTTCACTGATCACTTCACAGAACTGGAGTCGGCGATCGGGATCATCCTCATTCAGTTCCTGAACCAATCGTATCTTATACGGATGGAATTTATGTTGTTTCAGGATTCTCATGATTGTTGTGCGTGAAACACCAGATACCTCGGACAATTTCCTAGTACTAACGGTCGGATCCATTGCTATATGACCTAAGACAGCCACGTCCCTCGCTTCGTCTCTTTCATGCACCCTCTTTTTGTTTCCAACTGACCCAGTAGCGTCAAATTTGGCAACCAGTTGCACAACGTAAGCAGCGGATACATTTTTTCCAGGATGTCGTTCGTTAAATAAAGCCGCTGTTGTGCGCGCAGAGTCGTTATTTCGGAAAAATAATTTTATCATTTCCACCCTTTCTTCTACGGAATACACCATTTTAATTCCACTACAAATTTACAATCGCTTGGACACACTTGTACCGTTCTTAACAATTCACGATAGACTAAGGTACAAAAACAAGGTCCGTCTACTTTTTTGGACAAAAAATTAACCACTCAATACCTTTGAAATGCGTCGGATACGAATAATATTCTCGAGATAAATTCCATATTGCCTCTTTCACTATTTTCGCTGTTATTTCATTATCGATGGATATTTTGAAGTGAAATTTTACGGTCAGATAGTACACGATAAGATCGTCAAAATGAGGTATCTCAACACCCCTCATCCCTATTCAAAATCAAGGGGTTGTGCTCACCCCCGTTAGGGGGTTGAAGTTACGGGGATGAAAACAGCGGAAAAGTTGTTCCCCCTTGTATTAGAAATTGACGGGTCCGAGCGATTTTCCACATTTTCATGTTAAAGCCGGAACATAGAGGTGTTAAGTTTTCGTTGGACCACACTGTATATATATATACATATATATAGGTGTAGGCACTGTATACTTAAAAAAGGCGTAATTTCCTACATTTTGAAACTAAGGCGAGCTTTATACAGGCTATGGTTTCCACGATACAGCTCTTCGAAAATAGGCCAATTTTTTCTGAAAAAATGTGTTTTCTTCGAAGTTGTCACTTATTTTGTAAATTTTTTCGTGGTTTGAATGTATCGTTTTTATAATTATAATGATAATTATAACGGTCATTTCAGTCGAGCAGATCAGTTTTTATTTCTGAAGATGGTAACTTTGTTAGTTAGATTGAATAGTTTTATCTGAGGAGTAAACAGACTGAAACCTCAGAAAATATATGAATTGAAAATTCACCAGAAAAAAATTGAGGCCACGAGCTAGCTTACGGATTGTACTCCAATCATTTTACAATTGATTTTGAAAATTTCAAAACGAAACCAAATCAATCTGTAACCTAGCCAGAGTCTGGAGTGGGTTTTGCAAAGGGTTTTTCCGTAAACCAGTTCACGCTTTTGCCTCTACATGAAAAAATCAAAAAATCGTTTTGCAGTTTTGCACCTTTTTTTTTAAAACACAATAATTTGGAAAATCAATGATATTCTACTGGCATATATAGAAAAAAATGACACAATACTTTGGTCTTGTTGGTGATACTTAGCACACTGCATGATTTCTTTGAGAGAAGTATTTCCATCAAAGTTTGTTGATCCGACCAGTACAGTTTTCCCACCCCTTTGTCGTGTGTGACCTCAGGAACCTCCCGAATATCTGTCGTTTTCATATAAAAATCAGACTTCGAACCGTCAATAATCTGAAGTTTTAACGAATTTGGATCTGTTTTCTCTTGGTTCACAAAATGTTTTCTGAACATTACGTGCATTTTTAAAGATTAATAGTAATTTGTCTGAAAATGTCAATTTTCACTTGTATATTTATTCGTCAATTATCTCATACATTTTCTTCTTGGGTTTTTTCGGTTCCAAATCTACCTCAATCCGAAAAAATTATAATTAATATTGGGAGCTAGACAAGCTCAGATGGGCAGATTTTTAATCAACCCCGAAAAGTTGCTGCGTAAATCAAAAAACAACTCCTTCTGAGTGGAACAAGTTCTATCAGTCAGCAACTTCTCGTATAAATCAAACCTTATTTCCCTCGACTGTCGGAAAAGATAAGCGAATAGGCAGCAGGTATATTGTTAGAACATTTAAAAAAACAAATACTACACTTGTATAGATTCCAATACCAATTCTTATTTTTTCAGATTTTTGTAGCTTAAGAACACAAAAAACTAGGAAGATGGATTCACCACCACAAAAAAATTTCTTTCAAACATTACTCGTAGATTTTATATTTCAATTATCATAGTCCAGACAACGATAATGAAATAACTAATGAAAATGAAGATGATTTCAGCATTTCCTATTATTTCATACCCAACCATGGTCTGACCATGGAATTCACGAAAGAATATGCTGACCAACTTGCAATCCTGTTGCTCATAAGATTCAATCAATTCAATCAATCAATAAGTAATTATAGAACAATTTTTAAGTTATCTATCATAGCTGAAGTCTTTGGATACATTATCAGTGAATTCCTATTGTGATTACAAGAATATATTGAATGGAAACCAACATGGTTTCATGAAAAATAGATCCAGAGATAGTAATTAGTGTGAATACACTGACCATATTCTTTGTAATCCGGATAGAAGAAATTCAGGTCGACTCGTTTTACACTCAGCAAGGCATTTGATAGAATTAATTAATTTGATTAATTAACAAAATTTCTGGGGTTAGTGAGATTGGTGGCTTGAGCGTACAACAAACCACTCGAAGAACGGGTTTCCCAAAACATTGGAAATGGCATTATAATCCCAATATTCGAAATAGGTATGGCAAAACATATCATTTGGCATTTGGGGTACCTTCGCCTAGTCACGCCATCTATTTATTTTTATGAGAAAGTTGGTTAATTGTATTTTTAATCGACCGTGTCGATCGCAGTTACCTTTTTCAGCTCACGTCATAGTTGAGGTGTACTATTACTACTTTACACAAGATGGCGCCATTCCGTTTCGTGCACCTGAACAATATTTCAACTTTGAATTCTCGGTTTTGTCAATGATATAAAAAACAGCTAAGGTTCTTGGCCAAGTTCTTCAGAAGAACTTTTAGAGTTACGCCCGCTATCCGCCATTGCGAATTTCTATATTCGTTTTGACAATGTTTTAATGCCATTTCACCATCTAGAGCTTCCAAATTCCTGAAAATGTTGCTTGGAAATGTACTGTTTTGTAAGTCCGATATATTTACATACATTTATATTTACAGTTGATAAAACTCAGAGCAGCTGTGTTTTTGATTTGCCGTCCTGACACATCATACCGCCACCTGAGGAAGTTCCAACGCAAGGGAAATTTCATAGAAAATCACAGGGGAGTATCTCTCTTAGGCATATTTGGAAAATTATTTGAATCAATTATCACTGACGAAATTTTCTTCGAAATAAAAAAAAAACATTTTAGAATTCCAACACGGTTTCTTTGGAAGAAGATCATGTGTAACGGGTATTTCATCATTGGAGACTTTTCATAGGCTTTTAGGTTCATTATAAGACCTTGTTGATGGAGATGGGGAAGATTGGAGTGCCGGGCATTGAGATGGGTCAAAAGGTATTGGGATAATAGATCACAGCTCGTTTCATTCAATAATATAACTTCAAATATGATATCTGTCACATGTGGAGTACCACAAGGGTCTCATCTGAGACCTTTCTTGTTTCCAATTTTCATAAATAATGTAGGAGCTTGTCTCAAATATTCTCAATTCCTGGCCTATGCTGATGATTTGAAAATTTACATGAAAGTTGAATCTAATGATCAACTAGGTAATTTCACTTCAAGAAAAGTGTTCAGTTATAACTTCCTCTTATAGAAATGAAAGTCTTCTGTAATTACCAATCAAATTATTTTTTATTGAAAATGATCGATAAGATGAATGATTTGGGGATTATTCTTGATGCTAAGCTGACCTTCGAACCTCACATAGAACAATGGTGGAAAAGTCGTTGAGAACTCTTGGATATCTGATGCGCACATGGAAGGGATTCAATTCTTTCAAGTCTTGTATTACAATATACAATTCACTCATTCGTAGTTCTCTTCAATATGCAAGTATCATATGGAATCCATTTCATCAAAAATATATAAAAAGGCTGGAAAAAAAAAAGGGGGCGGATACAGCAAAAAATCATCATTGAATTTTAAATTCAACCGAACTAGGAACTTTTCTATTTATGAAGTGAATTTGAAAGTTTATAACCTTGGTTCACAGGAAAATGGAATGGAAATTTCATCTGTATTTTTTTCACACAAAATCATAATAATAATTCGGAAAATACCTATTGTACAAATAACATAAGTTATAAAATCAATAATTATTCAGTGAGGAATAGATATTTATTCTATCATGATCACCCAAACACAAATTATAAACTCATTGCACCTTTAACACTAGAATTCAACATATTCATAACATCAACTTTTCCGAAAATGATTTATTTCACTCACCTTTGAAAGTAGCTAGGAAATTGTGTCATATTCATCTGAATCCCTAGATCAGATCAATTTTTCGCAGTATTTTTCAATACAATTTCGTTGTTTATCATTAACCTGATGTTTTTTGTTATTATTCTTCTATATGCATTAGCTATTATTCATTTATTATTTTTTATAAGCTTTCAATTCTTATAATATCTGTTGCCCCGATAACTGCATCTTCAAAAAGATGCAAAATTGAGTGACTATTTTGTCAGTTATCGTATTTTTATGAATTTGAATATTTGATCAACAAATTTAATAATATAAAATGCGTATACTTTCCCTTGTTTCGGAAGCTAGTCTGTCCCCTTTTTCACGCCCATTTTGGAAATTTTCAATCGAATTGCAATTTCAGGTGTCGTCAAAATGTTACACTGCCGAGGGAAAGTATACTCATTTTATTAATAAATTTGTTAATTGAATCTACAATTTCACAAAAATACGCTACGTAACTGACAAAATAGTTATCAATTTGGCATCTTTTCAATATTGTAGTTACGTACCGGTTCAATTTTCCCACGTTGCCCAAAAAAAAAACAGAAATTTTAAGAACTGGAAGCTTTTTCGTTTTCATTTCTACGGGAGACAAAACCATAAAAGTGGATTCCAGATTCCCAGAATGATTTAATCTTGGATGTTTGTTTATTTCTTCATTTGATGGAATGTGATTTGGAACTGACACAAATGATAAATTTGCAGGAATCCAATTGGGAGAGTTTTGTACGAATGTTGATATTTCATCAATGATACACATGAAAAAGCTAGTTAAGGATCATCCCGGACTGAAAAAAAGGCGCAACGTTCCGTTACAAAATCTAGTGAAATACGCCACCCAGACCACTTCAAACATCAAACTCCCGCTTTGCAGCAGCAATATAGAACTCTCAGATTCCGCTGCATTTCAACGGGTTAAATGGTACGTTGAGAAAATGTTTATGCCAACAGAAGAGCCATAGATGAAAGCGAGTCGTGTGGCAAAAGCTCTCCACTTTTAATAAAAAGCTCATTGTTAATTGGCAACCTGGGGAGCGGCCCGGACCGAATAAGTGGCTTCTGAGTAGCCTGTGTTTGTGCGATCTTTAATGCGTGGAGAGCTTGAAAATGCTTTAAAAATTACCCAAACAATGCGGAAGGAACCCGAACTCGTTGGAACGTTCAAAGCGGCGACAAATTATTCATGAATATTAATTGACTTTTTCGTTTTGTTTTTCTCCATTGGATAACACGGCTGATCACGTTGAGAGAGGTTTTCGTTTTTTCATAACAATTTCGAAAAGAATCGTTTCGGTCGGCTTTACTCTCTTTCTTTGTTTACAATGGGTAAAAAAGGAAGTGATGAAATATTCAGGAATTAATTAGGCGTTGAAAGAATTGCTACCGGAGGCAGGTAACACTCTTATTGTTCTGTAATTTCTCGAAACAAAAAATTTTGAAGATTGCGTATAAAACAAAGAATAATTTAAGCTCTTATATCAAAAACGATAAAGATGAAATTTCAGTGTCAGATAGATCGGGAGTTTATAGATTAAGGTGTGGTTTATGTCCTATGCTTACGACAGTCAAACGGGAAGAACATTTGATACACGCGTAAAAGAACACAGAACTAGTTTCCAAATGGTAAAACAAATTCTACGTATGCATATCACCTCATTACAGAGGGACATGAGTACAACCACAAAAAAAAAAAAAATTTGAAATACCTTCATATCCAGGGGGAGGGTTTGAAACTCAAAAAAAAAAAAAAAAATCTCTTGGAGAGTTTGGAGCAATCAATAGGTGAGAACATTCACAGAACCTCAATGAATGATCAGCTCATAGGGTTGAATCAGAATTTATACGGCCTCTGTTTACGAATATTAGTGAAATCTTTTTCCCAGAAAATTATTTGCTAATGATTTTGGAATCGGAAAAAAAAAACTATAAATCTTTATTGATATTCTATAAAAATTTTGTATGAATTCTGAGAGAATGTCTGAACAGTATTACTTAGAATCAGTTCAAAGTTCTTACTAATGTATAGCGAAACACGTGTAGCGGTTTAATAAACCCTAAAATGTGAAAATCTTACAGGCAACTGTATATTATTTGTTTCATACAGTAGCGTACGCAAAAAAGTACAATTCCTCTTGGCAATTAATCAACATTGTTTTCTTTTGAGTTTTCGAGTGAGGAAACAGAAAATTGAAATTAGGTTTTTTGGATCAAGTTATATAATTGCCATCAGTCGGGAACGAGAACCAGGGTAACCTGAAAGTTTCCATAAAAAACCTAGGTACGAAAAATGGTATGATCGATTTACTTCCATAGGAAATCAACAGATTTAAAAGGGAGTCTTCCAGAAAAATATGAAGAATACATGAAATGTCATGAGGATTTTTCTAAAAAAATAGAACGTAAGTTCCCGATAGCAGAAAATAGAGAAAAAATGTGAAACGAAGTCCATATCGGACCAAAAAGTTTCAGGTGTATGAACAGTTAATTCAAGTCTTTACACGCATCGAGTGCAAACATATCAGTTTGGTGTTAGGGTAATTCATCTGCAGAAGTTTCTATATTCTGATTGAGGATTGATACAAATGATTGTTAGGATTACTCACTCATAACCCAGCGCCATTAAAAAAAGGAGTGATACATATAAGCTATACTTGACAAAATGGCTGACTAACCTATTTCGTTTCATTTTTGGAAACTGGTGGGCAAATCCGCAGTAATTGAAGAGGGTTTAAAAGTGGCTATTTATGTATTTTTCTTCTGATCGGTATATAACTTCATGTTAGTGGGATTCTAAATACTTCACAAACTGATAGAAAAGTAACAAAAGGTAGAAACACATCTTTTCTGATTCCTTCCTATTATCATCGAATAATGGTCATCTGAAGCACATATGCGAACTGGGAAACGTCCTAAAAATTTTTTTTTAATCCGCTTGAAACTTCTCCTAAAGATCAATTACCCTAACACCAAATTGATATTTTTACACTTGACGTGCGTTTCGCTAACAAGGTTAACATCTTCAGGAGAAGAAAATTGATACTAAATCCAAAGACCAGGGTCAGTTGTCTGTATACCTGTAGTTTTCCGGTCCGACATGGACTTTGTTTGTTACTGCTACTTTTTCTAATTAATTTGTGAACCATAAACTAGTCTCTACCTGCAAAGTTTTTTGATCCGTAATCTTGTATTATTGATTATACTGATGACATTCTCAACAATAGATTGAAAAGTGGGCTGAAAGGAATAGGTCTCCTGTCACCATTCATTCTATTTTTACATTTTGCTATTTCTAGACTCTTACATACATCTCGACTAGTCTTGTGTCATGCACATGATTTAACAGAACAGTTTGAGATTGCTTTCACCAATTTTGTGGTCATTGTCTAGATCGTGTTGAGCAACACTGGATTTTTTTACCCTTCCGCATTTCATGTGTGCAAAATGCTCCTTGAAACGGGTTTCAGTAGCTCGTCGGCTCTGGCCGGTCTATTTGTTGTTGCAATCTTGACACTTGATTTCGTACATTTCCGACTCCTCTGTGTTTTCTAATTCATCTTTTGGGTTACCACACTGTACATTATTTTTTAGAGATATAGAGGGTGTAACTGAATAAGTGTGAAACATTTGAGGCGGTGATTCCTCATCGAAAAAAAGATAGGATCTTTGAACGAATACGTGGCTCAATGTGCCGGCGTCTAGACGCATGCATAATGTCTGAAGGTAGACATATTGAACATTTACTATGATTTCTACATGTTGTATGTTGTGTTATTAAATTACCCATTAATCGTTTAGTGCAGGTACTAACTACAAAATAACAATAAATCCAGTTGGCATTTATTACGATGTATCTCTGTAGTTGTTCGTAAAATAATGTTTTGCTTAGAATGAAACAGGATATCGGAAAAAAAAATTTTAATGGTAAACAAATAATAAGACGAAAAGTTACATTGGAACATCAGGTTAATTTCAATATTGCAACTTTCTCAGTGCTTGTGAAAAAAATTGTTATACAAATTTTATGTACCCCCTTTGAGGGGCTGTATCTCAAAAAGGGAAGCTCCAATGATGTTTCTTTATATAAAAGATTCTATCTTTTTTTCGATGAGGAATCATCTCCTTAAATGTTTCAAATTTATTCAGTTACACCCTGTATACCTCCATATCCGAATTTTTTTGTGACTGGATAGAGAGATGAACACAGTGATATTTCAAAAACTGCACTCGAATAAACCACGCAAAGGTAACAAAGACGAATAAACGAACGTTTCTTTCGCGACCACCCTGTGTTGAGTGCACATCTCTGTAATCCATTAGCCGCACAGTGCACTTTAAACTGCAGTCTCAGCGAAAGGCAAATTGCTACAAGTTTCGAGAGACAAAACAGTGCACCGCTTTACACACCAAAGATCATTTTTGCTGCCACGTTACACTCTGGTGAATAATTAAAGGAGTCGAAAGCAAAACCCCGAAAGTGGCATCAGCACACTACTCGATATAACTTCGAGAAAGTTTATTTTCATCTCCTGTTTGAACGCCAAGTGTTCGTGAAATGGCAAATTAACTTCGTACATAGTCGTCGAACGTTAGAGCCTTTTAAAACTTCGCGATCGAGTTGAATTATTCGGCATTTCTAAATGCATTTTAAATATTTCCATCTCAAGATAATCAATTCAAGATGTACATACGTGCTCGCAAAATGTCGGTCATTCTGATTTTTTTCTATATGTGGTTTGGGCCTAAACCAATATTGAAAAACAGCTTTACAGTTTCCAAAGTACTGATCAGGCGGCATGGCAGTGTACTCAAAAACCCAGAAATGTTTTGACTTATTCTAGTTTTTGCTTATAAACGATAAGGAAATGTAATTTAGGGAAACAGTTCGTAAATCTTCGACTTTTTGAAAAGATGAGAAAAATAAAAAGTTTATAGTAATCCCATATGAACCTCAATATACTAGAGGACTTCAACATATATTTGATAGAGTGAATATGAAAGTTGCAAATGAAACATCTCAAAAATTACAACAGCTTCTTGGTAACCCATAAGATAAATTATAAAACTCAAAGAAGTCGGGAATTTACAAAATCAGTTGTCAACATTGCAACAACTAATACATTGGCCAGAGCCGACAAGCTATTGAAACCTGTTTCAAAGAGCATTTAGCACACATTAAATACGGAAGGGTAGAAAAATCCAGTGTTGCCCTACACGCTCTAGACAATGACCACAAGATTGGTGAAAGCAATCTTAAACTTATCAAGCATGTGCATGACACAAGACTACTCGATGCATGTGAGAGTCTAGAAATAGCAAAATGTAAAAACAGCATGAATGGTGACAAGGGACCTAACCCTTTCAGCCCGCTTTTCAATTTATTGTTAAGAAAGTAATCAGAATAATCAATAATAACAGATGAAGGACCAAAAAACTTTGCAGATAGTCACTTCACTAGTTCATTATCGAGAAATTGATTAGAATAATTAACAGTAATAAACAAAGTCCATATCGGACCGAAAAACTTTTCTTTCATCTCCTGAAGATGCTAACCTTGTTAGGAAAACGCGCGTCGAGTTCAAAAAATATCAGTTGGGTGTTAGGGAAATTGATCTCTAGGAAAATTTTTTAGTTCTTGTTTAATATGTCCGTGAAGGAAGGATCTGACCGGTGTTTTCTTCTCGATAATGTCACTTATTTTGTGAATATTTTTGTGGTTTCATTGTATCGTTTTTTTCATTGCTGTCTTTATTATGGCGTACTCTGTTCACTAGATCAGTCTTTTCTTCTGAAGATGGTAACTTTGTTAGTTACATTGAACAGTTCAATCTGAGGAGTAGGGAGACTGAAACCTCAGAAATTGAATTCATGAATTGGAAATTCACCAGAAAAAAATTTAGGCCACGAGCTAGCTTGCGAATTGCTACTCAAATCAATTTGCAAAGTTCAAAACGAAACCAAATCAATCTGTTACCTAGTCAGATTCTGATGAGGGTTTCGCAACTAGTTCATGCTTTCACCTCTACATGAAAAAAATGAAAAAATCTATCTGTAGTTTTTTCTGAAAACAAAAAACTTGGAAAATCCATGATATTCTACTGGCATTTATAGAAAAAAATAACACAATACTTTTTGGCAATTGGTCTTAGTGATAATTAATAACACACTGCATGATTTCTTTGAAAAAGTCGGCGATTGCCATCTTTTCCATTGTTATTCTATATGTAATCATCAGTCGTCCTTTCCTTGTATTTCCATCAAAGTTTGTTGATCCGACCAGTACAGTTTCCCCACCCCTTTCTCGTGTGTGATCTTAGAAACCTTCCGAATACCTGCCTCTGTCGGTTTCGTATAAAAGTAAGACCTTGAACCTTCAAGAATCTGAAGTTTAAACGAATCTGGATCTGTTTTCTATTGGTTCATATAATTTTTTCTGAACATTACAGGCATTTTTTAAGATTGAAAATAGTTTGTCTGAAACTGAATTCTGAATTTTTACTTATAATACCACTATTTTCGGATAATTTTCTTGAAATATTCGTGAGCAAGAAAAAAATTCCAAGGATAGTTTAATTACGCATGGTATTCGGTAAGAAAATTTTACACTACATTGAACTTCAACAATTACTTGGAATTCATGTTTTAGCGTTTCGAATTTAGTCGAGATAGGCTTTGGAATACATCACAAATTGAACAATTGAATTGAAATGGCTTTGTTCTCTCACATTTCATTTAGGTTATTGTGTGAGATTTAACAAAATGAATCGATTCAGTCAAGAAAATTACCGAAGTTATTCATTGTACCGACTTTTGCTGCATAGAATTATAAGCTAGATTTTCAACACGGTATATTTGTTGCCTACGTAGGTGAAACCACTGTCAGTCCTGTCACTTCCTGATATTTTTGTAAAAAATTTCAGTAAACATGGACGAAGAGAGATGCAGATGTCAGAACGAAAAACTATTTTTCATAATGCAAAACAACGGTCGTATTTATCAAAGAATGAAATTGAACTCTCAAACATTTTTACTGTTTTCGCAACATTTCATCATTCCAGATCATTCCATGTATCTTGAATATCATAAAATCATTGATCATAAAATCTATTATATCATTTGGGTTTCAGTGGTTGTAGAGTGTAGCGTCACTCAACGATCATGAAATGAATATACGGTTTGAAAATCAAAAACTCCCATATTAATGGGACAAAGTTCATAGTAACGAAGTGTAAAAATATTTGAACGCACAAACATATTGAATTTCAAATTCATATTATATTCTGTTATGTATTGTTGAATGATTCGGGTTTGTGCTGTAGTTTGTAATAATCTGCTGTGATGTATCAAATTCCGATGAATAATCTTTTCAAGTGGACAACTGATATTCAGTGCTTACGTGGTGAAATCCAGAAAAGGTTCCAGTTTTGTTTCACAATTAGTAAGCTAGCAAATTCACCAAAAATGTGTGTAGAACTCCATATCATACAAAAATGCCTATTCAAGATAATTGGGGAAGCAAAATCTAATTTTCCTGACAACATTATATTGAAGACCATACAAAAACATGAACTCACTTTCCTTTCTATTGATGCAGGCAATATACGTATCTTCTTATATTATTCACCTTTCACCATACCCTGTAGACAAACTCCAAGTGAAACCTCCGTAATTTCGTTTCCACTTTTTATGAGACACGTAGATAGTTTCTCTTAGACTCACAAAGGGAATTGCCAGTTTCTGCACGTAAAAGATGCTAAAATTCAGGGTTCTGGCAATTCGGGGAGTTTTTTCAACTCACTTCTCCGTTAAGTTGTTTTAACGGTGAAACTTTGTACCTAAGATCCACTACAAAACATTCTCCTCCAGTTCGTAGAAAGCTCAAGTAATCAAAGGGTCGGTCAATAATCTAGTGGAGGGATTAGTTGAAGTGAAGTAATAAAACTTTGGAATCCGTAAATGAAGAGTTCATTTGATTAAACCTCAGATTATATGGAAATATCTTCCATAATGGTTTCATTATTAGACCATTCCGATTCGTTAAATTGCTGCCAAAAATTTTATTTCAGTTAGAGATAAAAAAAAATAATCCTTCAGAAATGTGTACAGTATTTTGATGTTAAGAAAAGTCGTACTTTTCCTTCCTGGGGAGAAAAAGTAAAAGTGACGTTTGATATGTCATCAATGAAATAACTTATACGGCATTGACTCTATTCTATTGTGTGAGTATAAATTTTACCGTTCACTTATAGAACACCTTTTGCAAAATGGTACGAATCACTGAAGAAGGTAAGATATTTTCAAGAAGTGAATATATTGAAAAAGTTAAATGTCAAATATTATAATAGAGCTACAGTAATACGCTATATTCCTGATTCTGCAATAATTTTCTTCGAAGCGCAGTTTCGATGGAATAGACATTGTCCAATTGTCCATGATAGGTACGATGGGAAATGTAGGTGTTGGTTTGAATCCGGCCTGAAGACCTTTCTTTTCAATTATTTGTTGTGTAGTTTTTCCTAATTTTGTGAATTCCAAGGCATGCTATACTATACCTACTCCTTAGTTTTAGTCAAGATGCATATATTCCTGGTGCGATCTCCGATTCGATATTGTTTCGTCAAAAATGGAATGTACTGCGATTTCCAGTAGATGGTACAAGAATCGAATTCTGTCATCTTTTGCCATTTGCATTCCAATTCATTCGTGTTTTGCTAGAAGTTTTCCATAATTTTACTGCTCCTTTCAACCAGCTATTTGTCGTTTCCAGATCAATTCTCTACCGTAGTTTTCTTAGTTATTTGTCGTTTATCTGCCGTTGCTTTCAGTTATTAGTTGTATTATTTGTGGATGAAATAATCAATCATCTATTCATCTATATCAAGTTCCGATGGTTAGTACAAATCATTCAAAACACATGTACTCAAGTTCAACTGGTCAATATAACGCGAGATTATTCTGACGCTGATAAAAACAAAGTTCGTCTTGCTCAGTTTTTACTTTGCTAGTAGTTACTATTTGTGTTATTTGAGGATTACTTTTCAGAATTTCCAGTTTAACATAGAATAAAAGTCTTTTCGGAAGAGTGTTTTCAAATACGATCTTCTTGTACATCAGCGCCATAATAGCCTGCACTATAGCGATCTTCCTAATGAATTGAAATTACTCAGGTTGATCTGGAATATGAAGGGTCCAATTCATTTCGAATTGAACACTATAGTGCTCAATAACCTGTATATTGACGTACTACTTTTTCCATGTGATCCAGCTCCACGTCGATACCGATATTTCGAAGGATATCATCATGTTATCTGAAGCAGCACCGAATGGTGAGAATTTCTATGAATTCTGATATTAATTTCTCACAACATATATCGAGAATATATATGCATCTATCTGTAATGTATGTATCGAGGTGACTGTTTAGATTAGATATCTGTATTTTCGTCTAAACAGAACAAACAAAAAATAGGGAATTCTAAGGTAAGAACTCGTGCAACTTTTGATAGAATTCGTGTAGGCATCTTTATCCTTCATTAGGTAGAGTGTTGAAAAATGAAAGTAAGTAACCCATTGACTCTGCACGAGTTGCTCTAGAGTCTGGAGAATTCGCTAATAGAAATTTTGTCAGACTTCATAATGTCGTGTCCAGAGTTTCCGCTTGACGCCCCCTGTAGATAAATTTCAAGAATGTGAATTTTCCTAGATGTCATTATCAAGTGAGCCACAAGTCTAGCGTTTTTGACGACAACATTAACATTGTACTGGTATAGGAGTGATTTCAGCAGGAATACATACATCTTGGTTTTAGTTCATTATCAAATTCAATTTAATTTTCCTTCGAGAGGGAAAGTTGCACTTTGCTTCCTTGTTATACAAATAGCTATTCCTGTGCGAAAGCAGCCATTTCGATGCAAGGAATAACGATTAGTAAAAAATAGAAAAGTTGAAAGTGTTCTTGAGCAACTTCTTTTTTCATTTTGCAGCAAAATATTCTCTGGAGTTACTGGATTTCATTCAGAAAAGGGCAAATTATATTTTTGGTAATACTCCGCATACGAACTATAAGTCAGATTGTCCCTATTCTCATAACTTTTTGACGATCATTACTTTCCTGGAATATCTTCAATTGTTCTTGGGATTCACAGTTTGATAGCAGTTCACTCGATTATCTCAGTATTCTATCCTCTTGTTGAAATTAATTGAAATATCGGGTGGTAACAAGTAACCTCATCTTCTGAGGAAAAATCCGCCCTACCCCATTTCGAGTGTTTTTGATCCCTCCACCCGAGCAAGCTACCCCTTAGGGCCGGTCTTTTCACTTACAGATAAAGTCCTTGATAACTGTATCTTTCAGATATTCTCCTTCTACCGTCTTTTCACCTTCAAGTAGACCTATCTGATAGATGAATACAGGGTCTTTGTAGGATAACTTGTCTGGCACTTTGGGTTGTGGATAAAGCGGTATTTGTAGGATAAATGCCACAAAACAATACTGTTTCCAACATAATTTTGTGTTTTATGCATGAATGAGTGTGCAGGTAGATTATGCAACGCATAATTTTTTGACAAAGCTGTTTCTCAAGCTGTTAGAGTGCTGAGATTAAAATTAAATAAGAGATTTTGTGAATTTTGTAATGATGGACGTAGTTGAAGATATAAGATTTGCTGTTAGACTACGATTTAAATGAAATAATCAATATTGCAAGGCGGGAATGTAACATTAGACCCCGAACAGACCATTTCAACTATTGGGATAATCAAACATTTTTCAAACGTTTTCGACTCTTCAAACCAACCGTCATTATATTATTAGAAATTAACGAAGAAATCCGGAATCCCACAGAAAGGTAAATAAGACAAAATACTTTCTTCATTTGGATCTTTTTACTGAGGTTTCATGTGAGAGAGCTCTTACCTTTGCTTATAAGGACTAGGGCTAACTGCTTTTTTTTTAAATAGACATAATATGCCATTTATCTTCAATTGAAGCTTTTATTATGTGTTATAAGTACTTATATATGTGAAATATCGAGATATTTGTTTTTTCAGGAATCCTGATAGAGCACCCATGAATAAATTATTATTGACATTAAGATATTTAGCAACTGGAAGTTTCTATATAAGAGTAGGAGATTTTGGAGGCATTCACAAATCTTCTGCTGGAAGAATCATCAATACAGTCATCACTGTTATTTGTCGCCTGAGAGAATGTTACATCAGAATTCCAAATATATTTTCTGCCAAGTCGCATCTTTTACTTTCCACATGTTGAAATCTGTATTTTTACTTTCCAAGATGTTTTTGACATTCAAACACACTTTCACTGACAAGCTGGTCTCGTGTTGTGTGAAATTCGGAGCCCTGTCCACATTTTTCCTAAAGCTTTCTTTTATATTCAAAATCAGCCAACTCGTACCCCGAGAACACGAAATATTTGAAAATTTTCTGTCCACTGTTAACACTAGAACAAACACATATGTTGTTCTCTGTTGTAAGGCCAAACACTTATAAATGTACAGTATTGACAGCAACATGAAGTTAGGTACAATTCCAAGTCCTAGATAGGTACCTGAAGGATAGAATACCAAGAAAAGACTGAAGAAAGTTGTCCCTTGGATAATTCTTTCTGAGAAATTTATCCGATACCAGAGACTTCATCGGAAGATGAAAAGACCGGCCCTTAGTAAACTGACCAATAGCGACATATAGAACAAAGCGACATTTCGATTATACAAATCGATCATTATACGATATCATCTTCAAGCGATGAATATCTAATGTGGTATTCATACGAAATCTGTGAGAACTCTGCATTGCCATAACTCACGGACGTGAAGGGTGAGTTAGTGTATTGTGGTATGTGAACATCATTCTAATTACTGCGAGGTAGGGCGCGCCCTTCTCAGGGACTATAAATGATGAATTATCCCGGTTGCCGACGCATAGTTTGAGATATGATTTTCTAAGTGCATTGCCGCTACCGCTATCCTATAATTTAGTGAAATTTATTCCTGGGTCCGACGCCCATTTAACGTATTTGCCAAGTCTTAATGTCTGATTTGCGTGAGCCGATATTGTAATAATATTTCTTATTATATTGGCTCCGATGGAAACGTTGCTTTGTTTATATTTCCAATAAATGGTTGCCTGATAAGATATCTTGATAATCCCTGGAGTGGTTCAAGGAATAGTAATATGTGTAATGAACGGGCTACACTGAATATCATAATATCTGAAAATTATTCATTGAGACAGAAATACTCATTTAATTATTTGAAACGAACGAACCTAAGCAAGCCCGATCACAAGCTTCCTAATTTTCACAATAAATTATTTTCTTCGTTTCTCTACTCGGTCTTCATGCCATATAACC
Source organism: Zygogramma bicolorata (assembly GCA_032362365.1). Classification (NCBI taxonomy): domain Eukaryota; kingdom Metazoa; phylum Arthropoda; class Insecta; order Coleoptera; family Chrysomelidae; genus Zygogramma; species Zygogramma bicolorata. Next base: position 23,779 of record JAVJAQ010005023.1, read on the forward strand.
TCTCTCTTGTTCGATGATATTGTATAATTGGAATAATGATAATAATAAAAGTCTCTAATGTTAACAACAGTAACAGTTTGAGTATAAATGGTTTAGATATAAATGACAATGTTGAAAACAAAAGTCGAAGTGCAATTTTTATAACGATAAATAGTTATTAATTTCTCTTCCACTCAGCCTCAACAATCGCTATGTTTTTCTAAGAGAATTCATTAAATGTCATTGACTTTAGTGCGCTCGAAGTATGACTGTACTGTACTAATGGAAGAATATTATTGGGAATCAAATGAATATTTATTGATGACTTCAGGAATAGAAGTATAAACTTTGGCAAATTCGATGACTAAAGCTGTGCCTGAAAAGTTCCAGCCTAAAACTAGGAGGTGTTAATAAACCCTTTTTTCTCACATTGTGGTTGTCAACATTTGCTCGATTATTTATTTTTATATGCAGATATGGGGACTTTTTACATTGGATTATCACATGAAAAAAAAACTGCAGAATGAAAAACACTTCTATTAGCGATATTTAACCAGCCAATATTATGTAGTTTGTGAGAAATTCTTTGGCGCCATAGTATGCCATAAATGAACCGTAAACAGGAGTTTTGCACTTTTTGTATTTTGCATTTGAATAGACTAACCAAACAATGGCCGTGAAGTACATCAACAAACTTGAAATTTAAGAGAACCATTGCCTCAAAATTGTTCAACAACAAACCGGTAAGTGATAGCGCATTACCGAAAAGAATTTGGAAAACTGTCGAACCTCTCTTGCTCAGGGATCTTTTTTCAACAGAACAGCAGAGCTTTGGAAATCCTTGCCGATAGAGGTTTTTCCTGAGGCTTACAAACTTCAAAAATTCAAAATGAATGTTAATTCGTATCTTCTGTCCCTTGATTCACGCGGTGTGATTCGAACATTACAGGGCTTCCCTTTCGTCTAAATCTGCATATAAAAAAAACCTCAGTGAAAGAAAATGTCTTTGACAATAAAAAATTCTCAACATGAAATATACACATTGCAAGAGTGTGTTGATATGCTTTTCAAATCTCAGATTGACATCTGAAAAAACTCCTAAGCTTTGAAAGAGAACTCCTATTTATTAAATATCAAGAGCATGGTTTATACAATTCATTTTTGAGCAAGGAGCAGTGACATTGGATTTCGAGTTGTTGATGAGCAGACAGTGATTTGAAGCTGAATCTGTGCTTTGGGGTCTTGATTTATACGCGTACATACGATATATATATATATATATATATATATATATATATATATATATATATATATATATATATATATATAATTCTTCGCATTTCGGACCAGGGTTTTCACCAGAAGAATCTCCATATTTTGAAACAATTATTCCTTAATAATTCTTATCCTTCTTCACTTTTGAATAAGATCTTATTTGGCACGTCACCATTAACTTTTTCTCAAAATCAGAATAATAATTCAAATTTAGAACTTACATCTACTAATCAAAATCCTAATCAAACCCATAGTCATTTTTCATACATTAGTCTACCATTCATTTCTGAGATCACACCTGGACTTGCCAGAATTTTTAGTAACATAGAAAATATTAAAATAGCCAATAAAACGGTTCTTACAATTAATTCCCTCTTTTCTAATGTTAAAGACAAAGTTCCAAAATTTGCCCAGTAAAATGTTGTTTACTGTATTCCTTGCAATGACTGTGACTCTGAGTATATCGGACAGACTGGAAGACTGTTGAAAGATCGCATTTCTTCACATAGAAGCGATTGCAGACTCCATCCTGAAAGATGTGCTCTGAGTGAACACACTTCCAAGGAAGGACATTTAATGAATTTCAGTTCCACAAAAATTTTATCAATTGAAAGGAATGTTTCGAGGAGAATGTTCTTAGAAATGGCATTCATTTCTCAATCTTCAAATTGTTTAAATAAAAGAACCGATCTCAATCATTTGAGTGAAATTTATTCATATTTATTATTGATTGATGGCAATTCGAGAGTTCTCGAAGGCAATTCAAGTGACGTTACTTAATCAAAATATTAAATTTATACTTTTTCACATAACTAATTTCAAAATTTTCAAATATTTTGATACTATATTACATTTTCCCACCTCCTCTTTTGCAGCACCTGTAATGGTAATGAGGTCTCAGCGGCTAAGGCCAAATTGTGTCTCAGCAATAATTTTTTAGTGACATTTGACATTTTTGACAAATGACTTTTAGCGCCTTTTTAACCACAAAATTTTCATTCCTTTTCATCATTTCCACATGGTGTTTGTCACTGCACCTTTGTCATTAAAATAAGAAGATTATAGTTTTTAATGTGTTTATGTGTTGTACTGATACGTATCAATGTTTTATAACAATTTTACTATGTGTCATCTGACTTCTTTAACCATCTCATGCGATCATCCTCACTAACAATGTAAGTAAGGAAAAAAAATTCTATGTCATATTTTCATTCATTAACATTATTTTGTAGCTCCCTGATGATGACAACAATCGATTGTCGAAATATTGGAAATATATTGTTATAAGAGTACACTTTCGCTTTTGCTGCTGTCCCAAATATAATTCCCGAGTTTTGTTCTTAACTTGTCAGCAAAGACTTCCTCTCCTCTCTTCTTTAGACAGGAAAATGGGTATATATATATATATATATATATATATATATATATATATATATATATATATATATATATATATATATATATATATATATATATATATATATATAGACTTAGTATCTCAGAATCAGCAAAAATAAAATAATAAAAAAGTGGTGGCCCTTCTACGCCTTCGTAGAAGATAAATATTCGCAAAATCAATTTCATAAAAGAGTTATTTCATTGTTTTGGAGTTGTAGTAAATATACCATAGTATAAAATAGTTCGGTAGTTATCGTTAAGGTAACAGCATGGTGAGAGAAAGACAAAATTGGATCTGAAAGCATTCCAATGAAATAATTCCATAAAAGCTACAGGAAGCAGTTATAAAATGAGCTTGAAATAGTTTTATAAAGATAATAAAAACCTCACAGAAAAGTGCTATAAAATTGCTACGAAACAATTTACTTCTGAATGAAAAAATGTTTTATAAATTGATTGTGATAACGTTTCTGTGATAACTTCGTGACTATTTCATGAAGGTTTTTATATTTATATCATAAACGTTTCTATGACAAAAATAATAAAACACTATCATTGCCTACAATTTTATTGTGTTAACGGCATGTCTAATATAACCAATTAGCATTTTTGAAGTAAATTATAAAATATCAACAAAATAAAACTGTTGTTGCAGCACCATGAAATTATAAAACAACTTTGCTGGTTGGGAGGGAACATATACTTTGGATAGAGTTAGGTGAAAAAAAATATTTTTCTATTCAGGCAATTGAAGTGTCAGTTCTCGAATAAGATTCATAATATTCCAAAGATATGCATTGTTCACGTTTGAAAATGAAAACAAATCAATTAAGGACTTCGCTATGAGTCGTCAGTCAATATCTAGTACTTTAACATGCACATTATTTGTGAACATTCATTTCCATTCCACGCACGTGTTCCTCGATCATTTCCGCAACAACATAATTCTATTTTTCATAATGTTCGACTATGTACAGAGAAAAATAAAATTTACATGCATGGCACGGACAAACTGCACATCTAATTCTATCGCAACAAAACACGAGTAAAAATGCAGACGCTAGTTATCTCGTTTAATGGAAACCAACAGACACTATTTCATTTCAGCTCCGAATGAAGTTTCCTCGATGAAACGGGTAGAGAGCCAAAGTGAATACAGAATATATACCGAGAAAATATCTGATAAGGAGTGTCAATTGATGGAGGGAGAGTTATATAATGGTCCCTCGTCAACGTCGACGAATGCCGTTGGAGCAGGATCGGGATGAATATTTTGGCGGAGGGATTTCAGTTAGTGGATCTAGGTGCGAATATGAAAACGCATATAAAGGAAATTACATTCGTTGTATGTAGTCAGACAGGGGAGTATGCGAATAGTCCATTTCCAGATTTTATCTCTGTCGGCACAAAGGAAATTGTTCGTTTATGCGATTGCGAGCGATCTCGGTCTAATTTTGTTTTGGAAATGAATTATATTTCCGGTATGATAATTTTCGTAAAGAGAAAAGAGTGATCGGTTGACTAAGATTGAAGCTTTGTTTGTATCTGTATTGTTGGTGATTCTTCGCTCACAGACTCGCTCACTTCAGTGGAACATCGTAGAAGGGTCGGAGACTTGTCTCTGTTCTATAGATATTTTCACGGTGGGTGCTCTTCTGAATTGTTATCAATACAAGTACGATGGGACAATGTGAATTTGAAGAACTGTCGAACCTCTCTTGCTCAGGGATCTTTTTTCAATAGAACAGATAAGCTTTGAAACTCCTTGCCGAAAGAGGTCTTTTCTCAAACTTACAAATTTCATAACTTCAAAGTGAATGTAAATTCGTATATCCAGTCTCTTGATCCATGCGGTGTTCTTTGAACATTACAGGGCTTCCAAGGTAGGATATGAATTTCACCAATCACAGAGATCAAAATACTTGGTTGCTGATCTGTACATCAACGAACACGAAATCCACACTTCACACCAACAATTAACTGAAATAAAATTATACAGTCCTTTTTTGGGCTTTTTTAATTTGACATAACTAATTCAATTTGTATCGAATTCTGAATTTGATGTAATTTCGATTCTTTGAGTTTTTCATAAATATCGAAAGAATACTCTATATATGAAATTCATGATCAATATGATGCTTGAAATGGAGTTCTGAAATATTTACCTGGTCGGAGAAAAAAACGAATATACAACTCGAATGATTATTGGCCATATCCACTGTTGTTGAACAAACAACTATTGTGAAAATAAAGTGGATATTATTGACATATAACAGATATTGAAAACAATGTAGATTGAATGATTGAAGCCTCTTGACATAACTTTAATTTACATAATATTATATTCGTTCAGTTAACAAATACATCCATCTAATGAATAATTTTTCCGCAAGTTGCTAGGAAATTTTGACATTCCAGAAAAAATTTGCGTTTGTGAGCGACAGGGCCGGCGCTAGGATCTTCCGTAACAATATGATATAACATGGAAGATCACGTAACAAAGAGAGAAAATATTGGGTTCTCTCGAGTATTCGATCAACCCAACATTGATTCATGAGTAAGTTTCTTCGTTTGAATTGGACAATGAATCTGAAATATAATGAATTGTGACATTCCTTTTCTTTTATTTATCAAACATTCGTTTGAGTGCGCCCTGAATGCAAAGCCTTGTACGGACAAGAATCGGCTAATTGTCTTGGGTACCGAATCATTTCAAGTGCATGAATTCAAAAACACAACTTATCAAAAACTATCTATCAAAGGTTCCAATATCAGAGTTTACTATCTAATAGACCAGAAGCACTAGATTTGAATGGGGGCAAAAATGAACCAGCTATACGAGGTGACATATAATGACAGTAGGGGTATAATTTCGACCCTTTCAACTTATGCCCAGTTTTGACTACCACTGATCAGCACTATTTAGCAGAACGTGATTTGAACCCAATACACTGAAAATTCATTTCTCGAAAATAGGGCCTTTGGAATATATTCTACTTAGACGAGGGTTCTTTTATTTGTTGATAAATATGACATAATAATTGTTTTTATTTTGTCATAGGAGAGAAAATGGTTTTCTTCCGAGTATTTGAATTGCTAACACAATTGAATGAATGTATTTAAAAACAGTTCATTCTTACAAAAAGAAGAGAATAACGAAACTCGCAAGAGGTGATAAATCATATTTCAGAGATGTCAAAATCGCTACTAGCGTTGAAAACGAATGCATTCGGCAAGGGCGCCGTTTCTTGAGGGCAAGGGGGGGCGGGCGCCCTCCTGGATTTTAGATTTTTCACTCCATACACCGCGCAAGACACGATATTGATTTGATTTTGCACCTCTTTCTAAACTACACTCGTAAGTACTGTTCAAAAGGATTTTCATTTCAATTAAATGCAATACTTTGATTTGAAAAAATAAGCCCCTCAATAACATTTTCTCTAATGTGCCCTCCTAACATTTTTTGTAACGGCGCCCATGACATTCGGGGACTATATCCTGATAGCTGTCCAGTAAAGAAATATGAAGAATGGAATGGAAACTGTAAGAGGGGAGCTGTCTCTCCATTACACTCAGATCTTGTTAGGTCCACTGTGCTTCCTCCTTTCCTATTATCGAGAAAAAAAATTCGAGTATCAGAATTCTGCTAAACCTAATGTTTCTCAAGCCATTTATTTTACTCGGTACGGTCCTGCTTTCATGTACATCGAAAGTGTTTACTGCCACGTCTTTGTATATCTACTGCCTGTTTGGCACCGTTTAGCGCTAATGTAATCTATGAAACGGTGACAGGCTTCAAAGATAAACCTGACACGTTTTATAGGGAGATGTTTGGAAAACGAAATCAAAATATTCAACTAATTGAAATTTTTTTATCGAAGCAATATGGTGTGTGAAGAATCAACTACTGAAATGCATATGGAAATAAGCTATGCAGTATTATTATTATATACGACAAAGAAAATATATCAATGTGAATAAATATCTAGTTACGGATTTTGACGATTATTTATTTGCTATTCTATAAGTGGTTTAGCTGAACGGTCTGAGAATATTTAAAAGGAATAAAAAAAGTCACTAGAGTTGCGAAATGAAATAGTCCTCAATATACGAACAAACCCCGTCAGATATCAAAACGGAACTCCTCGATGATCTAGTTGCGACGTATAAGTTGTTAAACCGATAGCATTCATCGTGAAGTCATCCGTTCCGAGATTTATAGTGCTCTTAGAATCGTAAGAGCTCCTTCTAGTGAAACTATCAGCATCCCAAAGCATTTATGTGAACTTCCACCAGCTCTATAAAACCTACAGCAAAAATAACAGGAAATAGGAAAACGATTTTTGTGAACGATTTCCCATTCCTCATCAGATTTACATATTTTCGTGCTTTTGATCTTTCAGAGCAAAAGTTATATATTGTTTAATGTTTCAAAATTATTGAAGAATTGCTAATGTTGGACATTCAATGATTTTTTCTCAACCCCACTCAACTCACTAAAAAGAAAAAATTCTTGAAATGAAGGAACATTCGTAGTGAACATGTGTAAATCACGAGTAATTATCAGTACCGGAACAAATTATTTCAATGATACTGCCGTGTTTTGATGAATTTGGCTAGCTCTAATTCTGGGGACAAGGACGTAGTCCACTGAATAGTGGTTGGTCGACTTTCACTAGAAATTAGAAACTTGGATTCAATCCCCTGTTCATTCTCAGCTTCAGTATCGAATTTGCAAAAAAATGGAGATGACCCATTTGCTGATTAGCCATGGAAAACAAGATTCGCCAGAATGGCTTCGAGAAACAGTATTGAAAATAATGTGAAAAAATGTATAATTCACATTGTTCAACCTCGCAGAACTACTCAGTATATGCCAAAAAATCAATTCCCAATAGTGAATTGATTGTAGTTTCAAAGTAAGTTCACAAAAATATAAAAAATGAACCATCAGTACTATTCGAAAAAATCCTTTTACCACCTTCACACATCAAACTTGGCTTGATAAAGAAGTTTGTAATAGCACTCCCCAAAGACAGACCTGGATTTTTGTTTCCCAAATCGTAATTTCCGAAGCTAAGTGAGGCAAAATTAAAGAATGTACTCTCAGCGGCCTTGACATGAAAAAATTGAACAATGATCCCGCATTTTTATCGATCCTCAGCCCTGTTGAAAAATATGCATTGTTGGTCTCTGTCGAAGTCACAAGAAATTTCCTCCGCAATCACAAATCACCTTATTTCCAACAAAAAATTATAGTGATGCTGGATGCTTATCACAAACTAGGATGAAATATATCGTCAAAAATACATATCTTACACTCCGATTTGAATTTCCTTCCTTTCGTGGTATAAGACAGGAGAGTAGTTGTTTTCTGGAAGGTGTTAGTCCGTCAACCAATAGTATAGGTGAGTTGAGGCTGGCCTGAACAAATTATTGTTCCTTCACAATATTTTATACTCGGTAAGTCAATTTTTCTCACATTGTTTACAAACAAGTTGGAATCTGGAATCTAAGAAAGCTATTCAAGAAATCAATTTCCAAATATTTGATTGATTGTGTTCATCAGTAAAATAATGTTTCAATTTCATTTTCGAACACGTTAGTTTCCTTCAATTCCTGTTTTGAAAGAATTACTATGATGTTCAAAGAAATATTCATCGCACTGAGATTTTTATAATGTTCATTCGATTACATCATTTTTTTTGTTCGATATATTGCCATTCTAGTATGGAATTAAGAGAACCAATGTTTCGTTTGCAAATATTGCAATAATGATATGATAACTTATCCAAACAAACATGAGTTGTAATTGCATTTATTCAGGTCTATTCTGTTGAATCTTGAATAACTCTTCCAATATTTATTATTGGTGATAATCGACAACTGTTATAGAAGAATATTATGATGCACCATCGAGATTTTCAAAATATCTTGTAGGTACTGTTTATTTTTGATATGATATGATTTTCAATTCTTGAAAGAGTGTCGAAAAATTTCGCCTATCGAACATTTTTTGTGCAGCATAATTGCATTTGGTCCCATTCTTGAATATTTCCCGATAATCTAGTGATATTCAAGAATCAATAGGCCACCAGAATAGACCTGAATGGCCATTATCACAGCTTTTCGTTGATAAGATGATTTAAAATAGGTCTTCTAATGATTATGTATGATAAGAAGATATTTTGCTAATGAAATTAAAAATATAGATGAACCACATGCTGAAATGGTCTTTGTATCTGAAAATGGTAAAAGGTGCTGAAAGAATTCAGTACAGACTCCATTGTGCCTACTCCACGTACGCTAGAGTACCTTAGTAAGGGATTTATCAGTCATACAGTGTTAGGGTAGTTGATTAACTTGAAACATTAACGTTTTCATCTTCCTTTCCACAGCTCTTGCGAGAAGCTTTGACACCGCATCTTGAAGGGGCGTTGACTAGCTAGACTGATGAATGAACTTGATCATATATTGATGGTGATTAATACAAATGTTTATAGAAAATTACCTTGATGCCTCATAATATCTTGATTCTTATTGCTATGGATACAAGGTACGACTGTTCAGAATTGATGAAATCTATAACCCATTCAATTCTTGTTCGTGTAGCAAGAGTGATTTTCGAAGATTGATTTTTCCCTTTTGTCTGCCAGGTGGAACCTAAGATTTTTAGACAGGTACTTCTCAGAAATGAGTCATTAGTTTTTGTGTTATAAGACACAGATATGAACAATTTCTGCATCCACTTTTTTCTCTCTATTATCCCGTGATACGCCACTGTCCAACTTTTGTCAAGTTAGTGTCACTGGATGTCTGAAAATCGCAGCATAATTGGAAAGACATAATTCAATAGAGAAGGTAGTGAGACTGTTGCTCTCAAACATCGTATATTATCCCCGACTGGTCCCCCTTTCCAAGTAACTGTTGAGGCGTTTAAAAGAAGGGATATCTCAAGAAGCATTCGAGATTCGAGTTTTAATTATATTAACCGTCTCTAATGCAGAACTCAGCTTTCGCTCTCGTCAGCTAATAAGATAAGTTATTTCAGATTGCTTTCATGAAAATGGAAAGTTATTCGGCTTCATCTAGACGCGAGATGCTGTTTTTGTCTCCACAATTAGTCGAATGGAAATCTGAATATCTTCTTCGCTTTATTCAATTATAAGTTCCAAATACTGAATGAGTCAACCCCTCGTCGAGTGGAGACCCAGGACTTCTGCTGGGATAACCTTCGGGTGGCTTGACATGGAGAGGTTTTTATCGGTCGAGTTCAGGCATCGAAAATTGGGGGAAATGAGAAGAGTACTGTTGACGTTGAAGCAATGCTCGGAGATTGAATGAAATGCAATATCAAAATATGAATATGACTGCAATTTTGGTATACCAGGTATATCCCATTCTTAAAACTCAGCCCCTCCCGTATCTCATATGGTGAAAATGTGATTTCGACCATCTTTGAAGAGTTGATGGACATACAAAAATGAACACGATTTGTCGATAATGATTTTTTCCAACCTCCTGAATATTTCCTTTTCATATTCACTAAATTCATAATAAAAAGAAAGCTATTTTGGGATAATGCTTGGTTTCCATGGTTATTGGACCGAAATATGGAAAATTCGACCTAGTACAAAATATAAAATGGTTGGATAACCAATGAAGAAAAATATTTGCTCATCATACATTTTTAGTACCTGTCCTAAAAGTCATATAGATTGTGATTTGAAATATCAACAAACAGTTCATCCACACCTTCCTGAAATTATAACTGAATTTGAACTTGATTTATTTATACGTTAATATCGCGTTAAGGAAAGTTGGTCACGACGTTAATCTGTCAGAAGAAATTGCCATCATGCAAAACTGAATTCAAATTCATTCGTTTGTTGAATATTTTTTCACAACTTGAAATCTTGTAGCAGAATATTCAGAATATTTACTAATTTACTGAAAAATTGAAAATGATAGTGATTAATCATTCAATTCAATTCAATTCAAAATATGCTTTATTGTCTTAAGTACATACACACTTGTTGACAGAGCTTGTAATAAACAAGTATGAATACAAACCATCATATACATAAGTATACAAACCATATACATAAATAAGAGATAAAAACAAATAGTACAAACATAGTCACTACAAAACAAACAGAAATTGCAAAAATAAGCTTGTATAAAATTTCACTATAAAACAAACAGAATTGTTAAAATAAGCTTATGTAAAGCTATTGTTGAGATATTTAAAACACTAATAGGTTCAGGTCAAAATTGACAGAGATTAAAAATATTAAACCAACATAAAAACACAATACAAGGAAGATATTTTTTTTAGAATTCCTGTAAAAAGTTTTCACCCATATTATATAAAGGATTTGCGATAAGTAATGCTTTCCCCTTAGTACGGAACATACGAATACACAAGATATTTTTTATTGCATTGGGCAAATGATTGTATATTTTTATCCCTTTAAAAAAATTTCACTTCTTGACCAGAGGGAAAGGGGGTATTACCAATTTCCCCGGCCCACTCTGTCTTGTGTTGAATTTTGCCGAGCCCCCCTCAAGGGTTTTTCTTTTTTTGTAAACCAGGGAGACTTTTTCAAAAATGTATACACAACCCCCCTTTAATATTTTGCTTTTTTAAAAAATTTCTCCACGGGGGGATCTAGCGGTCCCCCCACACATATCTCCCGGGCCCCTTTTCGGCAAAAAAAAACCCCTCGGAAAAAACGGGCCGCCGCACCCCCCCCAGAATGCTACACCATATCTTGGGGGGGTTTCAAGAAGAGAAAAATATGCTCCCCGGGCGGAGGCAAACCCTATTCCGGGAGCGAGGGTTCTGATAGCGGAGCCCCGGGAAGAAAGTTTTTTACATATACCCGTTACGGGATTGTAAAAAAGGAGTTTATTATCTAAAAAGACCCCGAAAAATTGGGTTGAAAACTTATTTTCTTTTCACTCTTCCCCGATATCTAAGTTTGGGAGCCTACAGGGGAAGGTAAGGATATTTTTTTTTTTTATAAGAAAAAAGAGGGGGGTTTCCCCACACGTTTTTTTTGTTACTTCAAGTTTCTTTATTATTAGAGGGGGGAATAGTTTTTTCTTTTTTTCCCCGCAGAAAAGTGGGGTGGCAGCAAAAAAATATATTATTCCTCCCGCTATTTGGAAGGACGGCCCGGTCCCCAAAAAAAGGAAGAAAAAAAGGGCGACGAAGGGCCCCCCTCGGGGGACAACATTTTTTATTTGGGAAGTTTTGGAAACACTTTTTTTTTCTGCCTGCTGAAGAACATGAAAGAAGGTCCCCAACCACCCGCGGTTCGTCCTTCTTGGTCCATCCGTGTTGGGGCACCCCCCCCGGCATTCCTCCTTTACTTATTCATCAAAATGAATAGGTACACCTCCTTATACAAGAGAATCGGCGAATAATGCCAGCACAGAGCTGCTGTTTTCAATGCCAAATTTATTTTTCAACAAACCTCAAAATCAGCGACTCCTCACGCTTTTTCGGGATACGTAGGATTGTCATTCTCAGACTTGTCCCGGAAACTGTAAAAGATGCATTTTTTGTACTGATTTCTTGGATTGACGTAGCCGTTACTCGATGGAAATTCAAACACGATTAAATGTCCACATAATTAATTTTAAATTCAATCGTGTTCTACCTTGTAGCGTCATTTTATGTACTAGTTGAACAAATAACTATTTTATGCAACAAGAGTAAAAAGTAAGTGTTCGTTACGAAAGAAATGAAATTCTTTTTTTTACATGAATATAGAAAAAATTTGCAAAAAGTAGGTATATGAGAGGTTGTATAAATTGAAAAAGCGTTCATATTTAGATTCTGAAAAACCCCTTGTGGTCGAGAAATCTTTGAATAATCCAGAAAACTAACTATATAGGGAGAGTTGGGAATGTTTCAACTCCAACACTACTGAATATATTTTGAAAAAGTCCATTTTCATTATTGGATTGCACCTAAATATCAAGACTAAACACTTGGCATATCAAATAAAACAGTCCACCATTGATATAACAGAAACGTAAAATTTTCCGTGACCCGTTGCGTAACCCCTTCCCGTCAAGACGACCATTTTCACCGGGTGGAAACTTATAGAGTAATTTTCTTTAATGTCCCCCCGTTCAATTTTCGATCGGGCTAACTCAAAAAAATGAAACTTGGGATAATGAAATTGATGCATGAATACTATATTTTGCTTTTGGTAAAATTAAGAGATGGAAATTTCAAGCTGGCAACTGTGCGACATCTGAAAAAATAAATGGGAAGGGGGGTCTTGTGATACATCATTTTGAAGCTCCTGACGAATTCCCTACAACTCCAGAAAATGAAAACAATATCTTCACCCACTACAAGATGACGGAACATTTGATTATTGCCTGAAAACTTCGACGTTAATCTTCATACTTTGAGGAAATAGGCTGAGTTCAGTTCAGGAGGTGCTCGAAATGGTTGTTTTGAATGTCTAGACATAATAACGGCCTATCCGATATTTCACGTCGAACATTTTCGAACACAGCGACGTCGATATTTCTACAAATTTTTATTTTTTTCTGCCGTATATTCAATATTGATGCGGGTTTAGTTATTCACACCTTTTTTTTTCTAATAGCTCCATAAAAACAGTACGAAGGTGTCAAATCTGGCAAGCGGGCTGGCCATTCCGTAGGACCTCGATGGCCAATCCAACGACCACGGAAAGTAGTATCCAAATAGTTTCTCACTTGTCTGGAGTTATGTAGTTGATTAGCCATCTCATCAAATAATAATATCCAAATCGAATTCACTAGAATCCATATAGAAGATTTCGGTGATCAATAGTTTCCAGCATATTTGAATACAGTTCCCCTGTTGAATTTTGTTTAATTGACAATTTTGGAGATAGTCTACGAGCTAGGTACAGCTTGTCCGATCCATCTTGGCACAAACTCAGATATTTTTTCTGTTGTGCACTGGTGGTGTAGACCATGTCGAAAGAAGAAACAACTTCTAGGAATAAATTTCAACACAGTGAACACATATAATAGGTGTTTTTTCATCTCAGTATACTTCACAGTGATTGCTGGGCATATACGTTATTAGTTCTGTGCCAAGATGGATGGATAAGCTGTACCTATCCACTTGTAAAATAAAAAACTTAATGAGATTATTTGAAATGTTCGTTGTCGTAACATTTTTGTCTTATTTCATGAACAAAAAATAGTCTATCAAATCCTATCGAGTACTTGAGATTGTCATATGGCAGAGAAAAACGAATATTGCTAGAAATATCGATATTAATGTGTTTGTATTCAGGTTATTATTAAATGTTTCGCCATTTTGTAGTAGGTAAAGATAATGACTTCGTATTCTAGGGTTGTGATGTATTCGTCAGAAGCTTCAAAATGATGTATCACAAGAATCACCTTTTTATATTTTTTTTCCAGGTAACGTCCAGTTTCAATACGTTCAAAGGTAAGGGTAAGGTACGATCGTAGGTGTGCGACAGCTGGTTAACAGAAAAATACAACACAATCCCGTAATGGCGTTAGATTTTGATGAAAGTGAATCATGATTTGTTTCGAAACGAATAGAAATATTGGAAATTTCCTAAAGTACTAGAATCAAACATGGTTGGACAATTTCTCTCTCGAGTAACACTCGTAATAATTTCTCTTCGTTCCTTATAGCTTTCATATATTTCTTATATTTCTTGTATCTTGAATGCTAGTCGAAAGAAGCAAAGTTGGATAAGTTATATTTCATTTTCCAAAATTGAAAGTAATTTTGGAAAATTCTGCATTTAGATGCGTTTTTGAAAACACTGAACATTTTTGTTTGTAACGTTGATTCCTTTTGAATCAACAACGCATGTTCGTATTCTAATTATTATTAAGGAAGTGGCGAGTATTATAGATATATATATATATATATATGCTGGCTGGAACTTCCGTTTGATCCGCGTCTGGGATGGTTTCTTTGTCTACGTTTCGGCTCCCATTTCGGAGCCATTTTCAAGACTGAGTGACCTTCCAAGGTCTGAGGTCTGTTAGATTGTGTTACTGAACTGGCTTTCTATACTGGGTTTCATCACTGGAGACTAGCATCCAATCTGATCGAAAAATTATTAAAATAATATTGAAAAATGAAAATCAATTACTGCTCAACCACCAACAAAAGAATTCAAGATGATATAACAGCTGTCGACAATAAGAAAAAAAATCCAGTCGACCCAAATACTGAACTGACAGCCCATTATATTTTTTATTTTCAAAGACATTCCACCCTAATGAAACCCAATAGGCATAACGCCGTAAATGAGGGCGCACTAAAAGAAATTGACAAATTTGCATATCAATTTCGGCTCTCGCCAAATATTGTTATTTGCTAATTGAACTTTCAATCAGTCTTTCGAAGTGGTGCTATGCCACGACATGAATTAAAATTAATTTCAACTCCGTTCCTCGTCTCTCTGACCTTATTTGTAATTCAAATGTGGCCTCGCAGAATCCAATAGGACAATGAATCGCATCATGCGCGCTCCCATTTATTTTGGTGCGGGTGAAGATGTATGCTTATTTCGATGCCGATAATATCTAGTTTTTCTCTTCATTTTTTATGATAAACTTACTTGAAGATTGTCTGAGAAGGTTAAGTTGTTAGGACTAGTGCCTGAAGAAGGTACTCTGCACTTTGATTTTTTTTTTATATATGAAGATGGATTCACACGAAACGGAAGCCCTTTGATGTTCAAAGAACATCGCGTGAATCAAGGGACAGGAGATACAAATTAACATTCACTTTGAATTTTCGAAGTTTGTGAGCCTCAGGAAAAACCTCTCTTAGCAAGGAGTTCCAAAGCTCAGAAAATTAGCAAAAGAAGTTGATTTGTGAAATACAGAATCGTACAGTATGAAGTATCAACCAATACAGGTTTTCGATGATGAGGTCTGGATGAATATCAAAGATAGAGATTAAATTCACTTCATCAATCCCAAGAAACACTTTTGTTTGAAGAGGGATGCAAAATTATGTACAACATAGTGATATGTGAAATAAATACAGTGGAAAATTGAGAACGTGACAAATCAATACATATACTGAAAGAAAATGGTGAAAGAGCCAATCGATTCAGTGAAATTTGAATTTATGTTATTGGGTCAATATATACTGCTTTTTCAACTCATTTTTGAATTTATTTTCGACTTATATTTCTGAAGTTACGGGGTGTTTTATTATATATTTCTATTCCGTGATAAAACATCGAAGATTTACCAAAATTAGACTTTAATCACAATAAATTTAGATTATTAACATATCTTGTTACATGTTCAAGAGTATTTGAATTTTGGTTAAAAACTAAGGCTGAATATTTTTTACTAGATTCAACAAAATAAATGAATGAGCTTGTTTTTAATAGATATGAGGATTGAAGGTTCAATAAATTTTTAGGCTTATATAGATTAATAGGAGGTTCGGTGAATTGCAATCTATAAATGCATTTTATTACTTTATTCTGGAGAGTCTGAAGTACTTAATAATAGATATTTTTGCTGTTCCCCACACATAAATTAAGTACTGTAATATGGATTGAATTAAACTGAAATATAATAGTATATTATGCAACGATCGTGTAATGATGGTTATTAATACATGAGCATAAACCGGGATACGAAACGAGCCGAAGGTGAGTTTCGTATGGTTTATGCGAGTGTATTAATAACCATTACATGAGAGTTGCATACGCTATTTTATCTACACCCGATAAATAATGAAGAACTAAAAATATTATATTATTAGGTATTTATATTGAACCCAATAATAGTAGGTAATCAATCGTATGTCTTTGAAAAATTCTAAAAAATTATAATTAATGGTATTACCACGGAAAATACAACAATGAGAAATGGAGAGAAAAAAAAATGGAAAAAAGTCTCTGCCGAGGTCAGGATTCGAACCCGGAAGTTTCTGAATCACTGCCCTCGCCATTGACCACTCGGCCATGAGAGCTCATTGGATTTGGTCGAAAATAAAAACATATGTGTTGCATTTGTCAAATGAAAAATATTTTCCTTTCGATTGTATTTTTTTCTTGTCTAAGACATCTGTGGAGAAGTCGCTGGTAATTCTTCTATATCACTGCTATAAGACATTTTCATTCGATTATCGAAAATTGACTAAATTCTTCAAAAATTCAATGCCTACTGATTTTGATTTGACAAACGTCAAAATGCAAAGCTTGCACATCATGCTCGATTGGAAAAATAATGGGTTTCTATTGGTTGAAAATCTGTATCGTAATGAAAAGTTGTATCGTAATGGATTTCATTATAAAACGGGTTGTGGCCTTATAAGTGTATTATTAGAGTACGGGTGTAGATAAATTAATATTTAAGAGGAGTATAGTATCTGGTTCTATGTAAGATTCCTATTAAAGGTGATACCTATTTGTTTTCTAAGGTGGTTTGACCAAGAGAATTAAAATTATATTGCATAAAATTTGCAAACGAGAATGCCTTGTGATTGAAATTTCATTATGTTCAACCATCTTTTTCCTTACATTGTGTGAAATATCCGAATCAATGTTTGATGATACAGTAATGTAGGGTGGAAGAAAATATTCTTGTCTCGGTTGATCAATAACGAAATGAGATCATGACACAAAAAAAATCATATTCATGGCTCGCTTGGTAGTAAGTAAAAAGGTTTCTCAAATCCATGTATCATGAAGATATATCATGGGTGACAAACGACGATAGCATCTCACCAATCCATCAATGATATAAACAAATTATTTCGAATAGCAAAAATATTGCAATATTGCCGAGGGGGAATTTTCCAGATCTTTCAAAATTTAATGTTAATTCGTATCTCCTGTCCCTTTATTGACGCGGTGTTTTCTGAATATCACAATCACACAGTTCGTATATATATATATATGTTCGGATAGGTTTTCGCGGTCAGTTGTGTGTTGTTGTTGAGTTCGGGTTGAACCGCGTCTGGAGTTTTGTTCTCGACATTTCGGCTCCGATTTTGGAGCCATTTTCAAGAGGTAAATGTGACTTCACGCTGAGGTCTCAATCTGCCTACTCCTCAGGTGTTGTCACAGGGGGCAAGGGTTTGTGACTTGACGCCGGGGCCTCAATCTGCCTACTCCCCAGGTCTCATCACGAGTTCTTTCTAAGGTCTCAATCTGCCTACTCCTTAGATCGAACTGAGGTATCGATTAAATAAACGTGACGACGGCCAGAGACTTCCAACTGCATGGAAACCCCTAACTTCCAGATGCCCAGTCCCCACCAAGACATCCGACGGTCCTTTAGTAGCACCCGCTGCTATAAATACTACCCAACATCCCTCGATACCTCAGTTCGATCTAAGGAGTAGGCAGATTGAGACCTTAGAAAGAACTCGTGACGAGACCTGGGGAGTGGGCAGATTGAGGCCCCGGCGTCAAGTCACAAACCCTTGCCCCCTGTGACAACACCTGAGGAGTAGGCAGATTGAGACCTCAGCGTGAAGTCACATTTACCTCTTGAAAATGGCTCCAAAATCGGAGCCGAAACGTCGAGAACAAAACTCCAGACGCGGTTCAACCCGAACTCAACAACAACATATATATATGTTGTTATATATATATATATATATATATATATATTTCACGATGATGTTCGCCACTACTAAGAGAAGATTAAATTCTTATATATTAGTTATTAGTACCGCTTGAAATATTTATTGAACGAAAGAGTTGAGGATCATAGTTGATAGATATTCCGAAAAATAAATAATAATTATTCTCAGTTCTCTGGTATTGAATGAAATTTTTATGATTGAAACGGAACTCGGGCATAAATATCATTCCGATTATAGGTATGAGTAATACATGCTCATCAGACAGAAATATCATCAGACCAACAGTATTTTTTTTGAATAGGCATTTCATCTTTTTGTGGAACATATTGAATTATTATAAACTCCACGAATATGTCAGAACAATCAGAAAATTCAGGTGGAAATAAAGAAAGTTTTTAATTATCATAATCAGGACCGTAGGATCAATATAAATCAGAAAAGCAGTTTTAGAAAATCTATTTGTTTCCAACTTTAACTCCTCTTGAATCATATATTCTAATAAAAAGATTTCATCTATGAAAGATGGAGTGATGACACCAATTATAAACATGTCTGAATTCTACTCCCCTCGGGGTATTAGGCTATTTGAAACAGTTACTAACAATGATTTTTTTCAACAAAGCTGTTTAGTATTCTTCTAAAATAAATAGTTTTCACTCGTACAATATTTCAAATCAAATTTCAAACTATAAAAATGTAATTTTTTTAAAAATTGATATTTACAATGACTCGAAGTCCAATTATTCAAACTTACAATTTTCCTAAGTGTCTGCTGATGCTAATTCATATAATTTCTAAAAATGATTAGAACAGATTCTACAGAATTTTCATTCAGGAAGCACCCTGAGTTATATATTTGAATATTGAACTGTGGTGGTCTCGGTAGTGTAGGGGTTAGCATGTCCGCCTTTCAAGAGGAAGACCGGGATCAAAATCCCCGCCAGGACACGGTGCAAGGCAGTCACACGTTAAATGGCAAGGCCTCGTTAAACCATTGCTCGCACAAGTTTCAACCTGATGTTCGTCAGCTGTTTAACGGAACGAACAATTTTAGAACAAATATTTAAGTGGCATAACTTAAAAATATGTGATAAATAACATATATGTATAACAAACATGCCTTCATTTCGGAAATCAAATATTCACATATTCACTATCAAAATTGGAACCCTTTCGGCGTGCCTTTGCGAAGCCTATGATTGCAACGGATGAGCAGCCATATGTTTCAACCCGGATCTTCGCGAAGTGGAAACGTTTTGAAGGAATACACATAGAGATTCGGTCTGTTTGAATTATGGCATATTTTTTCGGGGTATTACAGTACATATTATTCCGGTTGTCTTGGTTTTATTAAAATATGACGCGTTGTTAACTTGAAAATGGAGAAAATGAACAAGAACTCGGATGATAAAGGGATGTGGCTGTTGAAATATTCAGAATATACTACTGAAGGAAATACTGCGAATATACTGATGGAAAATGTAAGCTGATTTTTAAAATGAGAATTATCTATTGCCTGAAACGCTGTACCCACTGAAGGTCGGATAATTTTGTCAATAATGAGTTGAATTTTCCTTTTCTTGCATACAATATTTTCAAGAATGAATATTTAATTAAAATCTCAACTAGGGTTGCTGAATATGATTCGATGAATGTGAAAACGTTTGATAAACTTCCGATGCGCGTTTCGCTAGCCAAGTTAGTATATCAGAAAAAAAATGATTGAAAATTAATCCCAATCATTACTCATCAGTTTCTCCTTTTGAGGATGCTGAATTGGTTAGCTGAAGCCACGTCGTACGCAGTTTGATGATGGGACCATTTACCTCTTAGAAAAGATATCCTTCATTTGGCTAACTATCTCCTGTGAAAGAAGGGGAAAGAATAGGATAAGCATCATGGAACATTCTTAGAAAAAATTTCCTTCACTTGGCTAACTATTTCCTGTAAAAGTAAGAAGGGAGAAAAATAGGCAAAGCATCATGGAACACTTCATCGTTAACTTGGGTAGTTAGGTGGTGCTCTAGTTTTCTTAGCTTTTCCTCATGGATGGAAAGTGAATGCATCTTACTGAGAATCAGACCCTGCTGAATATTTTCATTATGTAGTTGTAACTTTTGCCAAGAAAATTAAGAATGAACACCATTAATTCGTTCCGTAGTTTTCTGGGTTCGTAACCTACCACAATCTGAAAAAATAAGAATTAATATTGAAATCTACACAAGAGTAGTAGGGCCGATTTTCTATCTTCCCCGAAAAGTTGCTGCGTCTATCGAAAAACAGTTCTTTTAGGATAGAACAAGACTCACAGATATGCATTCTTCATCAGGCAGCATGATGAAAGCAGATTCCTTTAATTTTCTATGAGTTCGCTGAATATGGATAGCGGATGGCTGCCCTTCCTGAAGGACAAAATATTATGTCAAATTTGAAATATTTGACAAATGTCAATTACGAAGATTGCATACAGAAGAAATTTGCATTTGAACAGGAATTTGCGTATAAGTTTTGAGAACGGAAGCGGACTTAGTTTCCGAAACGTTAATGATAAGTATTTCCATTTTGGTAATTTTTTTTTGATGGGTAAATTTGAGTAACGAGAAGTTGTTGACTGATTGGACTTGTTGTATCCAGAAGGAACTGTTTTTCAATTGACGCACCAACTTTTCGGGGTAGATTAAAAATCTTCCAATATTAATTCTTATTCGTTCAGATTGTGGTAGGTTAGGATCCCAGAAAACTACTGAACAAATATTGATCCACCACAAAGTAATGACGTTCAATAATACCATCAGTTCTAATTGCAGCATCGTAACACGTGCTCTAAAATTTTCAGAACCCTCCTGCTGAGTGTCTCATCGAAAAGAAACTATCTCAGAGGATTTGTTTAACTCCGAAGAGTTGGACTACTTGGTGCATCGAATTGACAAATCACAATTCACGCGAAAAAATGAATTGAATTCATGAATCGAAAATTCATCAGAGAAAAGTGAATTCAAGCCACAAGCTTCCTACGAATTGTCACTGCAATCAATTCACAACGCAGTTCGGTTATAGTCGGAGAGCTGCTGATGCACGTTTCATGAAGTGTTTTATGCACCTTGAAATTTTGTTATAATGCATCTCTTGGGTAGTTGTGAAGGTGAGTGTGTGTTGGCTAGACCAATCTTGGGACACCAGGTACTGCGCATAGAGGAAAGGTGCAAAAAAATATGGCCCAAATGAAGTGTTTTATTCAGAAGCCAACAATCTTTAATGTGAAATTGAGCTTATTTTAGAATGGGTAATGAATGAGGCAGACACTTTCAAGGGGGTTAACATGAAAAAAAAAATTACAAAGTTGTTATTTTTTCTTAACTAAATGAAGTGTTTTATTCAGAAGCCAACAATCATCAATGTAAAATTGAGCTAATTTTACAATGGATAATGAATGAGGCAGACACTTTCAAGGGGGTTAACATAAAAAAATAATCCAAAGTTGTCGTGTTTTATTAAGAAGCCAACAATCTTCTATGTAAAATTGAGCTAATTCCACAACGGATAATGAATAAGACATTCAAACACCGTCTTCAATTCAATAATTAAAAATAATAACAAAAGGCATACACTTTCAGTGGGTCAGGGCAGGACTTGGAACTACTGAAAAGAGGTGTTTCTATAGAATGCCTCAAATGCCTCTTCTTTATTCTATTTCGAGGAGGACTATTATTATTATAAGCAATTTAAGAGCACATGGGAGGAATGAAAACAATCCATTTTTACCAAATTTATTTGTAGACATAATATTTTTCCTGTCAATAAGCTGCATCTTCTGGTACCTGAATGAACGGGAATATCGATAACAGTCACATAGAAAACGTGAATTTGAAAATTCATATACTCGGCAAAAACGATGAAAGATTTTGCATTTCGAATTCTGAAAGGTATTTCTGATGGCTAGCTATAAACGTGATTATAAGAAAACATATCAAGAGGGACTGTTTTTCTCACTAGCTGAAGATAATGAGTGAATAGCTGATAACCCGAATTTCAATTAAAAAACGCTTTCCTTAATATTCTTGGTTCTTGGGCATTCATCGTTTTTTCCGTGCGCTCTTCATTTGATACGACATTGTTTTCAATCCCATCCGTATCTGTGCTGGACATATTGTCTGAAATAATACGTGCTCTCCAAACGATATGTATTAATACTATTCATAAGTAGTAGACTGTGACAGCCTAATACAACCCTGTGCGTTCTTCGATATCACAGCCGACCAATCGAAACGCGAGGACTGACTTTCTACCTGCTCATCACTCGCTGATAACCCTGGCAGGGTTGCCAGACTGGGCGATTTATCGCCGATTAAGCTACTTTCTTCTTTCTTCTATGCGCAGTACCTGGTGTCCCAAGGTAGGTCTAGCCAACACATACTCACCTTCACATCTACCCAAGAGATGCATTATAGCAAAATTTCAAGGTGCATAAAACACTTCATGAAACGTGCGTCAGTAGCTCTTAGACTATTATTTCTCGACGAAAACGAAGCAAAAATAAGTTTTCTTGATAGGTGATCGAAATGTATGTTTTATTGAGGAATAGTCTTTGATAGAATATATTTCAGATATCCATAGTATTTCACATTTGCATGAATATTAATAGTTATTTATGGTACTAGTGTTTTATTTTGAAAGTAAGTCACGCGAGAAAGATTCTCAAGTGACTTAGGAAACATAACACACGAGTATCATAAAATTTTTTATCCAAGTGAAATAAATCGTTTCATTATGAGATAATAATAAGTTATTTGATCAAATCAAGGCTATTTGCGTCTCAGTAACCTATAAATGTCAGAATAACTTTACTTGACAGTGACTACATTTTGGTCAAAGTAGGTTATTTGTTTGGTTGCCCCGGGCATGATACATTGTTACCAAATGTTTAAATAAATGTTAACGCCTGTCAGTTTTCACTGAAGAAAAGAAAAGCTTTTTTGAAGATTATTTCCCTCAATGCGAATAAACGATGAAACAGTCGAAGGCTAGACTGCTTTTACAGAGTTTTACAGCGATTAAATGCACTAGACCTTTTAACCGATTAGAATGTTCGAAATAAACCGGGCGTTTGGATCACTTTTCAGGTACTATCTCTGGTACTTTATTGTTCCTGTGTTCGATTTTGATGTTTTCTGAGTGTTAAGACTTTTGCTGTGCAATATTGCTACTGCGCCCCTGTTCTTCTTGTTGGGTGGAAGATCATGTTCTCACTGGAAATGACGACAGATATTGTCAACGGCTTGACAAATAGATTGACACAAAAAAAAATATTCAGATATAGTTTTTCAAAGATTTTATGCAAATAAAACTGAATAAATCAAATACAGTCCACTTATCGAGTCATTCAATCATTTATTGAAAATCGTCAAACATAAGTTTGGTCCAGACGAACCGGATTAGCAAGCAGATCTCCGCGTTGAAGCACGAAGTCACGAAAGAAAGACACGAAAGAAAGTCAAGAATCATCACGCCAAGAAACCATTGAATCGCCAAGTAAGTTCTCATACTCCTTCCTAATTTCCCTCAGTTTGGGGTAGGTCTCATTTAGTTGAAATCTGTGTACTCTCATTTGAAATAAATATAACAAAGATGCAAAACACTCAAGATGAACTAAAAGTGTTGAAACATAGAAGGGGCATTATAAAATCGCAATTAACGAGATTCAAAAACTTTTTGGAAATTAAAGAAAATCAGAAACATATTGAACAAATTGACATCAGACTTAGCAAAGTTAATAAACATTTCGATGAATTTGAAGAGATACAAGCTAGAATCGAATGTTTAGATCACGAAGAGGAAAGTGTTCGGGAGGATATTGAAAATAATTTCTATTCTATCGCGGAACAAGCAAAAAATTTGATAAAAGGTTCTCAAGTTTCATTTACAGCTATCAGTTCTCCAAACGATGATGTTCACAATACAATAATCAACATGAATGATCCATTGAGAAATGTTAATCTACCTAGGTTGAATCTACCGGTGTTTTCAGGAAGGTTTGAAAACTGGCTTACTTTTCACGATGAATTTGTCAATTTAATCCATAATAACCGAACTTTGACAAATATGCAAAAGTTCTTCTACTTGAGATCTTCATTGAAGGATGAACCATTAAAAATCATTCAATGTTATGAAGTGTCGAATGATAACTATAAAATTGCATGGGATCTTTTAATTGAAAGATATCAGCGTAGAAGATGTATCGTAGACAGCCATATCAATGCTTTGTTAGGAATTCCTAGCGCGACCAAGGAATCTGCTTCTATGTTGAGAGAAATCACGGATGGGTTTTATCGTCACATCAGTATATTACGGAAAATGCAATTGCCTGTCAAAGAATGGGATGCTTTCTTAGTCAATCTAATAACGTAAAAACTTGATCATATTACTCAACGCGAATGGGAAAACTCACTGGGCGATGAAGATACAATTCCTAAATACGAGGAAATTATGAAATTCCTAAACAAAAAATGCTTCACGTTAGAATCAGTTGATAGGTTTTCAGCTAAACATACATCAAATACAACTACATATAAATCAAACAAATTTAAACAAGAATACACATTGATTTCTTCTCATCAGAGTACATTGGAATGTCAATATTGTGATGAATCACATTACATTTTTAACTGTTCCGATTTCCTGAAATTATCAGTTCCGGATAGGTATGAAGCAGTCAAGTCGCGTAAATTATGTTTCAATTGCTTGCGTCCAGGTCACAATAAGATAGACTGCAGGTCTTCCAATTGTAAGAAATGCAACATAGCACATTATTACACAATCATTCATTCGCCAATAATCAAGCTGTAACTCTGCAATCGGCCGAACCTGAAGCAATCACGATAGAAAACGACTTACCCAGTACTGCCAGTGATTCAACAATAGCTCACACAAGGGATTCCCAAATAACTTTCTCTAAACAATTGGTTTTGTTGTCGACGGCAAAGTTGATAATTTTTGATATTAACAAAAAAGGTCATATATGCAAAACTTTATTAGATTCTGGTAGCCAAAGCAACATTATATCAATGAAATTGGCTAAAGATCTCCATTTGCATTTAGAAGGATTCTCTTTACCTTTATTAGGTGTTAATCAACATATCACCAATATCACACATAGAACTAAAGCAACAATTAAGTCTTGCTACAATTCATATACAACTAATTTATTATTTCTTGTTTTACCAACAATAACAGGAAAAATACCTTCAATAACATTCGACAACAAATCAATAAACTATCCTTCAGATATTGAATTAGCAGATCCACACTTCAACGTTTCAGAAGAGGTAGATTTATTACTAGGAGCAAATATTTTTTATGACCTACTTCGACCCAATCAAATTAAGTTGAGTGACTCAGTATTACTACAAGAAAGCGTTTTAGGTTGGATATTAGCTGGTACGCTAGCTTTAGGTTTGCCCAATATTCGTGAAGCTTTCAGTTCTGTTGCTATTAGTAATGAAGAACTAAATAACAACCTGAAAAGATTTTGGGAAATTGAAGATTTACCAAATGAAAATTATTTATCAAACGAGCAACAGTTGGCTGAAGATTATTTTGTACGAACAACTTCACGTGACGAAAATGGAAAATTTGTTGTGAGGTTACCTTTCTTACAAGAGTTAGGTGATTACGGTGATTCTTACATAGTAGCTCAAAAAAGATACAGATCGCTTGATATTAAGTTTTTGAAAAACGTTGATTTGAAACATAGCTATAATAAATTTATGTCAGAGTACATAGATTTGAAACATATGTCTACACGTGGAACTTTCAAACAAGATTTGATACAACAACCCTATTTCATATTACCACACCATGCAGTAATAAAACAGAGTAGCACAACAACAAAGTGCAGGGTTGTTTTCGATGGTTCAGCAAAAACTAACTTAGGGATTTCACTCAATGATAATCTCAGAGTGGGATATGTTGTACAAGACAACTTATTCGATATAGTAATGCGTCTTCGATTATATAAGTACGTTTTAAGTAGTGACATAAAAATGATGTTTAGACAAATTTGGATTCACGCTGATGATCGTATATACCAACAAATTTTATGGAAGCCTGGAATGGAAACAAATATGCATTTATTTACTCTCAATACCGTCACCTATGGGACAGCTTGTGCACCATTTTTAGCGCAAAGATGCCTGAAACAATTGGCCATTGAAAATAGAAATAGTTTCCCCCGTACTTGTGACATAATTTTGAACTCTTTCTATATGGATGATCTTCTAGTGAGTTTGAGAACAAAGCAAGAAGCTTTCGAAGTTTATAGGGAAATTACTTCAATTTTGGCACAAGGTGGTTTTGAGCTTAGAAAATGGGCATCAAACGATAGATCCATTTTGAATAACATTTTGGAAAATTCTGATGAAACAGATAAGTTGGTGGAGTTTCGAGAAACCACCGATCTCAAGACCTTAGTTATTGCGTGGCTTTCAAACTCAGATACAATCAATTACTCGGTAAATATTGAATATAACTTTAGAGAAGTTACCAAACGAAATGTTTTGAGCACAATTTCTGAAATATTCGACCCATTAGGGCTTATAGGACCAGTAGTCATAAGGGCAAAAATTTTCTTACAGAAATTATGGCAATTCAAGTTAGCATGGGATGAACCTTTATCATCTGAGTTGTCATCAGTTTGGTTAACTTACGTTAAAGAGTTACAATATATCACAGATATAAAGGTAGATAGACAAATGCTTATTGAGGATGCAAATCTTATCGAAATCCATGGGTTCAGTGATTCATCTGAAGCCGCCTATGGTGCCTCTATTTACATAGTTTCAACCAATTCCATGGGCATTCGAAAAAGCACTCTAGTCTGTGCAAAATCAAGGGTTGCGCCTCATAAAAGCTGTACACTTCCAAGACTGGAACTGTTAGCAGCACTTTTACTTACAAATCTAGCGCATTCGGTAAAGCAAATTTTGAAAGTTAATATCTCAAAATGTTGTTTTTATTCAGATTCTACGATAGTTTTATCTTGGTTGAAAATAGAATCGTTTCGTTTGAAGACATTTGTTGCGAATCGAGTTTCAAAAATTCTTATAAAAACATCACTTCATGAATGGAACTATATTAATACGAAATATAATCCAGCTGATATTATATCGCGAGGTATCAATGCAAAAGAATTGAAAGGTTCACGTCTTTGGTGGCACGGTCCTGAATTTTTAGTAAGTGATGCTTTTTCGGGTACAGACAAAAATTTTGAAACTATAAAAACAGATCTTTTACCTGAACTCAAACAAGAAGTTCAAATAAATCTAAAGATAACTAGTGATGACACTATTGAGTTGATCAACAGATTTTCCAGTTTGAAAACATTACAAAGAGTGGTATCTTATTGCATTCGTTTCAAAAGACTTGCTCTGAAACAAGACACATTTTGTTCTCTTTCTCTTACAGTGAACGAGTTAGAATATGCACTGATCTTACTTTTGAAATCAGTTCAAAGACAAGAATTCCAACTAGAGATCGATGCACTAAACAGAAAAGTTAACCTACCAGTTCGTAGCAAACTTATGAAGCTGAATCCTTTCTTAGATAAAGACAATTTACTACGCGTTGGCGGGAGATTGAAACATTCTTTTGTCGATTTTTCTCAAAAGCACCCAATAATTTTGCCGAAAAATAATCGATTAACGAAACTCATTATTGAATATGAACACAAAAAACATTTGCATGCAGGAACACAAAATTTGTTATCTCTACGAGTAGGCAGTGGAAAAATTATCAAACGATCTGTTGCTAAATTGTGTGTTTTACCAATTCCAGACGAGGACTGTTAATTTCCGTCCATAGAAATGAACATTTAT
This sequence comes from Zygogramma bicolorata, assembly GCA_032362365.1. Taxonomy (NCBI): domain Eukaryota; kingdom Metazoa; phylum Arthropoda; class Insecta; order Coleoptera; family Chrysomelidae; genus Zygogramma; species Zygogramma bicolorata. Next base: position 51,934 of record JAVJAQ010005023.1, read on the forward strand.
CGTTGGAATTTTGACTTTATGAGAATTATTCGTTTTCTGTATTTATTTTCATGTTTCATTGTTTTAATTAACGAATATTGATTATATTTGTATTGAAAGTGAGGCACTTTCAAGGGAGGCGGCATGTTAAGACTTTTGCTGTGCAATAATGCTACTGCGCCCCTGTTCTTCTTGTTGGGTGGAAGATCATGTTCTCACTGGAAATGACGACAGATATTGTCAACGGCTTGACAAATAGATTGACACAAAAAAAAATATTCAGATATAGTTTTTCAAAGATTTCATGCAAATAAAACTGAATAAATCAAATACAGTCCACTTATCGAGTCATTCAATCATTTATTGAAAATCGTCAAACACTGAGTTTACATGTTTTCTGGAAATAATCTAAACATATATCCCTCCTTCACCAAGTTCAATCGACCAAAATGCGTGCATTTCCATGATTTTCAAAATTTTGCTTTCAAGCAAATGCTTTCATGTATAAATAATTTAAAATAAAATCCCTCGACCTGCGGTCTCGGGATTTTATCAAATTATCATACATTCAAGTCATTTGCTAAGCAAAATTTCGAGAATCATGGAATTGCAGCACACATTTTAACCGATTAAACTTGGTGCACTCGGGATATAACCCCCGAGAAAAAACTTCAATAAAATGGAGGAGACTGATGAAAATTATGTTCCTGAGGATATCCTTATGGAAGCAGAAGAAGCAGCGATGCAGATTTTGCCGGAAAAATCCGAGATGCCTATGACAAGAATTTCAAAATGTTTGAGTCTTGCATGAATTCTCGGAAGATAAAAGGTATCGATGAAAATGTTCTATCGGCTTGTTTTTTACATTTGCAAAAAATAGCTCCATCGCCGCTATGGACCAAATACTCGATGCTTCGCTCGACTATTCACCTTTATAAAAATATCGACATTTCAAAATATGACAAACTGACGAGCTTTTTGAAAAGCGAATAAAAGGGATACAAACCAAAGAAGAAATTAGAATGACCTGAAATAGAGAAATGTTTGAGCGAAGCTCCCGACGACGAGTACTTGTTGATGAAAGTGGCTTTGATAATGGGGATCAACGGTGCTTGTAGATGCGATGAATTGGTCAATTTGAAAATAGAAAATATTCAAGACATAGGAAAATATTTTCAAGTAGTTTTGTCAGACACTGAAACCAAGGAATCGGGAAGTTTCACTATTACTTCAAGAAGGATTTCCAGTCAATCCGATAAATTTATAAAATTTATGTGAAAAATACATGTCTTTGAGACCAAAGAATGCTAGTTTTAGTGTTTTTCTGTTTTTTCTACACCGGTCACTGCCTGCCCGGTCTTCGGCGACAGTTTTGGCCGATGCAGGGGCTAACATGACTACTTTGAAGCGTCACGGGGGACGGAAGTCCTCGACGGTAGCAGAAGCATACCTAAAAGAATCGGTACATAACAAAATACAAATTGCTGAAAAAATACAAGGTTCTAACGTGTCGGTGTCTCCCAGCATTATTAGAAGCTGTACAGAAATGATAGCGTCTGGTTCCATTGGGATAACGAATTTTACAATGTGAATTCTGTTTATAATAGAAATAAATAAATAGAACACTACTTCAAATATGAACGTGAGTTGTAATCCATAACTCACTAGTGCCTATGGATTAACACACTAGTGTTTTATTTGATAGTTTACTTGTCTAATATGACATCAATAATGACAGTTACAACTGTCATGTGTTGGATGAATGAATAAAATAATTTCGGAATACAATTTTGCCGTGATTCAACTCTCACAAGAATTCCGAACATTTATTTCCGTCCAAACAGAATATGAAAGGAAGACAGGTTCAAAACCTGACAGCATAGAAATTCCTGAGACACAACCGTGTTTACATCTGCTGAATCTTTCAGGTGGCACATCTACTCCATTGTAAACGTTGTCGAGCCACTATTTCGCTCCGACTGATAGGAAAGCGTCTAGCCTAGAAGCGAGCTATTTCAATCTGGAATTCAAAGCGATTTTTCTATACGTAGAAAAACTATCTTGGTTCGAAAGAATGCCGTTGCAGCTTGCGTTCTGAATTTTTAAAGTCGTCGAGCTAGTAGTAAATAGTCCTTTATGTATCTATGTCATCTTGGAAGATCATTCTTCCACCCGTGAACTCTCACTCCGCGCCGGTTGGATGACGGAAGGACATTTCATTTAGCAAAAAGCATGCAGTCTCCGACACATTTGCATATTTATAAGAAATAGTGCAATAGTATGTTTGTTCGAATGTCTCCAGGAAAACGACATATTTTAGGAGTGGGATTTTATCTTTGAGCAAGGATTTTGTGTCCTCTTATCCATTACCAAATTGCAGAAGATTAGGACAATCTCATGCACCAGCAAAACACGAATATTGTATTAAATTCTCGAAAATATTCTCACCCATATACAATTGTGGTGAGTTCTCCCCCGTCATGAATTTATGGGAACAAAGTATTGAAGGTGGAGAAATTATACGCAGAAATACGAAATTTTTGATACTTTGAGAAAAGGATAGTAATATCAAAAATCAATATACTTCATTTGTAGGAAACAGGTCAACTCTCCTACTCCAATAGAAGAAATATGACCCGTCATTCATCGCACAAGAGAACAATATCAACTTTTTCTTGAATGGATTTGAAAAGCTTCTCAATTCACTACCAAATAGTTGATATTGAGTTATCATTCGTTTTATTCTGTTTATATATATATATATATATATATATATATATATTAGTTCTTATTATTTTTTTTTTGATAGTTATACTAGAAGTTGCTGACTAATTGGACTCCAATATCGATTCTTAATTTTTCAGATTGTGGTAGGTTACAAATCCTGAAAACTACGGAACAAATATTGACCAACCACAAAATAATGATGTTCAAACAGTGCTGAGAAACAAATACCTACATTGAAAACCTCAGGCATAACTTCTTTCAGAAAAAAAATAAAATTGATTTCAGATGCTAAATTAGTATAACTACTTCTCTTCGGGCTTGAAGGCCGTCGTTCTTTGGAATTTCTTCCTGACGTTTCGCTAGCGCGAGTGGCCAGCTTCTTCAGAGGCTTATTCATCTCCGATGAGTCATTGGAGATGAATAAGCCTCTGAAGAAGCTGGCCACTCGCGCTAGCGAAACGTCAGGAAGAAATTCCAAAGAACGACGGCCTTCAAGCCCGAAGAGAAGTAGTTATACTAATAACCTCGGCCGCGAAAGCCTTAACCATTTTGTCAGATGCTAAATTAGTCTATTTCTTAAATGAAAAATTATTGAATTTTAGTGGGTTCAGAATTGAATTTTCACTGATGTTATAAGTGTAATTAATATTTAATTTGATGATTCTTGGAAACAAAATAATCTCAGGCACAGATAGTTCGATTCTTCAAGTAAGCAAGTTTTGTATATAGAATTGAATGATTATTCAAACGTGATGTGACAAAAGCCCCACTTCCATTGACAAAAATTTAAGAACAATATTTTTAGGCGTTTTCTGACGCTCATGTATTCGAAACATATTCTTCTATCTCCTTCTCTCTCACTTAGGGCCAGCCAAATAGTGAGAGAAAAGTGGAGAGACATACGTTTTGAATGCAAGAGCGACATAAAACGGCTTTTATCATTAAACAATTATCAAAAATGATGCCTCTGTAAATTTTGGGTGGCTTTGATAGCTCATCCCGTTTCAAACGTAAAGAAGGGATTCAAACCTCTTGAGACAATACGTATTGTATAATTCCGAATCCTGAAATCTTATTCATGTCTTCTCAAATGAACTCATCGAAAGGTTATACGAACTCAGCCCTTAGTAGATAAATCCAAGATATATCTCGAAATAAGCAAGCATTTTTTGAAGAGGACAACGAAAAATTGCTGAAAAAATATTTCAATAAATCCAACTGCATCATTTGAACAGATTGAGAATGAGTAAAATGGTTTTTTCTTATTACAGGTATATAAAAAATCTCACTCACCTCTGATTTTCCTTTAGATACACAACTAGCAACATTCGTTGGCTCTAAATTGAGGGCATCTCTCTGAAAACAAAGAACAATCATTAATATTTTCACTCAGATCGTAGTGCCTATGATGAATAATTATTAACGAATGCAAAAAGCTCTCTAACTAATAGCAATATTTTTCCAGAATTTCGATGAAATATTCGGTTAGTTGGAGAGTGTATTTGTATGTTTCGAAAGTAATTAAAAATTCCAGACTATATGAAAATGAAACTTTTGGAATATTTGACTATTTCACGAACTGATGGAAGGGTATACACAAATGGTTTTTAATTAAGACGCATTTTTCATTACGAAGTCTAGATTGTCACAAAATGAGCCTATACGAGTGTCGAATAGAACACAAAATAACTTTGATCAATAGAAATGATATGAATGAAAACTTTTTATAGGGGAGTGCTTTGAACATTCAATTCAATTATAAAGTCTGCGAGTTCATAATTCCAGATTATGGCACGCCATTTCTGTACAATGTTTAAAATTAGATGTTAAATGTGGATATGATCAAATGTAAACACTTCCACGATATTGTGATAAAGAAGATTTGAATTTCCCAAAGGAAGAAAAAGTGAATTATGAAGATTATTGCCAGTCACCTTTATATATTTTTCACGTTTGAAAAGAAAGGATAATATATATCATTCAGTATTACATGAAAAAAGAATCGGGCATTCCTAATAACCAGAGCCGCCGAAAAAATTGTGGTGCCCCAGGAGGATAAGGCAACTTTTCAACCTTACGGTATTGCTTTCAATAACCCTCCGGACCCCACTCGAAACCGCCGATCCCGAAGGAAACCGTTTGATATACAATTATGTGTCAAGGATCCTTTTCATGGAGCAGTAGAATTCTTACCGCAAGTGCAGTAAAATGCAAGTGCGCATGCTCTGTAGAGATTTTGCTGCAAATGCAGTAAAAATTTCACTGCTCCATAAAAACGGGTTGAAAGCAGTGAAATCTGTGATTTTCATGTCATTTGTCATCTATTTATATTTATTGGTATTTGATTATGATTTCCAGAAACTACACCAAAAACCCAATTACATTGTTTGGCTGAGAGCCGATTGGTAGATTCCCAATCAGTTCTATTCTGCGGTGGCTTATTGATTTTTGAATATCATTAGATTATTAAAAAATATTCGAGAATGAGACCAATAATGCAATTTTGGTGCAAATTTTTCAATAGTTAATGTTACTCGAAGATATTTCAGAAATCTTTATGGTGTATATTTATATTCTTCTATAACAGTTGTCGATTATTTTCAATAACCATTGCAATATTCAATATTGATAGTTATTCAAAAGATTCACCAGATAATAGACCTGGAAATAATGATATGGAAAATCAACATAATTAAAGTAGAATTGGATGAACTGAATTGTTATCTCAGTGGAGTTCTATTTCATTACTAGACTAAATCGCTATTCAATCCATAGCGATGTTTGTACAGTACCTTGAAGTACTACCTTCCAAGCTCAAATGTTTTCGTATAAATGAAATTGTATAAAATTTATTTCATTCAAAACAATATTTTGTTCAATAAGAAATAATAACATCCTGATCCTATTAATGGAACTAATCTAAGATGTCTTGTTTCGAATAACATTTTTGTTCAGGAGTCAATACGCTCAGAATCCGCGCAAAATCCTCACAAACGTCCTATTAATCCACATGCTCACAAATAAAGTAATTAGTCTAACTTAACCTCACCAAACAAATTGGTATCCACACTTCAAATACTCTACCCTCTAAATAAAACAAATCTGAACAATATTCAAAACTATGTAGATTATAAAAACTAATTGAAACAACAAATTTAAATAAAACGATAAAAGTTTAACTAATTTTAAAGAAATCAAGAGCCTATGCACAATCGACCTTATAGATATTCAAAATGGCTATGAAATTAACGAAATATCATTCGCTTTGCTGCTTTGAAGTTGAAAAATTTTAACTTCTAAAGGTCACTGCTCGAGCAATGGGATTTGTCAAAAGCTACTGAACTTGCGGTAGAAATACACCTTTATACCTTACTTAGTTTTGTGAACAGAAAAGGGTCTAATGAACTTATTTTTATTTTTTCTTTATCTTCCCCCTCTCGTCAGGCCTCCTCTTGGCGCCACTGGAATTTGTAGCCGAAAACAGATCATATGGCCTCACCTCATGAAAAGGAAATATGATTAGTTTCTGATTCACGTTCCTGATAATTGTCTGAGAATCCTAAGGAGTTAGGACTAGTGCCTAAAACGGTACTCTGAACGGTGACTTTTTTATATATGCAGATAGATTCAAACGCAAGGGATGCCCTGTAATGTGCAAAGAACACTGCGTGATTTAAGGGAGATACGAATTAACATTCACTTTGAATTTCTGAAGTTTGTAAGCCTCAGGAAAAACCTCTCTTGGCAAGGTTCAGGTTCAGTTGTCAAAAAAAAATTCTTGAGCAGGAGAGGTTCCACAGGTCTCCAAACTGGAAATTCTGTACTCGTCGGGTCAACCGTGTAGATATTGCCAAGGTTGGAACGGTTGATAACAATTCCGAAGAGCACCGAGGGTTAAAATATCTATAGAAGAGAGATAAGTTTCCGACCCTGCTACGATGCTCCAGTGAAGTGAGCGAGTCTGTGAGCAAAGAATCACCAAGAAAATGGATTGCCTTCATCTGACATGAAAATTGAAAAGTATTGAGACTGAAGAACAAACTTTTACTGTTGTGTAGAATATTACATGTTATGCTTTGGCTTCCAATAATAGTAAAGAGTTCGAAGAATAGTAAAAATGGTAGGCATTGGGAAATACACGTTCACAAAACATCCCTTTTCTAACTGCATTTCACTCCATTTGAATCGTGAATAGCTGTTTTCATCGTATAACACCGTGAAATCAATCTGTTTACAAAAGAAGAACATACGGAACGTTTACTTTGGTCTTTGTTTGTGAAAAGTGTACAGCAAATATTTGGAATTCTATACGAAACTATTATTTGTTCCACGAGTTAGATCGTTTCGCTGTTTTTGCACGGAATGTTTGAAAAGTCCATTACGGGTTGTCGTTTTATCGCTTCGAACTGAAAAATCATTGAAATTGCTGAACTCGAAAACTTGCTTCGATGTTTTCATTGCGTTTTATCCAAGTTATAGGGAGCCCAACACTAAATGTATTTCCTCCGCAGATTTTATAGACATGATCCACTACGGCAATTTCAAAATCAACGAAAGCTCAATAATGATTAGTTCTCTGAGTTCTGTAGATGAATCAACTTCTCCAATAACCAAAATTGGAAGAATTTGTAATCACATTGGGTGTTTCGTGGAATTTATTCAATTTTTGCAGTTAGTGAGGGAAAATAATGAAAATATCAGTAAGTAGTTTGCATTGTCTGTTATGATTAATTTATGGTTTACAAATTTGATGAAATTTGATGTAAAATTAATTTCTTTTGAAAATAACAGTTCAATATTTGAGAAGTGGAATGTGTGTTCGGCACTAAACCATATGTGGGTGCGACTGGATTTCATTCCAAAAAGTAAAATGTTGTTGATGGTTCCCTTACGAATTCAGTAACTTCTCCAGGACACCTCTGAAAAGTAGGTTACTCGACCCTATTATAATAATTCTTTCACAGTTGTTGGTTGTCTTTCAAAATATCATCAATAGTTCCGTCTCTGTCATTTCCTTCATGGTTGACCTGACTTGTGCAGTCTTCCCACCCTTTTGGTTCAAGACAGAGACTTGTCGATGGAACGGCTGAATTTTGGATCTTTTTGCCAAAGGAGGTTTATCCCGAAGCTTATAACCTTCAGTAATGAAGGGTGAATTTGTATCTTTCTTCCTTTGGTTCACACGATGTCCTTCAAACATTGTAGGGTTAATCCTTTATGAGAACTCGAAGATTCATCAATTTCAATTGTCCATTCACTTCATAGCCACGGTATTGAAACCAATAAAAAAGTAAAAGTATACTATTATTTCTTGTTCTACGCTTCTACGCGAAAGAATTTTGCCCTAAGTTTTTCAGCGACAAAACGGAACCCAAATCTTGAAAGCATGGCAACCAGAATTGTAAACAAATCATTGACGGCATCTTTGTCAATTTTTCACCTGCGTTGTCAAAAGAGTATATCTTATCTGTGAAAATGAAGTATAAGAATTGTGTTTTTAACAATTGTACTTTTCCGTTGAATTGAATAAACTAAACTGTATTCATTAAATTGTCGTACCGAATTACACTCGAGCTTTTTTTGTCGAGGAAAACTTGACATTTATGATTCGAGTTAAGTTTCTTTCGGGCAAATTAACTCAAAAAACTGCAAGGAAAAATTACTCGTCCTACACACTCGTAAACTTTTTCAGATGCATCTTTTTTCGTTGAGTTGCCAGCCAACAAAATTCTCATCGAAATGTCAAGTTCACTTCGACAAAAAAAGTTCCCGTTATTGATTATAAGTGTCAAATAAATGGTCCTTTGATATTCGTAATAAAGTTACTTGGGTTACTATGGTAACTGGTTTCAAACATTTATATAGAACACTAACATCGGTAAGGACTAGTAGATTGTACAAGAGTGGATATGGTGGCCACATCGAACGAGGACGAAGCTTGAGCATGATGCCGTTGGCAGGTTGATTTTTTCGTCGACCTGGTAAATATTTCAGAATTCTCTTTCAAGTACCATCATAAACCAAGTTTAGATATAGAGTAAGTATTCTTTCGATATTCTCGCAGAATTCAAAGAAAAAGAACTGTATTAAATTCAATATTGAACGATAAAAATCATTTTAGTAATGTCAAATTGAAAAAAGGCCAAAAAAGTAGTTTTTGGTGAGAGTCGAACCCACGACTATAAAGTGGATGGACCAAAAGTGCTGACACCCTAACCGGTAGGCTACTTGGACTAAATAATTTCATTTAATTGTTGGTCTAATGTCAAAAGAGTAGATGTAAGACCTTCAATTCCACAAAAAGGAACATCAATTATGACAATTCAAATTTGACTCAATGAACTAAAAAATATTTCAGATATTTATGCTAGAATGAAACAACTTGAATTTCGTGTTTGTGGGTAGACAGATCAGAATTGTGACGTTTCTACAAGGTTCTCCCTGGTAACCAAGTATTTTTTTCTTTGTGATTGGTGAAATTCATATCCTGCCTTGTCTTGATACGAAATCATATCCATTCAGTTGACTGGAATCTTATCCGTCATAAAGGATAGCATATTCACGGGTGGAAATAGCAAAATGATTATTTCCTCACAGTGAGAAAATCGTGAGATATTTTGACATGGATGTCGAAATTCCTTAACGATTTGCGGAAAAAGCATTGAATCTAGACTAAATTAATAGACCGGGAGGCAGCGACATTTTTGACGAGTCATTTCGCAAAGGCTGATTTTTTTTCCAGGCATTTATTTGGTTAGGGTAGTAAGCGAATGGACCACCAGCTCGCGCACTACTGGGGGGTGTGGCTGCAGCAACCCCCCAATCACGTTGAATATCAGTACGAAAAAACTGATATCGCCAAAGCTGAAACTTTTACCAAAGTAAAATTGTATTATAGGGAAATGAGAAATCGCAACCAGCTTAATTTACAATGGGGGAATGTAGTCCAGCTTTGCATATAAACAGAAGCAAAATACACCTTTTGTAAACTGATACCGCAAAACTTGAAACTTCTTACACTAATAGTTCAAACATATAGTTACACAAAAAAATACTCAGCTTCATTGTTAGCGGGGAGAAGTGCCCAGCTGACGAGGTAAAGGTGCTGTGCATCTGCGGCCGCGGCCGCCCTGGCGTACGCATCGATGCTAAAAATGAAGCTCAGTATTTTTTTGTGTAACTATATGTTCAAACTATTAGTGTAACAAGTTTCAAGTATTGCGGTATAAGCTAACTATATATTTTAAATCTAACACAGTGCGTTCGAGAAAAAGCAAAGATTTTTTATCTTTTGACTATTTTAATATTTTTTAATTATTTTTACAATGGCATGTATATGTTATTTTTTATTATTACAACTCCTCAGAATCATTATCCGACTCATCGAATTCATGGTCACTTTCGTGATCGCTGCAGTCAGTGTCCAACATTGGCAATTCTTCTTCACGATCTGTGAACATATATACCAATATATTGTTAATAATAGTATATTATAATATATACAAAATAATTTTAAAAAAAGCTTGTATTCGTAATAATGAATGAATTTGAACCTGAAGTGTTTTTTTCTTCATCATCAGTGGTTATCTCCAATGTTAGAGGATACTTGCTCTCTTTCAAACCATTTAAAAACAAATTTGTCGTTTTTTTCTTCCCAATCGAAATTAGTAGGATGCAACGTTGTTAGAACCTTAAGATGAGCATGTGTCCAAATATTTGCAATATATGTTGTTCGTAACAACTGCTGTTGTAATTCAATTTGGCAATGTTATTTTTAGGTAAGGCAGAAATGTCATCGTTTCTTAAAATATTGTAAGTTTTCATGAAAGTTGCGACTTGTGCTTCATTAACTTTGCTAATTTTTTTAGAACCATACATTCTGCAGACATATTCTTCTATTATATTAAATGTACTTACTCTGTAGCTGTTCATCGGGTATGTTGCTTAGTTTTATGAAACTGTCAATGTAAATTTCTGAACCCTGTAAAAGTTTGTATGAACGATTTTTTCCTTTCTTGAAAAATGATGGGTTGTAGTCACAACCTGTGAAGGCGTGACAAGCTGGCAAAGCTAAACACAATTTAGGACCTAACGTTTCATATAATTGGCTAATATTAGTAAAACGCTAGCTATTGCCGACTCGGACTTTCATTGAAACTTTAACGTTATCGTTACTGCTATACATCGACCTTATACGCATCTATAACTTTCTCTAAAGGACCCGTACGACGATCAGTTCCGATATTCGACTACATTAAAATACTCAGCATTCTTATTGAGAATGATATACTGAGTTGAAGGATTCGTTCTGATTTAAATGGATTCCCTTTGACTGATTTGAATTCCATTTCTCTACATGTATCTTATACCGCAAAACTTGAAACTTGTTACACTAATGGTTTAAATATATAGTTACACATATTTTGCGGGGGAAAAGTACCCAGCTGACGAGGTAAAGGTGCGGTGCGTCCGCGGTTGCCCTGGCGTACGCAACGATGCCATCCACCTTTACCTCGTCAGCTGGGCACTTTTCCCCCGCTAAAAATGAAGCTGAGTATTTTTTTTGAGTAACCATATGTTTGAACTATTAGTGTAACAAGTTTCAAGTTTTGCGGTATCAGTTTATAAAGGGTGTATTTTGCTTTTGTTTATATGCAAAGCTGGACTACATTCCCCCATTGTGAATTAAGCTGGGTACGATTTTTCATTTCCCTATAATACAATTTTACTTTGGTAAAAGTTTCAGCTTTGGCGATATCAGTTTTTTCGTACTGATATTCAACGTGATTGGGGGGTTGCTGCAGCCACACCCCCCAGTAGTGCGCGAGCTGGTGGTCCATTCACTTACCACCCTAACCAAATAAATGCCTGGAAAAAAATTCAGCTTTTGCGGTTTTGGTCTTCAAGAGGGCCCGCTGCCTCCCGGTCCAAAGGACTAACAGCCGATTGCACCGACTTTTCCTTATGGGAGTATTAAGCCATCAAAGGTCATTTAACGCACTACAGCGATTACTCCATACTTTGAGAGATTATTATATCCGTTAATGAACCCTAACCTATCTTTAAGAGTCCCTTTGTTAATGGTCTCATAAGACAATGTCGGTGTAATCGGCCACAATCTAAAATTACAACTGAACAGTCGTAGTAGTCTATGACTAGGCATTAGACATTAGGCGAATGATGATACTTTTTCATTCATCTTAGTTTTTGGGTTGATAAACTACAAATATTTGAAAAAAGACTAAATGTTGGTAGATCATCAAACCAGAAGCTACTGAGAAAAAATCATTCAACCACAATAATTGACGTTCAACAGGATACTGTCTACAAATGCGAAGGGTCAAGAATTGACCACCTGTAATGTTAGAACTACCACGATACCATGAAAAACGATATATTTCCAGCCTCAAAATAGATTGCCTGCGGATAAAATTCATACCGACCAATTTATGAAAACCAACGGCGAAATTTTCTGTTATCGGAAACGAATATGCCCATTGAAATTACTACTTTCCAAGAAACATATTGCATGTCACCCCGAATTCGTAACGTATAACGGTCGGAATCTCATCAAACTTATTTTTAGAGTCCATTTCAGCATTTCTATTACCGGAATCGTCACGTTTCACTTCTGCATTTCGTCTGCGTTCCGAAATACCCAATCGACACGTCATTCGTGTTGAAACTTAGTTTGGGGAAGAATTCGTTCCTTCCAACTTCGGAAAATCAAAATTCGCCTTTGCTGGTAGTCCAGGAAATAGAGGGTTTTGAATCGCAAGAAATGAGTTTGTTATCTTCTGGGAATGTTTTGACGTCGCCTCCTGTGTGTATATTTCGATTAGCAACGTTGGGGAAGGGTTATAACGCTTTCTTCATCTTGGAAAATTTGGTGCACAAATAACTGACACTGGATGTTGCAGTGGGTATGTGCTGAATTGAATCCATCTGCTGCAAAAAATTGAGGGGTTTACATCTTGAGTTAGACTCAGATGACTCTAACTCAAGACGTATGAGCCTCTGAAGGAGCTAGCCTCTCGCGCCAGCGAAACGTCAGGAAGAAATCCCAAAATACGATTGCCTTCAAACCCGATCAAATTCAAATTCATTTATTTCCGGAAAAACAAAGAGTTTGTAGAAGAGGATCAAAAGCAATGATACTGAAAACGTTGGCCGCGAAAGCCTTAACCATTTTGTAAATAAGTCTTGACTTTTTTCATATTATCCCAATTAGTTTATAACATAAAACATAACATATTGAACATTTGAACATATTTGAAAGTGCGATAAAGAATGTAAATGTTCTTTATAAGAAAAAAAAAACTTGGTTGTTTTTGTTTCGTTGTTTAGAAAAAGAAAACAAATTTATAAAAAAAATGTAATTGTTTATTCAATAACCAATGAAAATTTGAAAAAATCGTAATATCTTTTTTTGTCAAAAAGTAAGATGATTCATGATATAATAAAATGGATTCTTGATATTGAAAAGTGGCAAAGAAAATTGTTTATTGAGGAATAAGTTTTTTTTTGAATCATAATTTGCATCGAAGATTATATCCATAGATAATTTTTCAATTATCTCATGGAAATGTGTAACGCATTTGTTTATAACAATTTTTCGAACAATAAAATATTTTAGGTCTCATTCGTTAATGAGAAAACGGATAAATACTAATATTAAAAAATTATTTTGGATGCCTTATCCAACTTTTTAATTAGTCACTGACCTCCAGCCCCCCTCCTTTTGAAAAATTTTCAGATTTGAAATATCTCAAAAAGTTTTCGAGATGTAAACAAGAAACCAAACCTTTTTTTTCATTTGAATGTAACTTTTGTAATTTTTGCGAGCACATCTCGAATTCTTTCAAAAACTTTCTACTTGCGATTCCGTATCGATTGGACATTTAAACCATATTTTTAGGGGCTGGCGAGAAAGTTTTCACTTAAAAGGCACTTGCTGTCCAGACAAATAGGACCAATTTCTTGGGGAGGGTTGAAAACCTTCCCACCTAAGCACCCCCACTTACGACATTTTTTGTGCATCTGATCGTTTTTCCAGCTATATTCTCTGGAGTATGTAAATACCTCATTCTAGAGAGACGAACAAGAAATCGTCTTGTGTACGTAGTACAACATTCCGCCACCGCCGCCTTGATTCTGCTCAACAAATCTTAGCCAGCATAAATTGCCGGCGAGGTTTCCTTCTTCGGAGGAGAGAAATAAATTATCCAGGTTGGAGCAGGCGAGATGGTTTGTTATTAGAGCCGTTATTCAGTGAGAGAGACAAACCCGATTCATCGCGAAAACCTTAAAACGATCAACGAGAAACAATTGGTGTATTTCAAATTGAAAAAATGTTTGTTCCGTAGTTTTCTGGGTTTGTAAGCAACCACATTCTGAAAAAATAAGTATTATTATTGGAATCTATACAAGTGTAGAAGGGCAGGTTTTGAATCTACCCCGAAAAGTTGCTGCGACGATTGAAAAACAGTTCTTTCTGGATAGAACAAGAAATATTTGACAAATATTAATTACGAAGATTGCCAACAAGGGATATTTGCATTTGAACAGGAATTTTATGAGTTTTGAGAACGGAAATGGATTTAGTTTCCGAATAGTTGACGATAAGTATTTTCATACATATATTAGTTCTTATTATTTTTTTGATAGGCAAAATTTGAGATATACGAGAAGTTGCTGACTAATTGGACATGTTCTAACCAGAAAGAACTGTTTTTCAATAGACGCAGCAACTTTTCGGGGTAGATCAAAAATCTGCCCTTCTACACTTGTATAGATTCCAATATTAATTCTTATTTTTTCAGATTGTGCCAGGTTACAAACCCAGAAAACTACGGAACAAATTTTGATCCACCACAAAATAATTACGTTCAAACAGTACTGAGAAAAAATGTTAGTACCAACTAACCCAAGAAAATCATTTTATTATATTTTGCAACCAGCAACAAGCTTGACGAAATCGTGTTGAAATTATGAGATTTTTTTGCGGTTCACATTCACGCTTGATGAATTGCAAATTTTTCAACACTTTCAAATTATTCTATTTCTAATTCTATATTCATAACGACGTAATGCTAAAAAAAACCCGGGAAATATATTTTTAGTATAATGTTGTTCAAATTAGTTGTGCTCTGTGGTCAATCAGATGACTCCATAGTTTTTATTAATTTAATTAATTAGCACTCGAAGAAGAAATTTTCTTTTTATGAACTTTCTCAATCTAACCTAAGAGTACTTTCTGAAAATATTAAGTTTCACACGTATAAGATATAGATTTTTCTCATGTCTTGGCTTTATTATTTGGGATATATGGGAGTGGAAATATCTGACTCATTGCGAATCCGCATCAAGGTGGTAGTCCATTTTCTTTATTTATTTTTGTTGATGAATTCATTGGAGATTTACGGTCTCCTCTTGTTATATTGTTCTCATTAATCTATTGAATGTATTATTTGAAATTTGGTACACATATAAATGGTATATATATTCATGCCATTAGACCAATTGAAATTTTCAGAACATTGTATATTATGTATCAATATTTCGTTTTGAGATAGAAGAAATTCAAGGGGGACTTTAGAACCCTGGGAAGAATAAACGAATGACAATTTCAGATTCCAAAATATCAAATGGCATAAACGTTGGAAATTAGAATATGCCCGAACAAAGAAAATTACTTCATAAGCGTTTTAGCACGTCAGCCCTTTTTTTTGGCTAATAGTTTGGCTATAAACTACTAGATGAATATTATACTATGCTCCAGTAGTATAATGAACGCAATTCGACAGTAAAAATGGCCCTGAACGGATATCAATCGTGAATTCGTGTGATGATGATTCACTTCTTGACTGTCATAATTGTCTAGGGTAAATAGAAAAAGAGTATATAATATATATATATATATATATATATATATATATATATATATATATATATATATATATATATATGCAAGATTGATTTTTCTGGGTTTTTATCCGTTAGGTGCCTTCTGATTTGTTCGACGTTTCGAATTCCATTTTGAATTCATTCTCAAGAACTGTGAGACGAATATCTGTCCATACCGTCCTGGTCAATCACTCTCCTTACGAAGCAACCAAGCAAGAGCAAGCAAAGACTTCAATTGTCTGTTCTCCACGGAAACTGGTATTTATAATGACTCTCCTCAGTCATTATCCGACTGGGTCCGATATTGAGGCTGCATCCTGCCCATCCAGGTATTATGTAGAAATTGATGTTTTCACGGATCTTCGATATGCAAGATGAATTTTTCTGGGTTTTTATCCGTTAGGTGTCTTCTGATTCGTTCGACGTTTCGAATTCCATTGTGAATTCATTCTCAAGAACTGTGAGACGAATATCTGTCCATACCGTCCTGGTCAATCACTCCCCTTACGAAGCAACCAAGCAAGAGCAAGCAAAGACTTCAATTGTCTGTTCTTCACGGAAACTGGTATTTATAATGACTCTCCTCAGTCATTATCCGACTGGGTCCGATATTGAGGCTGCATCCTGCCCATCCAGGTATTATGTAGAAATTGATGTTTTCACGGATCTTCGATATGCAAGATGAATTTTTCTGGGTGTTTATCCGTTAGGTGTCTTCTGATTTGTTCGACGTTTCGAATTCCATTTTGAATTCATTCTCAAGAACTAGACGAATATCTGTCCATACCGTCCTGGTCAATCACTCCCCTTACGAAGCAACCAAGCAAGAGCAAGCAAAGACTTCAATTGTCTGTTCTCCACGGAAACTGGTATTTATAATGACTCTCCTCAGTCATTATCCGACTGGGTCCGATATTGAGGCTGCATCCTGCCCATCCAGGTATTATGTAGAAATTGATGTTTTCACGGATCTTCGATATGCAAGATGAATTTTTCTGGGTTTTTATCCGTTAGGTGTCTTCTGATTTGATCGACGTTTCGAATTCCATTTTGAATTCATTCCATAAAAACCCAGAAAAATTCATCTTGCATATCGAAGATCTGTGAAAACATCAATTTCTACATATATATATATATGTCTAGTATTTCAGCCATCATTTGATTGAACTTGACTTACATGATTTACGAATACCACAGTCGACTGAAAAGTGTTGTGTGCTTTTTTTTATGAAATTGTTATTTAAATCTCCAAATTCATAAAAATACAATACGTAACTGACGAAAAATAGTCACTCAATTTCTTTTCAATATTTCAATGGTTATTGTGAGTTATCCCTAAGAGATAGGCATATACTATCGCGGCCTTTTTCGTAGGCTTTTTCAAGGTGTACAGTACTCGTAGGGTTCAGCCAGCGTTTGCAATGTAAAAGCATAAAATTTCTTTATTCACTACATCATAATAGAATCCTCTATCAGTGTTTCTCTGCAATAATATGCATGTATTATACACAGAAAGCTTCCTCTTGAATCACCCTATCTATAAAAAAAAAGCCTACAAAAATGACCACGGTCGCCAGTGTTTCATCAAAGTTACGCCGACTGTGAATGGAATTTCAGTTTTCATCAGGGTGGGGCAAAATCTGATTTTAAAAAAAATTAAAAATCATTGATTTAAAAAAAAAATCACGATTTATTTCATTTTTCAAATTCGAATATAAAATTTGAACATTTTGATTCTTTGAAATTATTGTTGATTATTTTAATGTATAAGACAAAAAATTTTAATACAATTTGCGGCTCAAAAACTTGTGACCACGCATTTTTCGCGGTTCTTGCAAGACATTTTTTTTCGCGATTTGTTTTCCTTCTGTACTATACACTCGCTATACAGTGCCGAGTGAGGCACGAACGCGTTTGTTGTGATTTTTGCAAGAATATTCCTGTCGAGGCTTGTTTTCCTTCTTAACCTATAAATTGACGTTGCCCAACAATTTCACGCATTCCGCTAGTTGTACACTCGGATATTGGAAACAGATTAGGCATTTTCGCTAAAAGCAGATACTCCTTTTGATCTTCGATGAAACTTTCATATTATGTTGTTATCTGGTTCTGAATGAAAAAAAAACAAAAATTTATTTGAATCATGATTTTAATCGTGATTTTAATCAGTTGATTTCAATCAGCCCAACCCTGGTTTTCATGCTGCCTCAACTGGGTTCGTGAGGACTTTACCAAGAAGTATATAATAATAATAATACGTTTATTATATACCCATAAAGAATACAAAAAAAAACATACATAATAATAATTTATCAATTAGAATTGAAAGGGAATATAAATGGCATTTTGGTTCAGATGTCAGAGGATAAACCTCTGAGTCTGCTCTTCCACCAAAGCCAACAATTTTGAACCTTAAAAAATTATGATGAGCACCCGTGAACTAAAAATAGAAGTGAGAGCGAACGAGAGAGAGAGCGAGCAAAAAAGAGAAGGAGAGAAAGAGAGAGAGAGAGAGAGAGAAAGGGAGAGAGGGGTGGAGGGAGAGAGAAAGAGAAGAAAAGAGGAGCATTTCTACACACATAACCTTTCTAATTACTCTGCATACCAAATAGATACTGTTTAAATTTGTTTTTGAAAGCATTTGGAGTCAGACTGAAACTGAAAAAGTGAAGTTTAGTCAGCTCATTTACGATTTTAGCGCATTTGTAGGAGAAAGAACCCCTGAATACTTCCCTATAGTGAGAGGGTATGGTGAGAATATTTTGACGTCTGATATTCAAATTATGAACATCGGTACGATAACTCAACTTTTCATGTAAGTAAGGGGGGCACTTGAACTTTAGTAGTTTGAAGCAGAAGCACGCAAAATGTAATTTACGTCGGTTAAACATATCAAGCCAATGACATTCAGTTAATTTGTGAGAAATCCTGTGACTGCGCTTTATGCCATATATAAGTCGAAGACACGAGTTTTGTAGTTTTTGTATACGTTTTATATCCACATTATCAAGACAGGATCCATAGACAACGTCACAATGATCCAGATGAGATAATACCAGGGATTCACACAGCATTTTTTTCGAATCTCGATCCAGTGATAACCTGTGACTGTAAATCATTTTCAAAGCACAGTAGGCTAATTGCAGTTTTTTTGAGATGTGCTGCTTAAACTCAAGTTTACTATCGATAATAAGACCCAAACTTCTTCCAGATTCAAGGAATGGAATTTTTTCATTCCCAATTTCTAATTGTAGTAAGTATCCAGTAGAGATTCTCGAGTGGTATCTTTGCTGAAAAGTAATGCATACGACTTACTTGGGTTTATTTTCAATGAATGGTCTTTAGAAGTATTGTACAAAGAACTCAGATCCTTATTAATTTTTTGAACCGACTCGATTAAATTACCAGCTCTGAATGAATAAAATATCTGAGTGTCATCAGCATAAAAATGATAATTACAATAACGCAACGACTTTTGGAAATTGGAAGTGTACATAGTGTACAATAGAGGCCCCAGAATACTCCCTTGAGGAACACCCGATGTCACTTCAATTGGAGAAGAAATTTTCTCGTCAATCTTAACTTGTTGAGACCTATCAGTTAAGAAAGATTTCAAAAAGATTTCCGCACTATTTGTGAAACCAAGGAAATGAGCTATTGAAATAAGGGTATATCGAAAGCTTTTGTATAATCAAGTGAAATCAATACGCTCGTTTGATTTTGATCCGTAGCTCTCAGTAAATCATCGACAATATCAGCAAGTGCTGTTGCACAACTGTGACCTTGTCTAAACCCTGACTGCTTTATAGGTAAAATATCATATGTACTCAGATGCGTTGTGATTTGAATTTCCATTATTTTTTCTGATATTTTGGAAAATGTAGGTAGTACGCTTATGGATCGAAGATGATTAAGTTCCAGGGGTTTATTGATTTTGGGTAACGGAATGACATTGGCGTTCTTCCATACTTTAGGAAACTAGGATTGAACAATGCATTGGTTAATTATATGTGTAACTAAAGGTATAATAAAGGGGCAATACAAATGAATGATAGTTATATTTATATTATCTGTTCCGGTTGCTTTAGATTTTATGTCCAAAACGATCTTAGATACAGTTTCCTCATTGACAGGTTTGAATGAAAAAAACTCATCAATATTGTCTTTAACATTTGTAGAATAATAATTATAGGCAGCATCATTCACTATAGGGTGTTGAATAGGGAGACCGGCAAAAAACTTATTGGCTGCTTCAACATCACTCAAGTGAGCAGGAATGTCTTTTTTTTATTTTTAGTAACATTGAGTTTTTTCAGTTCGTTCCACAGTTCTTTGGAATTAGAGTTGTTGAATTTTTGTCGTAGATAAACCTTTTTTTCCGTTTTTATAGCTGAAGTAGTGAAATTCCGAATTTGTTTATAGTATGACCAATGTTCCAGAGTACGGGATTTTTTATATTTATTTAGTGCTTTGTCGCGTAGGCTTTGCAGAAGCTTGATATTATCAGTAATCCAAGGTGCATATGGCCTTTATACGTTTTATAAAAATATTGTATTCAGATATCCAATAACGAAACACTGAAATATACGTTTAAATTATTCTTCATTTTGGTAACGAATTAAGGATTTCTAACCCACCGTACTCCGCCTTGATTCTCCTCAACAAATCTTAGCCAGCATAAATCGCCGGCAACGTTTCCTTCTTCCGCGGAAAGAAATAAATTATCAAAGGTTAAAACAGGCGAGATTGTTATTGGAGCCGATCTAGCAGCTAGCAATCGGCAATCGTACAGCGAATGACAGCCGGCGTACGTAAATTTAACGTGTCTCAAACTAATTAAAGTAGTTAATTCCCTTTCCGGAACAAATGGCCGCCATTATTCGTCTCCTCCTGGTCCTCCAGAGGCTGCGGAATGAGATACTCCCACGGGTTTACACTCTTTACTGCTTATACTCTTTCTATTATTTCGGACGGCAAAGGGTAGGAATCAACAAATGCGACGAATTGACGCTACTAATTAGGGACCTGACGAGTTTTGAGACGACGTTCATTCTGAGAATTTGGGGAACGATTCCAGTGTTATCGTCTGAGATCTTGAGATTTTAGTGGATTGGTGTATGAGCAGCGATGGTGTTATTTTTCAAGACGATATGACAAAAACAGAATGGAGAATTGAATTATTTTGCAGACTGAATCAATAGATAGATAAGTTTCTCGTTCCAAAACTCACTGTTGAACTATTTTGTATTCAGATTTTTTTGAGTTGTTATAATTTTGAACAATCTGTAATAATGAGTATACCAAAGGGCATTGAAGGCTAAAAGCTACAATGAGCGCAAAATCTAGAAATTTTTTATCCATATACCAAAACCTGACTATAAAAAATTAAGATTGAAGAAATAGCCGAGTGTCACCCAGGCCGCTAGTAGTGAAAAAACCCCATATCAATAATTGCCGAGTCAAGTAATAATATTGTTACAAGAAAATAATTCTCATTGACAAAGCATCAATATACAAAGTAAAATAGAAATAAATAAGTGAAAATGAATCATATACAACATTCATGAGTAAAAATGTAAATCAAATATCAATGTATACAAACTCGAATAGAAAGAGTATATATATATATATATATATATATATATATATATAAATATATATATATATTTCTTTTTTTTTTCAGTTTGGTTTATATTCATTCGAAGGATAGGTCATCAAAATATTCCTGAGTGGAATAAAATGCTTTTTCAACTATAAGATTTTTTACCTCCTTTCTGATAAGTTTATAGTTATCGATTTTTTTCACTGCGGCTGGTAGGTAATTAAACATTTTGATTCCATTGTAAATAATAGAATCTTCAACGAGTGAAGTAGTTGGAATGGGGGGATCTATATTACTGTCATGTATGGAGTTATGAAAGATCTGCCAAGAGATGATTCATTTTTCGTTACCGAACAAACTGTCTCAAGAATGAATATTAAGGTGCTTTGAATAAGGGTTTACATGTATCTCTGAGGCCAGCTTTGCAGATGTACCGTACTGCTCAATTTTAATTCCATAAACAAAATTCATGATAATCTCATTGCGTATTAACACGCTTTTAGTAGCTTGGTATGTATGTTTTGAACGAAAACTTTCGACGCGGTTTTGACCAACTTTGGAACTTCGAATTGAAGTGTATTCTTGCATACTAATCAGGGACCCATTATAGTGCAATAATGTGAGAAAATCGTGGATATCCTTATTAGGACGACTTTCAAAATTAACGATTTGTTTTCGAGCGACCTTGATTAGAAAGTTTTGGCGAAGGAGCCGGTTTGTATTTATCGGTAATGATCCTAAATATTAATGTTTTCACGGACGCTGGAGTAATAAAAATAGTACTTCCGGGTGATATTCTGTGTGCGAGTTGTTGGAATGTTCGACGTTTCGACTCTTATGCTGGAGTCTTTATCAAGAACTTGAATACATATCTCCATCAATACAGCATTTCAGCTAATCTACCCCCTCACGGCTAGATCAGGGAAACTACAATATCATTTTCGACAGTACACAACAAACAGTAATGGTAATTTTTTTTCCGATTTACTTCTTTCATACAAGCTGTAATTTCTATTTTTTAATTCAGAGAAGAAAAAAGACAAAAAATAAATAATCCATCAAATAAAATTCAAAAATAACGATGTTTCTAATAATCAATCGCTATATGTTAATCTCTAACATTTAATTATTAAGTCGTTCAAATGTTTTCTGCAATAATGTTGCACCGATATGATATTTTCATCAAAATAATAATTTGGTATGCTTCAATAAATCTCAATATAACAACCAAAATAATTCACTTTGAAAACCATGTGAGATCAATTGTTAAGGCTGCTTCCCAGAAACATGGATTTCTATTTCGCGCGAAGAAATACTTCACTTCTCGTCAGCTTCTTCTGATCTATAAAGCTCAGATACGACCTGTCATGGGATACAGTTCTCATGTGTTCGGCACCAGAACATTCATTGAGGCTTCTCGATTCTATCCAGAAAAAGGCAATCCGTCTTGTTGGTGATTCTTCGCTCACGGACTCGCTCACTTCATTGGAACATCGTAGAAGGGTCGGAAACTTGTTTCTCTTCTATAGATATTTTCACGGTCGGTGCTCTTTTGAATTGTTATCAATCGTTCCCCCCTTGGCAATATCTACACGGATGACTCGACGAGTACAAAATTCCCACCCCTTTGTTGTGAATTTGGAAACCTGTCGAATCTCTCTTGCCCAGGGATCTTTTTTCAATAGAACGGCTGAGCTTTGGCACTCCTTGCCAATAGAGGTTTTTCCTGAGGCTTACAAACCTAAAAATTTTAAAGTGAATGTTAATTCGTATCTCCTGTCTCTTGATTCACGCGTTGTTCTTCGAACATTACAGGGCTTCCCTCTCGTGTGAATCTGCATATTGAAAAAAAAATAAAAAAAAACACCACACCTCATTCCAAGTAGGTATTCAAAATGGCGTCCGGGTGTGATATGAGGTAACGGTAATTCAAACTTTGACATCTTGTGGTTAAATAAACAAATAGTCTTTCCCACCGTGCGTGGGTAGGGCGGTTTCTATTTAAAAATATATCGTTGCCCGCATACATTCGCCTGAGTAAAGCACGTGTCTAAAAAATTCAAAATTGAAGGGGATGTCAGACGGTCGGAGTAATTTGTTTTTCGGTGTGATTCTTCACTGGAAAAAGGAATTCTTTTCCATCACGAATGATATACATCACGCGTACCCTCTTTGCATTATTTAGTAACTGGCGGAACTTTCACCCCTAAAAGTGCGAAACATTCCTGTAATGGCCTCCGCTACACACAAATTTGTACCAAGTTTTACAATTACCGACGGAACTTTTGTAGTTAGTGTTGAGCAGACGCTTTATTAACCTCGTACAAGGAACAAGTCGCTTTAGACAATAGACTTTTAATGCCCGATTTTTTTTGTTATTTTTCGGGTATGCTAACAACTCGGATTATGACGCGGTTCTGGCGTAATGCGTTTCTTGCAGTCGAGGTCCGCAGGAAGTTTCGTTAATAAATTTCCAAAGTTTGCGGAAGTGTTCTGGTGCGGTAATCGTTAATTGAAATGTAAATACTATGGTCCTCTGTTTATTAATATCTTTGCGGGGGCGATTTGGACAAGCTGACAGAAACACGATTTCGAAAAAGTTTAACTTTTTCGGAATGTATTCCTTAATTGAACTGATTCACAAATAAATAACGATTACTCATACGAAAATTGCAATTATAAGATTGGAAATTCAGTATTGAAGATGAAATGGTGTGTTTATTTTATATTTAACATTGGGCTCACATCTAGTTTGTCTCATTGGACGACTGATAATCAGTTGTTTACTTAAAAGGCACCCCACGCTGTTTTATATTGCAATACATAATTTTGTTTACACTATTCTCTATTCAAATTGTTAAATTTCCAGTTTGATTTCTCACGAAAAGTTTTTATAAACTATTATTTATTTCTCATTTTATCGTCGTTTTTTATAAAAACGTGCTTTTCAGTTTCTGTTCCAATATCATTTATTTTCCGATTTTTTCAGTTGTAGTTTTCATATAAGCATGTTTTTTTTCTTTTCAAACTATAATTTTTTTGAAGATTATGATGCTTTCATAGATTATTATTATGACCATCAGCACCAAAATGCGAAACATGGAGAGATTGGAATTACAAAATTTGTAACAATAACAAAAAACATAAATTAGCAGAAAATGAAAGGGCAAATACAAAATCAACTGAAAATAATGGAAACCTGACCAAATAAATAATAATAATGCAGAAATATCAAGACTGCTGTCTATGTAATTCTTCATAATTGTTCTGACTCTGTGGATAATTATAATGTTGCTTCTGAGTTTCGTGCACACAGTTTTCTTTATGTTTGAAACGCATTTTACTTCATTTACCTTGTTTTCATACTTCTATCGTGATTTAATTAACAGTCACGATAACTGTTGGTATGTATGTGTCAATAGTAAGCGCTGATTTTTTCATCTCGTTATTTTTTTTAATTATAATGATAATGTGTTTTTTTGATGGTGTGTTCGAGAGAAGTGTCAAGCTTTTTTTGGCCATGATTTCTCAGAGCAGAATCTCCATCAACTTATCCTCACCTCAGTCTCCACTTTGAGGATATACGTAATTTTTTTTATGGAAGTGACCTCGAAATTTTCCATCGAGTAAAGTGCATGCAAACTTAGTTGAGACAACAGAGAACTCTACGGCAGTTGATAGGATAAGTAATAATCCGCCGCCAGTGTTTCATTAAAGATAAGCCGACTGTTAATGGAATGTCAGTTTTTATGCTGTCCCAAGTGACTTCGTATGGATTATACCTAACGTGACCATTTATTTTTTTGCCATAGCGAGACATCTGCGGACTTACATAATGAAAAAAAAATATTTGAGTGTTTTACAAGTTCTTCAATATAGAGTATAGAATAGCACAAAATAAGCAAAGCACTAAATAACACAAAATAGACCAGTTGGCACGACTGTACTGTAGTGTAGTGTTGTAGTGACTGAGTCCATAATGTGAGTACATGTATTTATATTGTCAGAATTGTTTTGCAGTTGTACCACACTGATGAATCAAAATTCTTTTTCTCGAATGATATGGCATGCCATAAAATATTACTTTAGAATTGTAATATGTTTTTTCAGTACATACTTTTGAAACAGCTGTCATATTGTCAAAATTGAATTGATCGATTTTTCATCATGTCCTGATTTGAACTCAACTGTGGACATCGAAACTCACCAAAAGGTCTTCAGCTTTCATTCCTATTTCTTCTGTTGTGGATTATTTCTCATAGAACTGTTTACATTGCATGATACTGGTAAACCTATCTGGCAAAACTTACCACCCATAAATTCAATACAACTTACGATATGTCTCAAAAAGGATGATTGGTGTGTGTTTATGTCAAACCATGAATATGACGGTTTACTGTAGTAGTTAATGAGTTATGAGCGGTCTATTTTCGAAAATGTTTTTTATTTCGCCAATGTTGTATATATATTTGGTTGGGACTTATCGAGTATTTTGTATAGTATTTTCATTGTAAAAATCTCATCTTTATTGTCTTATTTGTGGAAAATTGTGTCAATTCTGTTTATATTCGTCTATGATAACCGTATTTTTACTATTATCATTGCCTATTATTCAATCGTAGATATATAACTGAGATTTATCAAAATTAGTTTTGAATCGAGGTTGCGTGGGAAAACTGTGGGCCTAATTTACTATAGCAGTTATCATTTAAGATAGAGGTCTAGTTTCGGAGTGACTACAGTATTCAAACCATTTTTTGAAAACAATATTCGATTTTCAATACGAAAACTTTGAGAAACTGAATTATGAGTGGAGCACAATTTTGAAAAAGAAAACGAAACTTTTGCAAGGATAAGTATTTTTTATAAAAATCTATTAATTTTTTCAGTAGGCCAACCTTATATATGGGCAATACAGGATGCAAACTAATTTCGTGTTTTCATCATCCACGGGAAACAGTGAACTAGAAATCTGCCCCTTAAACTTACTCTACTTCAGTAGGCTAGCAACCCAAAAAACCTAAAGGATAACATCTTTCAAATAATGGCTCATACATTCACCAAGAAAATTATAATATCAATTTCATAAATCCTTGCCACACAAATAATTGAGTAAAATGTATGTAAATTTTCTCAAAAAAAAATTTATCAGTTGAATTTCTTTGCCAGCTTTGTTTATTCTCCATATGGCATTTAACTACTATGTATTCTTTTGTCTATTTCTGAAACCACATTTCACTGAGAAATGAGACATCTGATACCTATGAAAGTTATGTTCTCAGCATATCGACCAGAGAGTTCAGGAAACGAAAATGAGGAATAAAACTAATTTTTACGATCCATGTAAACGGATTTTTCAACGGTCAAATTATTCAATTCATGCCATTCAATTTGCTTTATAATTCAACCATAGTTAGTACAATAATATCAATTTAGAGTCGTACTGGGTAAAATTTACATTTCTAGTATGGCGTCGATGCAGCCATAAAGTTCCTGCCTCAATTTATTCGTAGAGCTCAGCAATTGAAGCAGCCAGCAATTGATATTTGAGATATATATCCGCTTGGATGTAACAATTTTCATTGTGCAAATTAAATTTTAATTGCCAATAAATTTCGGCCAATTGTACCTGGAAATTTTGCAATAACACGTACTTTTGGGGGAAGTGAATCTTCGGGATTTATTGCTTAATAATTTGGTAATGGATTTTCGATATTGTGTGAGTACTGAAAGAGTATGAATACCTTGGAGCCGCTTTGGGAAAGGTGTTGAATATAATGCGAAATTAATTAGTATCGACTTTGAAGAACACGCCTGAATCGATCGAATTTGAACTTTCTTTGAATTGATCAGTGGTTAGTAGAGTTTTGTTGTTGTTAATCGTTTATTCGGTGCTTATTCAAACAGTACACAAATCTTTTATAATAATTTGAAAGATGGGTAATGGAGTTTGGTGAAAGACTTCGATTTTAATTCCAATGAATGATGGATTAGTTTCTTTACGCTTTTTCAGACGTGGACTTGAAACGATAAACTAACACACATTTATCATTGTGAGGATGATAGCTTGATAATAGTTATGGAAATGAAAAAAAAAAACAACTAATTCGGTTATGGATGTGACTGTAATGGACGTGATCACTGAATTTTTTCCATCGGCTATTCATGTATTATATAAAAAACGGAAAGTATTTTAAAGTGATTTTCACACAAAAAATTATGGACTTTCTTGTTTTCCATAAATTGTTTGAATTACAAAACTACAATTGAATTGACATCGACTTTTACAACAAAATCAGTCTGAAGATGCTAAAGAGACAACATAACACAAACGGATACCCAAATGAAAACAGAATCCATATGTGATAGGTATGGGTCGGATATAATGCCCTTCGTGGTATTAGCCAGGAGAGTAGTTGTTTTCTGACAGGTGCCAGCCAAAACCTACTGTGTAGGTAGATTTGAGACTGGCCTGAACGAATTCGAGAGATGATTTGACTTGTGAAAAAGATGTGTTCTAATCGCACCTTGAATTTCCTTCGAATGTTCCTGGGGAAAAACTGGCTTTAACCCATTATCTCAGTGTTTTCAAGCCGTAGGAAAAAGGGTCAAATTTGTCTTATCACGTCCCTTCTAGTGTATTTCTTGATGAACTTTTTGGTCAGCCACCAAGACGAAAGTCAACTTCGTGTCTTCATAGAACCAGATTTCGTGATTTCAGTTTCAGTTGATACATATACGTGACTGAAATAATAATAAAAATGAATGGGTTTATTCATTGATAAAAGAATTACAAAACTGAAAAAAAGAAAACATACCGAAGAAAGGCGAAGTTCAGCTTGCTCTGTTTTGTTTTTGTTTAACCCTTAATTTTACTTACAAACAAAATAAAAAAGGACGAAATGTCTGAAGACGACAAAACGAATAAAACATAACAAATGTATGAATTATAAGTAACCTATTCAAGTATTACAGTGGACCAGGAACCTATGACAAAATATGCAGGAGAGAAGCCAAATATTAAATCACATTGTAGTCTCTATATGATATATCTATAGTCTCTAAAGGAATACCATGAAAATGCCGTAAAATTGAGGAATTTGAAATATTCATGTTTTTAAATGAACGTGAAACTTCAAAGTATCATTAGAAAGGAAAGTCGCTTGGGCCCTCTGTCTGTCCCTATGTAGGTTTAGATCTTTAAAAGTCCGCAACGGACTTTGATGCGGTTCATTTTAATATATAGAGTGATATATGGGGAAGGTTCATACTTATGATACATGCATAATGTAGTAGAGAAACACTGATAATTTCAGGAGCTTCTAATGTGCTCTCGTAAAACATTTTTTTTGCTCTTACATTGCAAACGATGACTGAACCCTACGAGATAGATTAAACCATTTTTTATCCGTGCGAAGTTGATCTATGAACCAGCCATATGTGAAAAATATGCAAAATATTTGAGACTAACTTTGAATTTCAGAAAAAAATCCCTATTCACAACTCGAGACGTCACATTCCACATATTGTTCCTGCTAGTTCAGTAGACCCTCACTCAATTGCTTTCTCTGGAAGTAAGCCACTGTATTCAAGGCACGGTACGATGGGGGATTATTCCCGGTTCAATACAGCAAAATCATTTTCTAGATTTGCTGAATATTTGCCAGGAGACTGTATAAATGAATAAAGGATTAGTGTGCCCTGCGGCGAACAAATCACATGTTATTGTTTCAAACGTTTCGAATGGGTATCCGACACCCGAGGGGTTTTTCATTGTTTATTCCACGATCATTGGAGTTGAATCGAACAAATACTCACCAGGCAAATACTCACACATGATAACCGTTAAATTGTAGACTGGGCTGTGATTATAGAGTCAATGAAAAGCGCTGTTTTCGGAATTCGCTTTGGGCTGATAAACGCATGATTAAATGAAACATTTTTTTCAAAAGATATATATCTCCACGAAAATAACAATCCATTTGAAACTTTGTTCGAAAATTGTGAGGTGTTGGAACTCGGTTCGTACATGATTATTTTATATATAGATACAGAAAGGAAAACCCTGGAATGTTCGAAAAACACCGCGTAACTCAGGAGACAGGAGAAACAAATTAACATTCATCAATTAAAATGAAATTCAATGTCCTCTCCACATGTATAATATCCAAATGAAGACTTCGAATTCCATTTTTGTTTTTTATAACTCCACTCTGGGGTGGACTATATATTTTTAATCAAAATTCACTCTAAATTTTTAAAATTTGTAAGCCCCAGGAAAAAATCCCACGGCAAGGAGATACAAAGTTCAGCAATCCTATTGAAAAATGAACCCTGAGCAAGAGATGTTCGACAGGTCGCCAAACTCCTAACAAAGGGGTGGAAAATCACTAAGTCACCAAGACATATGAATAATTATACTTTGGAATGATATGGTTCCATCGATTGTAGAAGATATCAATGCTATGTGCCACAATCTATTACCTATGTGGTATTAATATTATTATATTGTTAACGTAGTATTTAATGTTATTGCTTTCCAAGTATTCCAAAATACTATAAAATACAAATTAATATAGAAATGTAAAAGGGCATATTTTCTACCGCGAAAAGCTATGAAAACACATCTGTTTTGTTTTCATTTTAGCTTGTACCCTGTCGCCATCTGGTGGATTTTCTCGGTAATTTTCCCACCGCAGTGACCGATTGCTGTTGTTAAAAGTTTTCTGCCTCTCTTGATACTTAGTAGCCACGATTCTCATGTCCTCCAGGGTAGGCAACTTATATTTCACATAGTCTTGTTTTTTGCATTTGAAAAGTATATTCAGGGTCAATTTTTTTATGAGCTGCTGCCGAGAATCTTTTTCGTCTCTATAGACGTGAGTAATTTTTGATGCGTCATATTTGTTGGATTTTACGAACCTTTTCTCGTTTGTTTTTGAATGAAATTAGGTTCCAAATTACCTTACTGTGGCCCTCAAGGACAAGATTCGCCGTCAAGTCCCGTGCCTGTGATTATTTTAGGTTGGTAATGGATTTTTATTACTGAATGAAGTGACACGTAGATGGAGTTTTTATTAACTACTTTAATTCATTTCATTAAAATCTTGTGTTATTAATTTGGAACTCATGCAAGAAAACGAAATCCCCTGTTTCCCCCCGAATTGGAAATAGACTTCATATATATATATATATATATATATATATATATATATATATATATATATATATATAAAGGAGGAATAGTCGCTGACTAGTTAAGAGTATAACTATATAGTAGGGTCTGCAGCGTTGTAAAAGAAGACTCTTTGAAGTTTTTCCAAGCTTTCGGAATGTTATTTATTCCATCATCAGGGACTACAATATAAAATGTTATATAAAATGTAAAATTCAGAAATATAAGTACTTACATCTTTGTTGAGGATGTTTACATATATGTTATGTTTGCAAAATAAATTTCTTATTATCGTTTTGAATACAATAATGTCAAACGTCATAATTATGAATAGTGTCTTTCTGAACATCAAAATTGCCAAATTGAAATTTCAAATTTTGAAATAAAAAAAATGAATTATGTTTCCATGAATCTATGTACACAATCTGTTTTTTCGATCAGTTGTGGTTCTTAAAATTAAATTTGTCTTCCTGTTGTATTCAAAACGATAATACGAAATTTATTTTGCAAACATAACATATATGTAAACATCCTCAACAAAGATGTAAGTACTTATATTTCTGAATTTTACATTTTATATAACATTTTATATTGTAGTCCCTGATGATGGAATAAATAACATTCAGAAAGCTTGGAAAAACTTTAAAGAGTCTTCATTTACAACGCTGCAGACCCTACTATATAGTTATACTCTATATATATATATATATATATATATATATATATATATATATATATATATATATATATAATGAGTATGCTCTTGACTGTGCAATATCTAGTGTATTGGGAGTATTGGGGATGCAGTCAGTAGATTGTTCTTCAAAGAAAACTCTTTGTTACTTTGTCAAGCTTTCGAAAATTGTTATTTTCTTCTTCAGGACAACTAACTACAATATGATATATTATAATTACAAACTAACAAATACGGATGTACAAGTACTTACTTAACGTGAGAAATGCAAATTTTATGAGTGAATCATAAAATGCCACTTTGATTTACTGGTATGTTACAATTTGAAATTTTACATAACGGGAACGATATTCTTCTTTTTTTGATGAAATTGTCATGTTATCATACCGGGTGAGTCAGTACTACTATACGATTGATCTCTAGATTTGTTTTGATCAAAAGAGAGAATATAACTGTAAATCACACTAAGGTTATCAAGGTCTGTTCTTTTGTCCAAGAAATCAAACGAAAATTCTTGGAAATGATTCATATCAACGAAAACATCAATAGTATGAACAAAAGAACAGACCTTGATAACCTTAGTGTGATTTACAGTTATATTCTCTCTTTTGATCAAAACAAATCTAGAGATCAATCGTATAGTAGTACTGACTCACCCGGTATGATAACATGACAATTTCATCAAAAAAAGAAGAATATCGTTCCCGTTATGTCAAATTTCAAATTGTAACATACCAGTAAATCAAAGTGACTTTTTATGATTCACTCATAAAATTTACATTTCTCACGTTAAGTAAGTACTTGTACATCCGTATTTGTTAGTTTGTAATTATAATATATCATATTGTAGTTGTCCTGAAGAAGAAACAATTTTCGAAAGCTTGACAAAGTAACAAAGAGTTTTCTTTGAAGAACAATCTACTGACTGCATCCCCAATACTCCCAATATATATATATATATATATATATATATATATATATATATATATATATATATATATATATATATATATAAATCGAATTGGATGTTTTTACGGATCTTCTTCTATGCGAAAAGTATTTTCTCGGCGTTTATATCCGTTGATGGTTTTTCTTCTTCGATGTTTCGACTTCAATTTTGAAATCATTATCAAGAACTGTCATACAAATATATGTCAATACCGTCCTGGCTACTTACCCCCCTCAGCAAAACAAAGCATTGAATTGAATTATCTGTTCTGCGTATAAGATACTGGCTTCTAATAACACTTCTCTCTCAATATTTGTCGGACTGTGAACTCTCTCACGAGATTTTCGATCCGTAATTATTATTGATCAATAATATCAATCACCGCTCTTTGAGATATCCTGCCCATTCAGGTGGAATGTAGAACTGGATGTTTTCACGGAATTTTCCTTCACCGCATTGATATTGAAAGCAACCCACCCCAACACACATATTTACCAGGTAATTATTCATTACAACGTGATCCTTTGGCACAATTTCTGTATGTTTTGCCAATTGAATCCGTCCCTGAATCTCGACGTAGCTAGTTTGTCTACAAATATGGAAGCGGTACGAGCACTGTATCACTGGTAATCATTGTTAATATGCCGGTGTAGGTTTGTTTACATGTAAGCAGAATTCCGCCATTTGCCGGATAGTGATATATCAGCAAATTTCGCTCATTATATCATCGATACGTGTGCGAAGGGCGTTAAAATAAATGACAATTAAAACGGTTTATTGCTAGTGTTACCAGTAAATTTATCGAGATCGTGAATATTATTGTCTCGTGCTGACTGAAAGTCCGTTACGATCATGGTTATAAACAACAATTTTGTTTATGGGGCAGTCAATATATTTTTTATGGATTTGTACTCTATGAACTTTCGGTGAACAAAAGTATATAAAGCACTGAATTAATTAAATCCTGAATTTGAATATCGTAAAATACAAAGTTGCAACAATTTTAATGAGCAGGGCAAACTCTCCTGCTCTCATTTCGATCGTGAAAAACATATATTTGAGATAAGTGTCGCAGATATTGAGTGGTGTGAAAGAGGTTGCTGTTTGAACTGAGAACGCAATATTTTGAGACTAGACTTAGGTGTTTAATAAACATCTTTATCTTGGAACTGATCCAGTTAAGCTTGTGGTATTACCGTTTTTCCAGCAAACATGTAATTTGATGTGAATACAAACAACAAATGCTTGATACTTCAATTTTTGCTTGATCAAAGGGCATAAAGTTGAAATGGTCCAGCTCCCGAATGAAACAAATTGTTGATATTTGTGATGATTCTTCTGAATTTTCGAATTTTTAAACAAAATCCATGTATCAACTTTAAACTGAGTCTTCCCAGGATTTACTAATTGATTGAAAAAGCCTCACTTCTCAGCAGAAGTTCAAATTTTTTTACGTTAAATTTCTCGTGTTCTGCGAATTGAGTTGAAAGAAAAAGCTGCCCTTTTCTCTTGGCTTTTTCTTCATTATTATTCCGTTGTCCACATTGAGAAAGATAACTCGTCAGATGAGAGACAACTGAGACGATAAAGTTATAATCTGACCTTGGATACTTTTACCTGACATTTATCAATTTTATTTCACTTCTCTTTAAGGCGATCAGTTGGGTTTTATGAAATCGACTTTGAGTTGAATGAAGTAGATTATCATTGTATACCAATTATTTCTGGTAATCTGATAGATAATAAATAAATTCGAAAGTATACAATGAAATACTTAGGAAAGAAAAATAGGGGACAATACTGTTACGAAATGTCCTAGCGCCGGCTCTGACGATCGTGAACGCAAAATAATATGAGGGTTCGAAGAGAGAACGTCATTTTTCCTGAAACTTTTGTCACGCGTAGAATATTCGATGAAGGAGATTTGAATCGAAGATTCTCCATAGGCGTACGCAGCTATAAAAGGAGGCACTTCATCTCAGCGAGCAGAATTATTCAGATAAATAGTTATCAGAGTTTCGAGCTCAGTGGAGAGGCGAAGAGTTTTACATGGTTTTTATCGGAGAGGGCTTTGGTATTGCTAAATGCAGAAGTCGAAGTAGAGGATTTCTATTACAGATAGTTTCAGTACCTAGCGTTGGAAAGTTAGCTGAGCAATTTTAGTGATTGTATTGTATTGTTTTGTGATAAATAGTTTAGTTTTGTTTGGAGTTTTGATAAACCAACCTATGAAAATACACTATTGTATATAAAAGTATATGAGTCTCTTCAATTATCGATTATAATTGCACGAGTGCATAAAAATTACCGATATTTTTGCAAGAAAGCGTGATATCTAAAAATTTCAAGTTTATTTTCATATTTTGGCGAAAGTGCCCGAGTCGGAAGGACGAGGGCTCTTTTACAAAATATGAAAATAACCGAATGCAATTTGTATAAGATATCACACTTGAATGCAAAATTATCTGGTTATTTTTATTCACGAATGTAATTCATTGGAATATTTCACGAATGGAGAAATTCTCAAGGAAATGTTATTCCTGAGAAGTCCGAAGAAGTAAACGAAGATTCTATGAACTGAAAGAGCATTTAGATATTCCAAATTAAAATGCAATCGTTCAGTAGTTCTGAATTGAGGTGTTCTTAGTTTTTTGTTCCTGTAAAGTTCGCTAATTATAGCGACCTAGGCCGTGACGTTGGCCATTATAGTAGGGAAAATTTGGAGCATCGGTAGTTTCAATGAAAATGAATTGTTTGTATCGATGTCAGTATTTCTTTTTTTCAATTTGTGTCAGCTTAATGTCGTTAGGTCTCAACCATTCGAAATTTTCTGAGGGTAGGTGTTACTTTGGAATATAAGCAAAAATACCTTTTTTTATATGGAGATTCACACGAAAGGGAAGCCCTGTAATGTTCTAAGAACACCGCTTGAATCAATGGAAAGGAGATACGAATTAACATTCACTTTAAATTTTTGAACTTTGTAAGCCTCAGGAAAAACCTCCTTCGGCAAGGAGTTCCAAAGCTCAGCTGTTCTATTGATAAAATATCTCTGAGCAAGAGAGGTTTGACAGGTCTCCAAATTCACAACAAAGAGGTGGGAACTCTGTACTCGTCGAGACATCCGTGTAGAAATTCGCACGGGTAGAACGACTGATAACAATTCAGAAGAGCACCGACCGTGAAAATGTCTATGAAAGAGAGTCAAGTCTCCGACCTTTCTACGATATTCCAATGAAGTGAGCGAGTCTGTGAGGGAAGAATTATCAACAAGACGAATTGCCTCTCTCTGAATGGAATCGAGAAGCCCCAATGAATGTCCTGGTGCCGAACCCCACACATGAGAACCATATTCCAAGACAGATAGTACCTGAGCCTTGTAGATCATTAGAAGCTGACGAGAATTGAAGTATTTCTTTGCACGAAATGGGAATCTGAGTTTCTGGGAAGCAGATATTGGAATAAGAGGTAACCAACTGGAATTATTCAAATCGTATTTATCAGGAA
Source organism: Zygogramma bicolorata (assembly GCA_032362365.1). Classification (NCBI taxonomy): domain Eukaryota; kingdom Metazoa; phylum Arthropoda; class Insecta; order Coleoptera; family Chrysomelidae; genus Zygogramma; species Zygogramma bicolorata. The sequence continues at coordinate 87,473 of JAVJAQ010005023.1, forward strand.
GATCCCAGTGCGTAAAGATAAATAATGTCCAGAGTGAGTTTCAAGTAGTGGAGTATGGCGTACCACAAGGCACTATATTAGGACCTGTTTTGTTCAATATATATCTGAATGGACTGTTCTCTGTCCAGAGCTGTGGAAAAATTATAACATACGCAGATAACACAGCAATTCTTTAGTCTTCACATGACTGGTGTTCCTTGAAGCAATCAGTTGAAACGGACTTCAAACTTATACAATCATGGCTGGAAAATAGACTTCTAACTATTAATTATACTAAGACCTTCTTACCACTTTATACAAATGAAACATCTTGCCCGAACTTCCAAAACCTGATTATAGACCAAAAGACGATTATACAATCATGTACAGAAATTAAATACCTAGGTGTAATAATTGATTCTAAGCTCAAGTGGGACAAACAGATTAACTATGTTATAAAAAAAATACAACATTTCATCTTCAATTTCAAACTACTGAGAAGCATACTAGACGTAAAACAAATGAAAACAATATCTTTCAGTCGTGGAATCTTATTTATCCTATGGCATATTGTCCTGGGGTGGAGTGGGAAAAACTATACTCGACCGACTTATAATCACACAGAAAAAAATAATAAAAATAATGCTCAATAAAAACCTCACTTACTCGACCAATAAACTTTACAACGAATCAGGACTACTGGATCCTAGACAACTCTTCTACATGATCTTCATTTTGAAATTTGACAAAATTAAATTGAACCAAAAAAGAATAGAACACCAATACAATACCAGAAACAGAGATAAAATGAATATAGCTTCTCATATGACAAAAACTATAGGCCAGAAAAGTTTTTCATATCTTGGCCCTAAACTTTATAACCACCTACCTGAACTTATAAGAAATTTCTCTAACCAATTATCATTTAAGAAACACCTTAAAGAATTTATTATGTCACTATCACGTGAAACTGTTCATAGTATCATAGAATCGCAAGCAATCTAAAAGTAGTAGTTACCAAAATCTATGATACAATGAGGATTGTATTATGTATTTACCACAATATTAGCATTCCATTCATCAGCAAACACTCATTAACCTATACCACTCTTGAAAAAGTATATTCTCCTTTTCTTGATATTTTAATGTTCTTATTATTATAATTCACTTATCGTTATTGTTTATATATACCCTATATCTTTATTTTTATTTTACTTGATGTACCCGATGTTATTATTGTATATGTAGTATGTATGTATTCTCTTAGCTCCGTACAAGCTCGTCATACAGGAGTGGAAATGTGTTCTCTTGTCAATTTTTGTGCAACATCATTCCATTATTTTATGTAACCATATATTGGAAATAAAAGTAATGCATGGTTTTCCCATGAGATATTATCACTGATCGTAATTTCTAGCAACGAGATACTTAACTTTGTAGGAATAGTTACTCCTGGCATCTGAATACTAGATGATGATGATAGATAGATCGGCTTTTCTTGAGAAGAGACATGCCTAGGTTTTCGTAGCATTAAATTCCACCAAGTTCATGTTACCCCATTCTATTATTTTTACCAAGTCGTCATTGATTTTATTGACGTGAATGTTTCTCGAGCTGTTATGGGGACTCTGGAAAAGGAACTAGTATGAAGAGTACTGTCGTCCGCAAAACTACGTATTGAACAAGATGTTCTCTCGAGCAAATCATTGATATGATAATGAAAAATCATGAAGAGAAGAAATCAACTTCTGGTAAGAAAGCATTCAAAACATGTTTCACATTTTTATGCACTTCGTTGAAGAAATCACGATACAGTTCACAGCTATACCGGGTAGCATGAGACGAAGTGGAAGGACACTCAGAGTTCAGAGGATCATCCTAGACACTGATATTCAAATTTCACCCCTGACTTACTCCTTAGTAATTGTTGCTACACAGTTTCAATTGTACTGATATATTTTTCGGTACACGATACACAACTAATGTAACGGTAGCTTGCAATTTTAGTAATCGCCGTCGGCGTGCCTGTCTTCCATGATAATACGTGACTGGCAATCGTTTATTTGTCCTCAGAATTAGGTAAACATTTACTCGGATATTGCAGGAGTATCATCATTCTGACTGAATCATAATTTTAATTTCGCTGCTTGAGGATTATACAGAAGAGACAAGGTAAACACGATCTGTATTGCAGTTAACCAACTTCAAAGAAGCCGGTATACAAATAGAGGAAGTAATACCGAGATACATCTATGTCAACAATAATCAAAACTGAAATTGAAATCGCAGGTATTTTGCTCCACTTGCCACGGCCTGTGCAGAATCGTATGGCTGGAGACGAACTTTTTATTAAAATTCTCTCTATATTTGATACCGTTTGCTGTATTGTCGCATATGAAATATTGCTGAGATAATTGAAGTAACTCGGGAACTTCAGAAGTAATTGCCTTTCAGACATCAATAGAAATGAATTATTTTTACGGCAGATGGGCTCTATGGTAACAAGACGAATCATTTAGATGCGCTATGGAGATGTCCTCCCGACATTATTAGGTGAATGATATTGTTATATGAGTGTACTTGATTCTCAAAGGACACACGACATGTTTGGATCGTAGATATTAATGGGTTTACGAATTTGTTTGAAAATTATCGAAGCTCCCTTTTTACTAACATAAAAATCGTAGATTAACACTGATATGTCATACTGTGTTTGAGCAGAATATAGCCAATGGTGGACATTTTCTCTTCAGTGAATTCAACAAACATCTATCAGAGAACAGTTTCTCTCATGGTGCTGATAAATGATGTTCTGTAATCCAATCCATCTTGGCACAGAACTAATAAGGTATATGCCCAGCAATCTCTGTGAAGTATACTAAAATAAAAAAGAAATTAATATGTGTTCACTGTGTTGAAATTCATTCATAGAAGGTGCTTTTTTCTCGTCATGGTCTACAATACCAGTGTGCAACTGGAAAAGTATCTGAGTCTGTGCCAAGATGGATTGGATAAGCTCTCGGATAAGCTGTACATAGTGTGACCCACTTGAGCCGGAGCACCATCACAAAATCTACAATTTCTGACACTTTGAATTTCTCCTTTTTTTCGGTAGGAAGAGTGTCAAAAAGTACGTCTTGTACCGAATTTGCAAAATGTTATTCCAAATTTCAGCACATACTACGATTTTTTTGTGTTCTCAATTGCTGAATTTCTCAAGCAATTTTTTTTGTGAAATTTCGACACCACCACTGAATCCAGCATAATTGATTCTAGCTATCGTAAAATTTGAAATTGAAATCAGAATAAAGTTTTCATTTCATTCGAAAATTATTGGTTGACATAATGATTAATGGATATCATGAGGGGTCGGTTTCTCGATGTTATAGATATTAATTGAAAAAAATACTATATTGCAATATTAGGTATAACTCGGATACAATTTGTGTTATGATCTCGAATTCCTACCAAAAATCTTAAGATCTCCCACGAATGTGTGACGTTTCTTAGAATTTCTCTGAAATATTCATGAATAATGTTGTTATCAAAATTAATACTGTTATAACTTCGTTGCCAATGAATATTTTCGAATTGAATTCTAGAATCCAACCAAATGAAGGATGCTGAATCCATTGGTGGTGTCGAAATTTCACGAAAAATAGGATTTTAGTTCATAAAAAAACATATTTTGAATCATAAAAAAACCATAGTATGCCCTAAAATTGGGAATTATATTTTGCAAATTTGTTGCAAACGTAGACTTTTGACTCTTCCTGCTGAAAAAACAAAAAATTAAACTCAAGGAAAATGTAGATTTCATGAGGATTTTCCGGTCCTAAGTGTCCACTGTATATGTCATTCACATTATTTCTGGAGTAATATTTGTGTCTGCGTTGGCCCTGAGTGAACACGATGCAATTACCGTTTTCCTTTATTATTTCTTCATCCCTTCTGATTCCTACCATAAATAAGAAAATGAAATATTACAAATGCATTTCAGTTTTTTCGACAATGAGAAACAATAAAAATGAGAAAAAATATTACTATGTTTATTCTGTTTATTCTCAATAATTATTATTGGTACATTCTTCCGAACGTCACTGAAACTTAGTAAAGGTATATACCTTCTCACACTGAAAGAGGAGAACTATATTGACAGTAATCAATTTAAATTTTAAAATGACAAAATTTTGATGACTGTTCGCTCGAAATTAATTATTATTAACATTTTTCAAATCGCTGGCAGTTTGTCCCGGTCATTCTGCTGGCTAGAAGATGGTACTTTATTGATTCATTGAAAGTCATTCTGGGAACTTTCACACTATCGAATCATAGTTATTTCTCATCAGTATATATGATTTTTGATTCGTAGAATCAATATTGGAATCTACACAAGTGTAGAAGGGCATTGAAAAACAGTTCTTTCTGGACAGAACAAGTCCAATTAGTCAGCAACTTCTCGTGTATCTCAAATTTTGTCTATCAAAAATATAATAAGAACCAATATATATATATATATATATATATATATATATATATATATATATATATATATATAAAGGTATCTTTTATATTTGGGTATTGTAGTCAATTGGAGGGCTTCAGTAAATGAGTACTATTTTCTGATTATTCGAGCTTTCGGAAAATTTATTTCCTTTTTCAAGAATATCTACAAAGTAAATGGGTTTAAAAGTGATACAATATATGATAGTAGAACTCACCAGAGTAAGATTGAAGAAATCTTCTTGTGGACTAGCAGACCATGTTATATCAAAAGATCACATAATGGATTATGAAAATACAAAAATTTCAAATGTTGAACAAAACAAAATTGAGAGGTTACTTCTCGAAATGGTACATATAAGTAAATGTCCAAACAATTTGAATAAAAAATCAGAGATTCAAAATTTAAGAAAAATTTACAATAATATTTTAACTTTTGATCAATGATTTGTATTTTGAAGACCTAATTCAGTTAATATTCTTTACAACTCAACTGTACTTTACACACTGTACATGTCCGAATATTCATTTTATATCTTTAACAAGTAGTCTGACAAATGTCAATATTTTACTGACAATTCTACAACTTCTTTTTACAATGTTCTTATGTATTATTTTATTTTGCCAGTTTATTTTATAATCTTACTCTGGTGAGTTCTACTATCATATATTGAATCACTTTTAAACCCATTTACTTTGTAGATATTCTTGAAAAAGGAAATACATTTTCCGAAAAGCTCGAATAATCAGAAAATAGTACTCATTTACTGAAGCCCTCCAATTGACTACAATACCCAAATATAAAAGATACCTTTATCCTGATCAATATAGTCAAATCAAATACTACTTTCCTATATATATATATATATATATATATATATATATATATATATATATATATATATATATATATATATATATATATTAAGGTTTCGGAAACTGAATCCGTTTCCGTTCTCAAATCTTATACGAAAATTCCTGTTAAAATGCAAATATCTCTTGTTGGTAATCTCCGTAATTAACATCTGTCAAATATTTCAAATCTGACATAACATTTTGTCCTTAAGGAGTTGCAGCCATTCGCGATCCAAATCAACGGGAACGGATTTAGTTTCCGAAACGTTAACGATAAGTATTTTCATGTATATATTAGTTCTCATTATTTTTTTGATAGGCAAATTTCAGTTATACGTGAAGTTGCTGACTAATTGGACTTGTTCTATTCAGAAAGAACTGTTTTTCAATAGACGCAGCAACTATTCGGGATAGATTAAGAATTTACACTTCTTTAGATTCCAATATTAATTCTTATTTTTCCAGACTGTGGTAGGTTACAAACCCAGAAAACAACGAAACAAATATTGATCCACCACCAAATAATGACGTTCAAATAGTACTAAGATATATGAATTTGACCATTTCATGTTCAGTATTCAAGGCAATTAGAAAATAGTATTGATGCCTCATTGAGTCAGAAGTATTAGAAAGGATGTAATAAAAAAATTGGGAGAAATCCAAAGTTTCAGTAATCGGGCCTTCTTTCGTATGTGTCAACACAACAACATGAAGGTACTTCACAAATGGATGTGAACAAAACAAAATAGGGGTAAGACCGGCTGAATCTCTGGCAGAAATCCTCTTCCGGAGATATCAATATTATTCACGTATTCAATTCATAGGAGAAAACTTCGCGATGAGCTTATCCCAAATCGGATAGATGAATTCCCGGAAACACGAAAAGCATCTCAAGAATTCCATAAAACCTCGATCGTAAATTTTTCTTTTCGAACAAATATAAGCAATCTGCCCGCGGGCCATTTCTATGAATACAAAAGTGCATTCGTTGTGGCGAGACTTTTATGTCTGTTGTCCTGTTGACAAAGATGTGGCTATGAAAAATAGAGCAATGAAGGATACAAAGGATGAGGTAGTTAGCACGCGTCAGTGCATATCAATCACACTTCTAGAGTCGTTCGCTTTGTGCACGCGAACAGCTGGATAATTTAGTCCAGTCCCTTCAGGAACTCTGGAGCTCTGCGTTATTTTTATCGACTGAATGATCGACAAAATACATAAGCAAGTTTATGCGACAAACCGAAATTTTGTGGTATTCACCGCGGTTAAGCTTTGGTTCAAGATGGCGAGAGACTTGATGACGTCATTTCTTAGAACCACTTGAATCCATTGGTTTAAACCACAGTTATTTGTTTGGTTTGACTGGTTTGTTTATTCTTCATTATGTATGTTTTTTGTGTCTGTTGTTTTAACGTTATTTCTTATATATATAATCAATTGGAAAATGAAATAATGGGGAAATGCTTATGGCTGTAATCATGGGTGGATAGCTTTTTTCAATATATATATTCTATATTTTACATGATAGCATTTTTAGAAAACATTTTTGCCAATACCGTGCTTCAAGTATTGTTTGAACGTCATTTTTTTTGTGGTGGATCAATTTCTGTAGTTTTTTGGGTTTGTAAACTACCACAATCTGGAAAAATAAGAATTAATATTGGAATCTATACAAGTGTAGAAGGGCAGATGTTCAATCTACCCCGAGAAATTGCTGCGTCTATTGAAAAACAGTTCTTTCTGGATAGAACAAGTCCAATTAGTCAGCAACTTCTCGTATAACTCAAATTTTATTTGTGAACCAGAGCATCTACAGCAAGAACTGGAACATCTTCAAGTGACCTTGAGGTTGAATGGATACAGTGTATCTGAGATTAACAGGGCCATGAAACTGAAGAGTTCCACGGTTAAAAACAGGGAGGACTCTCAGATAGTTGCAAATGCATACCTGCCATATATCCCGAGAGTCACTGACAGAATTGGGAAACTCTTGGGGAAATATAACATAAAAACGGTTTTCAAACCGACCAAGAAGATCCAACAAAGCCTCAGGTTGGCTAAAGACAAAAGAGACCCACTGTCAGCAGCAGGGGTTTGTCGCATACCGTGCATCTGTGGAAAGGTATACATCGGTACCACAAAAAGATCCATGGGAACAAGGCTGAAAGAGCATGAAAGAACTGCAGGCTAGGGCAAACTGACAAATCTGCGGTGGCGGAACACGCACTGAGTGAGGGTGACCACAGGATTCTGTTTGAAAATGCTGAACTGATTGTCCCCAACCAGGGTTACCATAGCCGACTGGTACGGAAGGCCATAGAGATCCACAAACACACGGACAATTTCAACAGAAAAGAAGAAGCACGATGCAGAAAAACTCTAAGTCGTCTCCACAATTTAATATTTAAAAGATGTCAGGACGGTGATTCAGTACATGTTTCGAACCTACATAGGTTCATCATCAGCTGAATAAACATTCAATTATGGAGATGAAAAAATTCAATTGTGAAAAACTTCTCGTATAACTCAAATTTTGCCTATCAAAAAAATAATAAAAACTGATATACCTATATGAAAATACTAATCTGTTAACGTTTCGGAAATTAAATCTGCTTCCGTTCTCAAAACTTCCAGGCAAATTCCTTTTCAAATGCAAATACCTGGTGAAGATAATTTTCGTGATTGACATTTGTCAAATCGATTTCAATATCAATTCTTAGTTTTTCAGATTGTGGTAGGTTACAAACCCAAAAAACTACGGAACAAATTTTAGCCAAATTATTTTTTTCATGGAACGAAAAAAGGATGATTCCTAATACTTTCGAAACATTCCTGCATAAATCGAAAATCCTATATCATAATTTAACAGTTCAATTCATGATTGTAGATATTTTGGTACCTATCATTTGAAAGCATTTCTGCAGTGTGAAGGTCCGAAACTTCTATTTGGTAGCTAATCATTACCCTCATAGTTCAAACTTAAAAAACATTATTTGTATTTATCCTTAATATGACATTCGGTAAATACCAATTCATTTTGGTTATCCCCTTAAAATTGCTTCATGTGTCACCTGAGGACTCATTGTGTAAAATGATCAATTGTTTCATTTCAAACAGTCACTTCCTAAAGAGACATGAATATTTTATAGTAGTAATGTTAAGAAGCTCCGTAACCGTTACGTCAACTATCATATATCCAAGATAAAAATATAGTTCCAGTAATCTGAAAACTGTTGTACGTTTATGGGCTTGGTTGAATTTTGAAGTACACTGTTCCCAGATTTGCATAATATTTTGGAATTTCAGATATAAATCAAAGTGACCTTTTGAAATTCAACAGTTTTTAAAAGATGCACCTGATACAAAGTATTTGCTGATAAAGGTATGAAAAATTTTAAATTGTTATCGAAAATTAATGTTTGGTTTTGATTTCAGGCTGCTTTGGCTTTTGGCCTTACAGGGGCATGCCGTTGTGATGAACTTCGAAAATTAAAAATTGATGACATGGAATATCTCAATTCAGCCCTTTCAATAAAATTACCCGATACTAGAACCGAGGTTCCTATAAATTTCACAGTCACAGGAGAATTCTTCAAAATTTACAAAAAATATGTGAAGCTTCGACCATGCAAGTACACCTCGTTGGTGCTAGTTTTATTTTATTGTAGCAAAGACATGCAATAAAGTGATTTTCATTTTTTTCTCAACTACAAGATAATGGAATTCAAAAAGTGGTAGTTTCAGTCGCTCAATGCAAAAAAAAATTAAAAAAAGCAGTGGCGTTTTTTTTGGTGAAACAATTATGGGTTAAGGTGCCTCCTGGGACGCGATTGGACATAATGATCCCAGTCCTGTCATGGCTAAATCAGCCCCTAAAATCCACCACAAGATTTTGAAAAAATCGGCTGAAGGATTATTGAGATATTCAGGAAAAAGCGATTTTTATGAAATTTTGACACCCTGTATCTTGAAAACGAAGCATTACCGGACCTATGTTTATGTGAACTTTTGCCTTAGAATTACTAAAAGAATAACCCCTCAGAGTTTGGCCACCTGCTTGAATGGATTCATCTTGTGTTCTCTGAAGCTAATCGATTTGATGTTATGAATTAACATTTCAAGGTCTGGCAAAGATGGCTTTGAATGGTATCCTTTTCCATTAACACATTTAATAAAAGAATTCAGAATTATCTTAGGTCATCGTACTGAATTGACTCATCAGTTTACTCATCATGCATATTATATACAACGCTTGATTACGATTGTATTTCTCAATCAGACAATGGAATAATAGTTCAATTTCCACAAACAAAATTAAATGGGTTCAAGAGATTATAGTGAACATATTTTGATTCAATCGTTTTTTCATTACCTTCCATCAGATAATATAACAAAACGGTCATTCCCATCTTTCATGAAGCAATCTGCCCAGAGTTTATCTGCGGATTAACAGTCTTTCTCAACACAACTGAATGCAACATAAATTCACTTTACTGAGTTCATACAGATTCAAAAACATGTTTTTCTTGATTAATGGCTTCAAACTTGAATTTATTTTATTGGAGTTTGCCAATGTTTTTGTAGTTTCGCTTGGAAAATAGGGGTGAATCGGAATCTTCAAACAGCTATTACTGATTTATGGACCGTATACGAGTTTGTAGACTTCACCTCTTTAAAAAGAGAAGGAACCCCATTAAAAAGGTTTTCTATAAGTTGACTCTGACTCGACACGAGATCTGTAGCATTTATTAATTGTAAGTATAGAATCCACCAATTTCTTATAGGATCTAATTGATTTTTCAAATAAACAAAATCCATATCATATATCATAACGACACCACGGAAATCTTTATTTCTAATGGAATGTAGATTATTGTTTGAAACAGAAAGTGCCCCTTGGAATCGAAGCGATGAGTTGATGAAATGACTAATTCATGAAAATATATAGCCAAGAGAATTAAGCACTTACAACATTAGGAACAATAACTTCATCCATAAAATCACAAATATAAATCCTATTGAAATATCTTTGTCTTCCGAGATAACTTTAAAATTCAACTCTTTCCAAAATATTATTTGTGATTGTTCCTGATTTCAGATTTTTTGGTTTTGATAGAACAATTTTTCTATCATATTTCGAATTTTTTTATAGAATATGCCTCATCATCATCATTGGCGTTTAATATCTCTACATTCGATACTCTCTTCTCTCTTTCATTCGATTGCATTTGTTTCATTTTGGGAATTTGAAAACAAATCAAAGAAAGAAGAAAGGAAAAAAAAAATAATAAGAGAAAAGCAAATGTAAGATGGCTATATACTGGTGCTTTCAGTGTTGCGATATTGTTTCAGACAAACCTGTAGATAGGGTGCGCTTGTGGTTGAAATTCCTGAAAATTTTCGAGATCACTCGATCCATACAACATGTTGTTACCAATACAGATCACTTTTGGTTAGAACAGAGAAAAGAACTCGAGATCAATCTGACGTTTGATGAAAAATAATCCTACGTTCTAGAATATTCAATAATCATTTGAAAATTTCGTAGTGATCATAAAAAACACAAGAGAAGTTGGATGGTAAAAAAATTCTAGAGCGTGAACGCGTTCTGAATATTTTATAAATGCAGTGATGTGTTTTAGATATTTTCAGTTCAACCCAGAAGATTATAAAAAATAATAATGATTTTCCTCACCAGAAAAAATGGCATTTTCTCACTTCACAAATCCATAAAATTTGATCACGATTCTCACTCCTATTCGCTCACACGCATTAACGTGAATAATATACGGCTGAATTGTAATACTACTTCTAAACCGAGCTTTTGAATTGAGATCACAATATTATATTGCTCGAATGAAAATATCAACAATCAACTTATTTTTTCAGCACATAGACCAGAATCCGCAACGATATAGCCACTTGGCAACACAGGACGTTCACATGACTGTCATCTTAACTGTGAGAGTGACGATACCTGGCGAATTTTTCGAGTTATTACTACGGTCTACGTCATAAATTTTTGATCAAGTAGGCCAGATCGGACGTCTGCTTTGCTGACAATCTTTTATATGGAGTGAAAACCCCAGTATATAGCCACCTTAGCCACGAGCTACCTTACTGAGTTCCATCGAAAATAAAATACCGTTGATATAGTTTCTCGTACACTTTTTTCGATTTTTGGGACGAAACATTCTATACTGCAGTTTCTGCTTTCTCCGATATGTGTGAAGGAGTTGATGGTAATTCTGCTATATCGCTGATATCAGACATTTTGATAATATCATTATCGAAGTTCAGCTATATTCTGAGAAAATAGAATACCTACTGATTTTGAAAAACGTTTAATGCACAGCATGATTGATCGAAAAAAAATGGGTTTCTTCTGGTTGAAAATCTATATTGTAATGAAAATCTATATAATGATGGATGTCATTATGATTATAGGCATGTAGGTGTATTATTATAGTACGGGTGAAGAGAATATATTTTATTGAAGGTTTGAACAATACGAACACTATAAGAAAGTAGTAGTCCATACGCAAAGTGGAAGACCAAGTTTATTTGAAAAACGAAAACACGAAGTCATCATCACATGAATTTTATTTCAACAGGATCAATGTCATAGTTTCGAACATATATATGTTTATCTTCAGTTGAGTGCAAAAGAGGAATAATTGGGAAGATCAAAATAACATAGTAAACAAAATTTTTATTTAATCAAAAACCTAATTGAACGTCATTATTTTGTGGTGGATATATATTTGTTCCGTAGTTTTCTGAGTTTGTAATCTACTACAATCTGAAAAAGTAAAAATTAATATTGGAATCTATACAAGTCTATAGAAAAGTTGCTGCATCTATCAAAAAACAGTTCTTTTTGGATATAAAAAGTCCAATCAGTCAGCAACTCGTATAACTCAAACTTTGGCTATAAGAAGATGCTGACTAATTGGACTTATTCTATCCAGAAAGAACTGTTTTTCAATAGATGCAGCAACTTTTCGGGGTAGATTGAAAATCTGCCCTTCTACACTTGTATAGATTTCAATATTAATCTTCGAAACATGTCTCAACCAGGACATTGATCCTGTTGGAATGAAATTTATGTGGAGATGACTTCGTGTTTTAATTTTTTCAATAATACGAACTTCATACCGAAAGAGTTCGGCACCAAAACCTTCATTGATGCTTCTCGATTCGTGATTCTTCGCTCACAGACTCGCTCACTTCATTGGAGCATCGTTGAAGGTTCGGAGACTTGTCTCTCTTCCATAGATACTTTCATGGTCTTCCGATTTGTTATCAATCGATCCCTCCTTGGCAATATCTACACGGATGACTCGATGAGTACAGAATTCCCACCCCTCTGTTGTGAATTTGGAAACCTGTCGAACCTCTCTTGCTCAGGGATCGTTTTTCAATAGAACAGCTGAGCTTTGGAACTCCTTGCCAAAAAAGGTTTTTCCTGAGGCTCACAAACTTCAGAAATTAAAAGTAAATATTAATTCGTATCTCCTGCCCCTTGATTCACGCGGTGTTCTTTGAACAATACAGGGCGACCCTTTCGTGTGAATCTGCATATAAAAAAAAATTGCCGATTGCATAGTTACACACGACAATCCAGTGAATTTCCGAGTCAGAATGAGACAACTAATTAGGAACTTTTCCCTTCCTCGCCATCTAATTTCTTTTATTTGCTCTCGGGATTTGAAAGTCGGCATCGAGTTATTAAATTGAATATCGACAAATAGCGAACTCTTAGAGCAGCGGATGGGCCAATGTCAATGTTTGTGGACGCCTGATTACGGAGTTACTCGTCGGCAGTATTTGCCGAAGGGACACTCGAATTGCACCCCAATTTTTCCGGAGGGGACTTGGGGGAGATCACAGAAACATTCTCTTTTAGTAATATCTTTTGTGATTTTATCAGTTTGGTAAATATTCCGATGGATACGAAGTGGTCCGATGTTCAGATGAATATCTTGTGTTTGCAGTTGTTAATGTGTTGTGGGGGATTACGTAGATAAATTTCGATTTTATTGGGAAAAAAATACTTGATCCGCTGATTCTTATTTTGTTGTAATTAATGGGGAAACTGTGCTTAATTGTGATTGGCAACGTTACTTGTTTTGTACTATGCTTTTGAAGATATAATTCACACTTTGTTGAAATCGTGGAATTGTGGAAGAACCTATTAGGTAAAAAAAATATTCTGAAATACATAGAATAAATCTAAGCTAAGAAATGAAGAAGTAGTTGTTGAAAATAAGTATTGAAAAATAATAAGAAAAATAAACTATTTAAAAATTCTATTGGAAGTAAAATATGTAAATATCACGTTTGCTTGAATGTGGTTGACAATGTTCCTTGCTGAATGGTAATGGTTCGGACTTCCATTGTCTATATTTTTCTTTAACTCTATTGAAACCTGTTGCTAAGAACGGAAGGATAAAAGTATAAATCAAGTGAAGAAATCAAATCGAAAACAAATTTTCTGGTCACTAATGAAATTGAGGATTGATTGATCAAAGAAAAAATAATGTTACAAAAATCGAGATATCGAATATGAAATATGAGTCAAAACTTTTTTTTTAAATAACGAAATAAAAGAAATAATATTGTGACAAGAAAATTGAGTTATCGAATGTGAAAGACTAGTCAAAAGATGTGATGAAGAAATAAATGAATTATTATGAAAAAATGTTTAATACTAGTTTCAAGTTGAGTGTACTCACGACGTTTCGATTGCTGGTATCCGCAATCGTCTTCGGGTGATGAAAGTCAACATCATTTCTTTATTTACATTTTTCACTAGTATTTTACATTCGATACCTCGATTTTCTTGTCACAATATTATTTCATTTAGGGGCCGTTCATAAAATACGTTCGTATACAAGGGGGGGGGAGGGGTCTGGCTGAGTGTGACAAGATGTGACAAGGGGGGACGGGGGGTATACTGCAACGTGACGTTCGCCGTTTATTATTTTTTGAAATCAGTAGATTTTGGTAGAAATCTACATGTGCAACATCTTCTAACGAATTCCTAAGCTCGTCAGATTTTTTAATCAAATCTATAGTGACTCCATCTTTGCGAATGAATTTTCAATTGAGAATGTGAATTGATCTTGTTACAGTCCACTGTATTTCAATATAAAAATGAAACAAAATAAAGCGATTTTTTACTGTTTCATTGTGTTATTGGGCATTGAATCTTGTGATTATGTAATTAGAAAATCCTTGGACTTCTGAATGATAGAAATATTATTTATTATTTATATGTTCGTTATGAAAGATATTCATTAATTTATTTAAATTTTATTACAATAACTAAATAAATATTTTCAATTTTCAGAATTTGTTTACTATCATTTAGAATTTATCATACTCAGCAGGGGGGGGTCTTAGTTTTGTGACGAAATATTCCTAGGGGGGGTCACAAAAAGTGTGACACAGCGTGACAATGGGGGAAGAGGGGGTCAAAAAAAGCTGATTTTAGTGTGACGTATTTTATGAACGGCCCCTTATTCCATTAGGTAATTTTTTTTTGACTCATATTTCATATTCGATATCTCGATTTTTTGTAACTACAGTATTTATCTTTGATCAATCAATCCTTAAGTAATATCATTATTGACAAAAAAATTGATTTTGATTTAATTTTCTCACTTGATTTGTATTTTTATCCTTTCGTTTCTGGCAACAGGTTTCAATGAAGTTGATAATATAGACAATGAAAGTCCGAACCATTACCATTCATGTGAAAATTGAAGATGAGAATTGAGAACGATGTAGAGATCGAGGTTAGAACCGAGTTTCAAGTTGAGGATACTCTTACGAATACTGATGGTATCCGCAATTATCTTCAGTTGATGATTCAGTTTCTACATTTTTTAACGTTTCTATATTAATGTTTCCAATTTAACTTTTTGACAATACTCTCATTCTTAATTATGATTTTCTCGATATTTTTAGTTCAATTACTACTTATATTACTTACATTTGATGTTGTTTTGGAATGTTAATTTCTGATCCTCTTTTTTTTGAATTTTCTTGTTCAGATTTATTTCACTATTTCAGATGAATTATGCAACCTATCCAGTTTTTGATATGTATCCCTACCAGGCCGCCGTGCTGGGTTATCACACGTTAAAAGGTAAGGCCTTCATTGCTTGCACAAGTTTCGACTTCTGAAGGTTGACGTTCGTCAGCTTGTTAACGGAATGAACAACAACAATCGGAAGAGTAAATAACATATAAACAATTAAAACTCAGGGAAGAGAAAAAGACGAATTTTTGATGTGTTCGTAGCCTTCCAGATAGGGGAGTATGACAGTTATATTTCCTGTTTTTCTTTCATAGGTTTGATAAGCGAAGGTCTGATTTTTTCAAAAAGTTGTACATGATATGCAGAATATAACTACCATATATACAAGGTTTCTCTAAATTCACTCATAAATTGTAATGAATTTAGTTCCAACAATACGAATGGGTTGATTTGAAAAAATATTGAACGAATAACAGCATAGAAAAAACCTTTCTGATTTTTCAGGAACAACAAGCACACGGCCAGTTGGTGTTCATATTCTCGAAAAGGATATAAGTGAATAAAATCAATTGGTGAGCATTCTTGACAGGGTATTTCGAACGGTGTTGGAAAAGGCAACAGTAGTCGTGGTGTTAGATGATTTGGATAACTGATGGTCAATGTCTGAGGAATTCCTTGAGGCAAATGCTTGACTCATAGAGTTTTAACACGATAGTTTTGGAATTCCTTGCTGTGGGAGGAATTTCCCAACGTTTACAAATATTTTGCTGATCTTGCGTCACATGATGTTTTCCGAATGTTACAGAACTTCTCTTCCTTGTGCTGTGAAAAAGTGCGTGGAATTATTTCCATATACAAGCATTCGGTAACAGATCCCTAATTTTTCAATATATCTCTAGCAGAGATTCTAATCAAGTTGTGATAACTGAGAGATTCCAGTTATGACATGAAAATATGGATGTGATTATGCTCCCTTCAGAACGAATGTAGAACAGTCATATTATACTGAATATTTCCCTCATATATAAAATGTCCCATAAGAGCAATGCAATTATCGAAAACTTACAGCGGTAATTGCATTGTATGTAACACATTTGAAACCGTATCGCTAGACGTCAGTAAACAACACAAATAAATGTCAGATAGACTTCAAAAATAGAAAAACATTACGCGTTTTGGTGAGTTCTCCATACAATCTATAGAGGAAAGTATAAATGAACAAAAAATAACATTACCATGAGAATTTTTTTATTCGTGACTTATTCCCATGAATTACATTCGTGCATAAAAATTACCGATGATTTTGCAAGAAAGCGTGATATCTTATACAAATTGCATTCGGTTATTTTCATATTTTGTAAAAGAGCCCTCGTCCTTCGGATGCGGGCACCTTCGCCAAAATATGAAAATAAACAATTATAAGCAATTTTTAGATATCACGCTTTCCTGCAAAATTATCGGTAATTTTTATGCACTCGTGCAATTATAACCGAATATTTCCCTCATATATAAAATGTCCCATGAGAGCAATGCAATTATCGAAAACTTACAACGGTATTTGCGTTGTATCAAGTCACCATAACAACACATTTGAAACCGTCTCGCTAGACGTCAGTAAAACAACACAAATAAATGTCAGATGGACTTCAAAAATATAAAACCATTTCGCGTTTAGGTGAGTACTCCGTACAATCTATAGAGAAAAGTATAAATTAACAAAAAATAACATTTCCTTGAGAATTTCTTTATTCGTGAAATATTTCAATGAATTACATTCGTGCATAAAAATGACCAGATAATTTTGCATCCAAGCGTGATATCTTATACAAATTGCATTCGGTTATTTTCATATTTTGTAAAAGAGCCCTCGTCCTTCGGACTCGAGCACTTTCGCCACAATATGAAAATAAACCCTTGCAATTTTTAGATATCACGCTTTCTTGCAAAATCATCGGCAATTTTTATGTTCTCGTGCAATTATAACTGAAAACTACGTTAAACGGCTTTCTCACCAGTTTGTGACTGAAAGCTTCACTACTGAACTGTTCTCCTCTAACTGTCCATTCGTTACTATATCGCTTCCCAGATTTGTCGAACATACCCGCACAAGTTTCAGAATAGTCCAGCGTTGGAGAATAAACCGCAGTTGAAAGCATTTCAATCCCAAAATCGAGAAATAAATCAGTCTTCCTCGATTCATGATTAAATTCGAGTTCCACAGAAATAGCTGAAATATGGATGTTTTCGAATGTTGGAAATTAATTGATGAAAGGTTTTCCTGGTGATTCCTGGTGAGTTTGAAATTGTTCCGATACTACAGATTAACTTCACAAAGTATGTGTTAGGTATGTGATGTATGTCCGAAGTTATACGCCTGTTCCTGATTTCTGGGCATTGTGGACTAACACGTTGTTGGCGAAGGTTGTTTCCACGTTTCCACGGATGTGAATTTGTAGCGAATTAGAGATATGGTTTCAAATGACCACTGACACAGTAACTCGACTACTCTTCACTGGTAACAATTCCATTTCATTTACTATGAGATGTGATTGGTTGCAGGGCGTTAACGGAAGAACAAATGAATTTCCAATGTATGGTACGGCTTCTAGGGATAGCTCATAACGGATTCCCACAAAACAAAACATATTCTGAGAGAATTTTTCCTACAGATCAATTACCCTAACACCAAACTGATATTTTTGCACTCGACGCGCGTTTCGCTAACAAGGTTAGCATCTTCAGGAGAAGAAAATTGATACTACATGTAAAGCTAGGGTTAGTTGTTTATACAGTGTGGTCCACTAGGTCTGCAACAAATGGGAAACTTTTTTATTATCGATTTCTCAGAAAATTTTATTCTTGACAAAAGTTGGTGCATGTTCCAAAACTATACCAAGTGTACCTGAAATGGCTTTATGACAATCACCATACAGGATAGGCCAAAAAATATAAATTTCGTTCAAGAGTAAAGTACCCTTATTTCAGAAAATATAGAAATATGTTGAGAAGAAAAGTTGCTTAGAATTAAAAGTTATGTTCAGATACGAAATCATGGCCTGATTTTCGAATTTTTTTTTCTTTTGGAAAATTTTGAATTACCCCCGTATGATACATATTTTTACTATTTTGATGTATTTGAAGTAGCTACAATCAAATCGGTTTGGAGTATTTCTTATCAAATCAAAGTGAATTTGTATAATTTACATGGATTTGTATTTTTTTAGGTGACCGTCAACGTCTTGTTTGTTGCAACGATATCTAGAATAACACAAATATTTTTATGTAGTTAGTAAAGTATTTGCCTCGTTAAAAAAGTATTTGTGTTATTTCAGAGTTCTGTCAAATATCGTTGCAACAAACAAGAAGTTGACGGTCACCTAAAAAAATACAAATCCATGTAAATTATACAAATTCACTTTGATTTGATAAGAAATACTCCAAACCGATTTGATTGTAGCTAATTCAAATACATCAAAATAGTAAAAATATGTATCATACGGGGGTAATTCAAAATTTTCCAAAAGAAAAAAAATTCGAATAGCAGGCCATGACTTCGTATCTGAACATAACTTTCAATTCTAAGCAACTTTTCTCCCCAACATATTTCTATATTTTCTGAAATGAGGGTAATTCACTCTTGAACGAAATTTATATTTTTTGGCCTATCCTGTATGGTGATTGTCATAAAGCCATTTCAGGAACACTTGGTATAGTTTTGGAACATGCACCAACTTTTGTCAAGAATAAAAGTTTCTGAGAAATCGATAATAAAAAAGTTTCCCATTTGTTGCAGACTTAGTGGACCACACTGTATACCTAAAGTTTTTTTTTCGATATGGACTTTCTTTGTTACTGTTGATTATTCTAACTAATTTCTCGATAATGAACTCACTACCTGCAAGATCCGTCATCTGTTAGTATTGATTATTCTGATTACTTTCTCAACAATGAATTGAAAAGCAGGCTGAAAGGGATAGGACCCTTGTCACCATTCATGCTGTTTTTACATTTCACTATTTCTAGACTGTCACATGCATCGAGTAGTGTTGTGTCATGCGCATGCTTGCTTGATCAGTTTCAGATTGCTTTCACCAATTTTGTGGTAACTGTCTAGAGCGTGTTGGGCGACACTGGATTTTTCTACCCTTTCGTATTTTATGTGTGAAGAATGCTCTTTGAAACGGTCTTCAATAGCTCGTCGGCTCTGGCCGATGTACTTGTTGCAATCTTGACAACTGAACTCGTAAATTCCCGACTTCTCTGAGTTTTTCAATTTGTCTTTTGGGTTACCAAGAAGCTGTTGTATTTTGTGAGAAGTTTTATATGCAACTTCCATATTAACTTTGTCATATATCTGTTGAAATCCTCTAGTGTATTGAGGTTCATATGGAATTACTATAAACTTTTCGTTTTTCTCATCTTTTTGAAAAGTCGATTTACGAAGTGTTTCCCTAAATTAGCATTTTCTAAAAAAACAACTTTGAAATATTTTTAACACAGTCCATATCGGACCAAAAAACTTTGGATATATAAACAACTGACCCTAGCTTTGGATATAGTATCAATTTTCTTCTCCTGAAGATGCTAACCTTGTTAGCGAAACGCGCGTCGAGTGCAAAAATATCAGTTTGGTGTTAGGGTAATTGATCTCTAGGAAAAGTTTTCAACTTTTACACCAAAGATTCTAATCTCATCGTTTACTCATCGTTTATTTATATTCTAAGAACCCCCTGAATTTAAACATGGAGTTCGAATACAACGGACGTATAATAAATTTTTTTGCAGTAGTAATAAATAGACAAGTCTGCTTTTGCTTGAACCACTCTAGGTTATTCTCACAAATTTTGCTGCAGGTACTGTTCGCCCATTCAAATGGATACTTTTTATTTTTTTCAATGCAGATTCACACGAAAGGGAAGCCCTGTGATGTTCAAAGAACACCACGTAAATCAAGGGACAAGATATAAGAATTAAATTAACATTCACTTCGAATTTTTGAAGTCCGTAAGCCTCAGCAAAAACCTCTTTCGGCGGAGAGTTCCAAAGCTCAGCTGTTCTATTGAAAACAGATCCCTGAGCAAGAGAGGTTCGACGGGTCTCCAAATTCACAACAAAGGGGAGGGAATTCTGTACTCGTTGAGTCATCCGTGTGGATATTGCCAAGCGGGGAACGATTGATAACAATTCGGAAGAGCATCGACCATGAAAATATATAAAAATTCAATAATTCTTCGACCCTTCTACGATGTTCCAATGAAGTAATGAGAAAAAATACTAGTATTTATAGCAGCTTGAATGAATTGCATTTTGGATCTTGAATAATATTCCAAATGTCAAGACAAAAAAAATTTCTTCCCATTTTGCCTTCGCTAGACCAGGTAACTTTCTACAATTCGGAATATTGTATGAACTCAACTCAGAAGGCACTGCTTGACACACTGAAAGATCTTAACAAATGATGTTTTTTCTCCTCAGAAAATTCTTCCTGAAATTTTCATCATTTTTGAAACCAAATCTATGGTTGTTATGTTGATAGTATTGTGTTGCACAAGCAGAATTTCAAATATTCATCGATTCTCACCCAGGTGCTACCATAGATAGAAATGTAATTAGATAAAAAAAAACATAATAATATTTCATTCTGAAGCTACTAACAAAGTTGAGGAACACCCTATACACCGTTTCCAATATACATCTGTTATGTAAATTTATATTTGTCAACAACTCGGTCAACACGGAAATAAATCGATTACTGAGAGAGTGCAAATACCCCAGACTTTTTACTATTTTTCTCTGGAATTGAAGTATCTGGCTATTCTGATAAGCTGATGGCCACTTATTTATTTCTGCTTCAGCCAATTGCGACACTGCATCCGCTCGATTGGAATGGTTATAGCAGGTAATATATTCGGAGTTGCTGGACCGTTTCCAAAACGAATTCGGAGCTGAAAATATTCGGTGAGATTTCCTGAATGAATATATTATAGTTCAGGGTGTGCACCGTGCAAGAGCAGTCTGCTCTTAGTAAACTAACTATTCTTGAAGTTGAGTCTTTGTGTCGGTAGATGTGATCTATGATAATAATTTTTTTCATCAAAATATTTGTGGAAATGTTATTCATCTTTTTCCATGCTTTCTGTTGAGTGGTGGTGGTCCTAACAACTTTCCATTTACCATTGTTTATAGAGATATAGTTAGTCAACCTTATGGAGATATCATTTATAGGGGTGGATACTACGGGTAGATAGCACTGGTGATTTCGGTTCCAAGTCATGCCTTTTCTCTCGCTTTTCTTACGGACGTCGTACCTAGTCTCAATCACACATTTTCTTGATTACTTATTAGTCCAATCAAATAAACTTTTTTTCGTAAAATTTTCGCCTACCCGAGAAGTAGCTGTGGATTTCGGCAGAAACAGGTGTCCTTATTATCCCCTAAAGTTTGCGCCAGATTCTGTCGGTGAGTTTAGCAACAATTAGCGGTTGAATGCCGGAAATCATATTTTTTTTTTGTTTTTTGCCCATTTAATGAAAACTATTGGTCGGATCGAAAAAAAGCTGAATTGAAAGTTGTAGATAAATGAAAAATCTATCGATTAGCGTTGGTCCGATGTCGATAATCTAATTTGTTGCTTAACTATTGCGCTCGGAACTTAAAAAAAGGCTTTTTATTCCTTATTTCATTGAAAAATGCATTTGGGGGTTGCAACTGTGAAGTTTGGAAACTTTCAACTAGTAGAAACTACAGTTTCAATTTGGTTGGAAAACAATTGATAGGTTAGCAACAATCTAATTTGTTACTAAAAAAGGCGTCCCACTAGATTGTTATTTCTTGCCCTACGGATAATCGTAGAGAAATACACGAAACGGTTTTGGATAGTCAAAGAGTTGAACTACAAACTTTCATTTTCGGAAAATAGATTTTTGCAATGTGATACCTTCAAAACTGGCGTCAAAAAACAGTTATTCAAACCGAAAAACAACGAGGAAAAAATGGTCGTATCAAAATGCGACAAAATGCATTGGAAAGCTGCGAGTTTTCTCGAATTTTAGCAACCTGACTTTTGTTCCAAGATAATTACGAGCCGAGATAACACTTTTTTTATTTAATTCCCCCTCCCTTTCTTTATTTATATGAAGCAACGAGATCTCGACGACTGCACAGAGCAGATTCATATTATCCATCGAAACCAGCAGAATTTGTTTTCCAAAATTATTTATCATATTTATTGATGGGAGCAGTGGAGGTTTTTCTGGGACCGTAATGACGAGTGGCCAAATAGCCCGAAACCGGTCTGCAAGTGTGTCCGTCCCTATAGTTTAAAATCGATTCCTTCATTTGTTTCACCAAAAGCAAATGCAGGATTTTCTTCTGTGAAGAAACCTGCACTGGCACCGGTCGGATATAATTCAATGCGCTTCGTTGTATTAGCCAGGGGAGTAGTTGTTTTCTCACAGGTGCCAGCCAAAACCTAGTGTGTTGGTAGATTTGAGAATGGCCCGAACGAATTATTCGAAAGATGATTCTATTCCGATATAACACGCACATTTATAGTCGTTGATTGCTCAGTGTAGATGCTCATTATTCACTAATGAAAAATGGTTATTATCAAGGTACAACGTATAAAAGGTACATTATACAATAGTCGTGGATGAATGTTTTTGTTCAACAGAAGGCTATTTTGAGATGTATATTCGATAATTCCAGACGGAGTTCAAGCAGAACTTTTTTTATAAATCATAAAATTCTTACTCTTACAAGTCTATTCATATATGAATTATCAGTCTTTGTATTCACCAATAAAACCGACTTCATTCTGAATAGTGATTGGTATTCATGGTAAGAACACACGTCAGAAAGACATGTTAAGGCTGCCAGATATAGAACAACTCAAAACGCCCCTAAATTCATTGGACCTATAATGTTCAATTATCTTTCGGATATCATCAAGAGTGCAGAAAATATAACGTTATTTAAAAAAAGTTTTGAATCGTTTTTATTGATTAATTGTTTTTATTTACGACTGATACATGTAAGTATTATACTTTGGTTTCTGCAGGATAATGTCAAATGTTATTCTCTCAGAGAATAATGGCGAGAGATTAATGGTAATAGTCTTTATACCCTCTTGTGGCCCTATCACAAAATTTATCGAATTGAATATTACGATGGAAACGATATAACCAAACCCCAAAGTGACAGTGCCAAACGCGTAGGTAGTTTTTTTGTATTTGTATTGAGATGGATGAAACTGAAGAATCATTTATTTATAATGAATAAATTGGTCGTAAATAAAGTAGAGTATACTACTCGCAATAATAACTATTATTCTCTAGGAATATTACCCTCTCGCCCTGTCACGGCTTGGTTCGTAAATATTCCTCGAGAATAATAGCTATCATTATTGACTCGTGGTATAAGCTACTATTATACACCAGA
The DNA here is from genome assembly GCA_032362365.1 of Zygogramma bicolorata. Classification (NCBI taxonomy): domain Eukaryota; kingdom Metazoa; phylum Arthropoda; class Insecta; order Coleoptera; family Chrysomelidae; genus Zygogramma; species Zygogramma bicolorata. The sequence goes on from JAVJAQ010005023.1 coordinate 111,297, forward strand.
TGAATTTCTATAAACTCCACTGTGATTCACTATGCTTGTGTGATACTGTCCAGATTTATACTCGTTTGTCTCTTTTTAAGTAATCACTGTAAGTTGAATATAAGTGCTGACTATTCGCTCACTTCTTTGGAACATCGTAGAAGTGTCGGAGACTTGAGACTTGTCTCTCTCCTATAGATACTTTCACGGTCGGTGCTCTTCTGAATTGTTATCAATCGTCCACCCTTGGCAATAGCTACACGGATGACTCGACGATAACAGAATTCCCACCCCTTTGTTGTGAATTTGGAGACCTGTCGAACCTCTCTTGCTCAGGAATCTTTTTTCAATAGAACATCTGAGCTTTGGAACTCCTTGGCAAAATAGGTTTTTCCTGAGGTTAACAAACTTCAAAAAATTAAGGTGAATGTTAATTCTCATCTCCTGTCCCCTGATTCACGCGGTGTTCTTTGAACATTACAGGGCTTCCCTTTCGTGTGAAACTCGATATAAAAAAAATACAAGATGAAAATTTTGTTATTTTGAGGAATGTGAAGGATTTGATTTTTTTTTATTTCCCTGCATTGAATGGTCCTAAGATAATAATAACGGTTTCGTAGGCAATATAAAAAAGTATTCATCACGGGCCCGTTGAAATTCATTCAATAAAAGCAGCCATTCGTTGTCATCTTATCAGACGCGCGGTCCTGTAAACCCGTGTAGGGGACCTTATCAAGCCACAAACCCATTCACGCGGATCGGACAAATTTAATCAACTGTACCTAACAAATGTGGCGCATTAAGGGAGAACATTCATTTTCATAAATCAGTCCGACTCGGGGTGGCTGAAATTAGGTAACTATAACGTGTTGGAACGGAAATTTCAACATTTTTCTGTGCGTCGAGATAGGCCAAGATTCAACGCCTGATTTGATTTCAGACTTGTGATACCAGTCAATGATTGACCGTTTCATGGTCGGTATTTGAACGACCTGTTCCGTTTCATCATTTATCACAGAACTATCACAATTTTCTCCAAAGTTTTCTGGGTTTCTAACTTAGCACAATCTGAAAAAATAATTTCATAATAATAATATTATTAATAATATTTACTTGCATTTCAAGCATAATAACCTTGGTAATTTATTATTTAACACAAAAAAAAATACAAGAAATACAAAAAAGACTGAAAACAACATGCTTCCTACGGAAACTGCTGGTCTTAGTTTCAGCCTTGAGAAAGGAGAATGAGCATAATTATTATAAAAAAAAAATAGGAAATGTTCGTACTACCTAATTATGGAATACAAATAATACCCCCGGAGTCGTGGAAATGGTACTCAAGAACTGATAAGTATTAATAAATAATAAACTGATATACTCAGAAGAATGTAAAAAGTCATGAAAACAATGTTAACTATCAGAAATTTGTTTCAGGTAGAGATGATTTTTGCACGAAGATATTTTACTTTTTTTCACTTCACTTGGTAGATTATTATAGAGATTATAGATGTTGTAGCTGGTACGATGTGGAGGAGGGGACAACAGACTTTTGAATATATATATATATATATATATATATATATATATATATATATATATATATATATATATATATATATATATATATATATATATCTATATATATATTTTCGTGATTGATATTTGTCGAACCTTGTCCTTCAGGAGGGGCAGCCATCGGCGATCCATATCAAGCGATTTAACTCATAAAGATGCAATCTTTCCCAGACAGCATAATGAAAGTAGATTCCTTTAATTCTCGTTTCCTGCCATTGCTCTTTTTTCCATCATCTTAGTATCATTCCATTCTACTGTGTGATCTCCATCGGCAGTAAGAATTTGCTCTGCTAATTTAGAACCACCTATCTGTCATTTCCTGATTACACCTTGTGTTCACTCTTTCGCAGTTCCAAAGGTCGAGACGTTTCACCGATATTTTTTCGACCGCACGAACAAGGAATTTGATGAATAAAATTTTTTGTTCTTTCCGATGTGTTATTCGGTTTGGTATATGTCAGAATTGACTTCAAATTGTTTGTTGTTTTGAATATTGTTCTAACATTATACCTGTTGCCGATCCGTTTTATCTTTTCAGAAAAATTAGGGACATATCACACAGTGGAAATGAACGACGCTAAAATTATGATGAAAGAGAGCAATGGCAGGTATCGAAAATTGAAGGAATCTGCTTTCATCATGCTGTCTGGGAAAGAATACATATCTATGAGTTCGCTTCATATGGATCGCGGATGGCTGCCTATCTTGAAGGACAAAATTTCATGTCAATTTTGAAATATTTGACAAATGTCAATTACGAAGATTGCCTTGAGGAGAATTTTGCATTTGAACAGGAATTTGCGTATAAATCTGGGAAACGGAAGCGGATTTTGTTTCCGAAACGTATATACATATATATACATATATATACATATATATATAGTGTTCTTATTTTTTTGATAGGTAAAATTTGATTATACGAGAAGTTGCTGACTGATTGGACTTGTTCTATCCAAAAAGAACTGTTTTTAATAGACACAGCAACTTTTCAGATTGAGAATCTGCCGTATAGATTTCAATATTAATTCTTATTTTTTCAGATTGTGGTAGGTTACAAACCCAGAAAACTACCGAACAAATATTGATCCACCACAAAATAATGACGTTCAAACAATATATATATTATATTCCATTTTTGGATCAAATTGAACATTATAAAAATAATAAACGAATAGTTACTTATTCAAATTGTTCGTCTTTCATATCGATAATACATCTAATAGGCTGTAATAAACAAGCACCCAGTAACAAACCGATAAACGATTAAATGTTTCCTCGCCTCACAAATGTAATTGTCAAACAGGAGAGAAACCTACCAAAATCCATTGTGTGTGCTGCAGGATTGGGTAGACTTGATACTTCGTTCAAAAGTAGTATGATAGTATAAAAAGTATCCAAATTATCTAAGATCAATACCACCTCAAAAGAATATTTCATCGAATATGCCATCCTATGATTGGGAAAACAAATTATTACCATCTAGTATACTTTGCATCGTTCCTAGTCAACTTCAGGAAACGCTCGTGTAATGTATACTTGACAAAAAGATTAGAAATGCGTGCAGGAAACCCAATACTGACGAGCAAACGTATAGGGCTGGTGGAGAACATCAATGTAAATATTTGCCGAAAACAAGATCCTCCTAAAAGTGGAACAGTTAAAAGCTTCAATAGCGAAGTGAAAGCATAGAGGATTACAACGATTTTCACGAAATTTAAACAGAAACACGAGGTGGGAAATGATTTAACACTTAAAAAGCTTTTAACGTACCACTGAATTCATTTAAACTTCAGAAATTGAGAGGTGCTTTCCGTACATTATTGAGCAGTACTTAGTTATTATCGCAGATATTTATCAACTCTGGCAAAGGCACCGAGAATAAGGGAAACATCAACACTGGATCAAATTACATACGGATCTTAACCAACTATGATGACTTGAAATGGATTCGAGTTAACGTGATTAAAAAAAAAAAAAAGGTCAACAAAAAACAGTAATATCCTGTATGTAAATGAAAAAAACACTGAACAAAGGGCGAGCACCGGATAAACAAACACCCCTGCCCCACCCGGGGGCGGAACGGGTGGCTTTATAGAATATGCCTTGTGTTTGAAAGCTCACTTGAAAACAAATATTTCGGTATTTGAGGTGGGGAAGCCCGACAGGAAAACCGCCAAAGTTGAATATGATTTCTACATGAATTGTTGTGAAACAATGTGACAGCATGATGAATTCTTCGATTTTCCATATTCAACCATTTTGTCTAATTAGAACGGGTGGCTTCATAGAATTGGCTTGTGTTTGAAAGCTCACTTGATAAATATTTCGGTATTTGTTGAATATCTTTCTACATATGGGAAAGTCTTAATCGTACTTGAAATCATGATTTTTTTTGTTCAAGGGACATAAGACGTTCTAGTAACTGAGCATTTCTCCAGCCAGCTAGTTGAAGAATGACTCTGTCATTGAATTCTCGGCAAATTGCCTTGGTGCTTCCAAGGAAAGATATAGAGAATTATAATAGGCTCTAGACCCTAACTCGCACGCAAGTATCACGTAGTCCTCTGAGAGCCCGTTTCTCAAAGTACGGTAATCTTTATGGTCCCTTGATAAATAACCATCTGGTCAACTGTTCAATTGAGCTTGAAGCTTTGACCATTTCTAGTAGAATTCATGTCAATATCTGAATCCATGGTTTAGATCAAATTATTAGGTGAACAGATATTGTAAGAATTGAGAGTTGCTTGTTGGGACATCTGCTGAAATACACAGATTTTGTTATATATGGTTGTTAATAATTGCTGTGTTGAAATCTTCAGATTATTTATCGATTTTAACAAACTCATTGTTCGTTAAACATAAAATATCATTATTGGTCTGCAAAAATATAATTCATTTGACGAGTCAGCGTATTTATAAACGAACACAGTCAATATTTCATGAACCTCACTAAAATTAATTTCACCAAACCAATTTGATTTTACTCGAATAAGAAATACTAGGGTAGGATATCGAACAATGAATGCAACATCACATTATCACAATGAAGAAACACGTTGAATTAAAACTGGAATATTATACTTCGTTGTGTACGGATGTTAACCATATAATAAAAGTGACGTATCGCCTATAATTTGTCATTTTCATCAAACAATTTACTCATTCTAACCATTGTCGAGAGAAACGTGAAAAACCTACATTTAAAAATCAATTAATCTTATTTTCAACGTTCGTGTGAAGGTATTGCTATATAATCAGAATATTCTGGTGGAACTCAAGTGAAATGAAAAATGGACGGTAGAAAACGTATATATTATTTGAATTTGAGAAATAACCAATTTATGTTGATGATACCAATTCCATTTTTGTCGAATTTTGCCTCGTTGATTATGCTTCCTGCGAATTTGGAATTATTTTTGCTGTACCATTTTTTCCCTGTTTTCTGAACTATGCCGTCAGTTTTGGTATGTGCAATCGCCACTGTACAAGGTAAAAATCAAATTTTCCACCGGAAAAATGGGAAGCTTCCACTAAATATTTCTTTTCTCGAATTGATATACTCTGTAAAATTCATCACAAAAAATCTCAGTACCAGAAGCAATTTTTTGGTTAGTCGAAAATTAGTATTTTTCTTTTATGTAGATTCACACGAAATGGAAGTCCTGTAATGTCCAAAGAACACCGCGTGAATCAAGGGACAGGAGATACTAATAAACATTCACTTTGAATTTTTGAAATTTGTAAACCTCAGGAAAACCCCCCCTCGGCAAGGAGTTCCAAAGTTCAGCTGTTCTATTGAAAAAAGTTCCCTGAGCAAGAGAGGTTCGACAGGTCACACCAAGTTCACAACAAAGGGGTGGGAGTTCTGTACTCGTCGAGTCATCCGTGTAGATATTGTTCCAAGGGTGGAACCATTGATAACAATTCAGAAGAGCACCGACCGTGAAAATATATATAGAAGAGAGATAAGTCTCCGACCCTTCTACGATGCTCCAATGAAGTGAGCGAGTCTGTGAGCGAAGAACCACCATCAAAATGGATTGCTTTCCTCTAAATAGAATCTAGAAGCTTCAATGAATGTTTTGGTGCCGAACTCCACACATGAGAACCATATTCCAAGACAGGTCGTATCTGAGCCTTGTAGATTATTGGAAGCTGACGAGAAGTGAAGTATTTCTTGGCACAAAATAGAAATCCAAGTTTCTAGAAAGCACCTTTAGAGATTGATCTCAGATAGCTTCTGATATCAATAATTTTTAATGGCAGCATGTCCTATGCGATTATTCTTTCAAGGATTTCGCAGGAAGCCGTTTATGTATAAAAAATATGCTGTCGTAATTTCCCATGTTTGGGAGGATAATTCAATTATCTTTTGTATATATATCCTCTCAAAATTGACTGCATTACAATAAAATTATTATTTCATACAACAGCATCGTTCAAAACACAACTCATGGATTTATTCCGTTTTGTAAAATCCCAACACAAATTTTTTTTTGGTCGAAAATGATTAGCAAAATGAAATGAGAATGGATTTTCTGATATATCCAGTGAAAAGACCAAATAAGGTATTTGGAAGCAGTGAAATTTGGAGACAACCTTCCTTGGCAAAAAAAATTCTATAGGTTGGATATAATGTTGACGAGAGAAGTCGACAGGGGTCCAGGCTCTTATCACAGGGTGGGAAACTGCCTGCGAAAGTCCAATAAACCGTGCTGAAACTGTCAAAGATACAGCAAATAACCTGAAAACAACAAAAGTCCAATTGAAAGAAAAGTCTTCGAGGAGTTCCACAAAATGAATTTTTTTTTCGAGTATTTCGGAATTATTGTTTATCCCGATTCAGATCATCTAGTTTTCGATTCATTACCTAGTTGTCATCCATAGCATCAACATTCCTCCTATCCACCGACTCTATGTAGCTGATAAATTGAAATCTTCATGTAATGTCACTTCGATATAATCTCATAGACACTCGTTTATTGATGTGTCCTCTATTTTCCAGCCTTTTCAAATCTCGTATAGAAAATTAATAAATTTCGTACAAAATTGGAAAAAGACCTCCAGTGGCACTGAGCGGCAGAATAAAAAATGGGACTAATATCAGCATTTTTGATAAAATACTGCACGGAAAATGGCTTTTACAAAAGGAACGTGATATTGAAGTCGGTGGCTTTTATTTTTGCCGGCCATTAATTAGAACCAGACTAACGGTGGAGCGATCATATAGGTGGCAACGACAAGCAGCCGCCTGCAATTTAGAGGTAAGGATTTATAGCTAGAACATTTAATCCCTACAGGATGATGCATTGAAGGCTTTTACTTACCGAAAAATCTGAAGGAAAGATATATATATATATATATATATGTATATGTATATATATATATATATATATATATATATATATATATATATATATATATATATATGTATATATATATATATAATATGTGAGAAGTTTAGACGACTCTCTAAGTTAAAGAAGAATTCCTTTGAAATAGGGTGTGCAGTCAACAAGGAGATGGAAATAAAGGGAACTCTTTATTCTGTTCAAGCTTTCGAGTCTTTATTGGATCTTCATCAGGAACTGAATATGAGGTTGATAATCCTTCTTACCTGAAAATTGAAATTAAACTTTTCCTAGAGACCCAACACCAAGCTCATATTTTTGCACTCGACGCGCGTTTTGCTAACAAGTTGGAACCCAGTTAGTAAGACATCTCAGACCTAGACGCAAGGTCACTCAGTCTTGAAAATGGCTCCGAAATGGGAGCCGAAACGTAGGAAACTATTCCAGACGCGGATCAACCGGAAGTTCCAGCCATCATATATATATTATATATTATTATATTATATTATATATATATATATATATATATATATATATATATATATATATATACATATATATATATATATATATATATATATATATATATATATATATATATATTATGACTATGGTAAATTTATATGCGCCAGTGAACTCCACAATTATGTCACATTTGTAATTCAAGGGCAACATCAGTTACTACAAAGTATGCATGACTATAACCGAGGGTAAGATTCAATATCAGGTAGCAACTTCAAAGGCGACAGCAGCGCTTGCATATGAATCTATAAATTTATCATGACAACATTCTATAAATTTTCTATTAAATAATAACTAAATAGAGAGACTAGTTGGATATGCCTATGCCCCCTAGTTCCAAAGTATTATGAACGCAGGAAAACTTTTTGTGTGGTTGTTGGTTCCATTTATATTTATTGCTTCCCCAGTTTCCAATATAGCCAAAGTTGAGCCCTCTGGGATAGACCACCCTTCTCATTACATAATGATTAGGTGGAGAGTTTGTGGAACTATCCGGTTTTTGCACGTAAATGTATTCACCAATGTATGTCAAACATTTGCTCTTGGTGGGTAGAAAGATACCAGAAGATTGACAAGTTCTGTTGAGGCAGAGGTATGACCAGATCATCCGCCCTTATTGAAGAATAACTTCTGAAATATCCTAAATTTGTTTCATATGGTTTTTTGAAATAGTATTCAGGGGATTGTAGCCTATTTGCAAACGCCTCAAAATGACAACACGTAGAATTTTTCTTGGAAACTATTTCAATGCTATGAAATCTCTTATCAGACAATGCTTGGCATCCAGAGAGTTCCACTCATTATATAAAATCGAATATTGTTCGGTGGCTTTATTTAAATCACTGGTATTTCTTGTGAACTACTACAATGTTGGCTTGAAATATACCGAGTTAGTGTGGACTGTCTCATATTCTGTAACAGATGATAAACTTTCCAGAATTTGGTAAAAGACATTGATATTATTCTTATACCTCCTATGCCGATTTTGAGTTGAAAATTAAATTCTAACCAATGATTGTTTTTCAATAGTGAGTCGGACTTAATTGAATGTACAAGAATTTATTGTTTGCCCTGTACATAAACACGAAAATAATGTTTTAATGGTTACCTACCATTAAGATATTCGAATGTGCTTGAACTCCAACTTGGAAACTAAGGAATCACCCCTCGAATCACCCTCTCTTCCGGTTTTAATATTACATCACGAGCATGGTCGGCTGCAGATGACTGTTCGAATGCCTGTATCAAAGACTTCATTTAGAACAGAAGAGCACGGATTTCCAGAGGACAGCTTGTGGACCCCCTAAATTCGCAAACCAACGCTTTGATATTTTTTCAGGATGTTAATCAAGATCATTTTGAGCCGAATTGTTATGTACATATATTGTAAATAACGAACAAAGCACATTGTGAGAGAGCAGAAAGGAAAAACTGGGATTATTACACGAACATATGTAATTTTTTCATTCAAACCTGAAAAATGTGTGACATTCTGTGACTGACAGTAGACACACGACTTAATTGGTATTCTGAGTTGAGAAAGTAGAAATGCCCTCAGTAACGAAATTGCGGTTTGAGCTGCGAAAAATGTCCCCCAGGTCTCAAAAACATTCACAGTGATTTTTTTTCTTTCTCTTCCTCTCTTTTTCCCTCTTAGGGTGAAAGAATGATATTTCTCCCGTTTTATAATTTTTATCGAAATCTAGGTCTCTAAGAATATCGAAAAAATACACCTATATAAAGAACAGTATGCTTTTCGAAATAATAATTTTTTCGCCTCCCTCTTGCCAGAGTATACATTTCCTTGCCTCACTGTAAGGGGCAAAGTCGTACTTTTCCTCCCTAGGGAAGTCAATTTTGTGTCCGGTTTCGTAGTGATGTTTGAAGAGAGTCGAGGTCATGTCCGAATTACGTACTGCTAGTTCGTGCTCGTAGGACCCGTTTGATACTCGTCGGTTCGTCTGTCCTATGTTTGTTCTCGGGCAGTCGGTGACAGGGAATATATATATATATATATATATATATATATATATATATATATTATAACAAGTTATTTGGAAAGTTCGAGCTTTATGCAAGAAAACACGAAAAAGATCTGAATTCGAAATATTGCTCCCACTTTTCCTGAATTCTCCATCAGGGAATAATATATTCAAGACGGTGTTCGATTCCGTGCCAAACAACACGAACGAAAATATTCACTTTCCTTCAAAGCTGTTATGATACCGTTGTATCAATAAAAGAGCGAACGGTTCGTATTTTTAAAAAAAGGTTTATATACAAATGAAATACTCGACGTCCCCTTATCCGCATATCAAAATCGGATTTCTTGACAGAAAAATACAATTAGGCTGGCACGCTTCAACGATTACCCCGGTACAATAAACCCTTCGTGGCGTCTATGATAGCTATCATCCGAAAAACATCAGTCAGTTTGACACGCGAATATTTATGAATCCAACAGAATATTATCCTGTCACGAAAGCAGTTATACCTCCAGCAGCGTGGTAAATTGGGGGCTTCTATTCTTGAATAGTGAACGATATAATAGTAGTTTGTACCACAATCTGAAAAAATAAGAATTAATATTGGAATCTATACAAGTGTAGAAGGGCAGATTTTTAATCTACCCCGAAAAGTTGCTGCGTCTATTGAAAAACAGTTCTTTCTGGATAGAACAAGTCCAAGTCCAATTAGTCAGCAACTTCTCGTTCAACTCAAATTTCGATATGGATTGCGGATGGTTGTCCCTTCTGAAGAACAGAATGTTATGCCAGATTTCAAATTTTTGACAAATGTCAATTACGCAGATTGCCAACAAGAGCTATTTGCATTCGAATAGGAAATTGCGTATGAGTTTTGATTGAGGAAGCGGATTTAGTTTCCGAAATATATATATATATATATATATATATATATATATATATATATGTTGTTGTTGAGTACGGGTTGACCCGCGTCTGGAATTTTGTTCTCGACGTTTCGGCTTCGATTTTGGAGCCATTTTCAAGGGGTAAATGTGACTTCACGCTGAGGTCTCAATCTGCCTACTCCCCAGGTGTTGTCACAGGGGGCAAGGGTTTGTGACTTGACGCCGGGGCCTCAATCTGCCTACTCCTTAGATCGAACTGAGGTATCGAGGGATGTTGGGTAGTATTTATAGCAGCGGGTGCTACTAAAGGACCGTCGGATGTCTTGGTGGGGACTGGGCATCTGGAAATTAGGGGTTTCCATGCAGTTGGAAGTCTCTGGCCGTCGTCACGTTTATTTAAGCAGGAAGGTCGCTTCTCGATTTCGATGGTCTCACGAATTATACGAGCTTGTAGTGTTTTTGCTGTGGCGATGGTCTTAGTGTTCGCAAAGTCTATATTGTGTCCTGTCTCTTGATGATGTTTGGACAAAGCTGAAGATGGGTCTGATGGATCTGTCAATTTGATGGTCTGTGAATCCATTTTGAAGAAGGGCTGATTTGAGTTGGGCTAGATCCTGTGGTTTGTTATGGAGGTCTGTGAGGTTGATGGATCTGTGGATGAGGGAATTCACAACGGAATTGGTTTGTGATGGATGGTGGTGGGAGTTTGCATTGAGGTATCGGTTTGTGTGTGTTGGTTTCCTGTAGACCGTGTGGGTGAAGGAGTCATTGGTTTTTGTGATGAGGACATCTAAGAATGGAAGGGAGTTTCGATTTCCATTGTGAACTTTATATTTGGGGGCGCCTTTCACTTGTTTGTAAAAGGTACCTTGGAATAGGAAGTATGTACTGGACATACAGTGACTGATGAGGTTGAGGGTGCCTTTGGAAATTTGGTGTTTGGTTTCGAGAATGTTCAATGTATCTGATAAAGGGATATTTGTGAATAAGGACACTACGTCGAAACTCACAAGGATGTCAGTCTGTTGGATATTGAGGTTTTTGAGGATTTCAATGAAGTGGAAAGAATTTCGTACATATGACGAGGACTGTTCTGCAAGGGGTTGGAGAGTATTTGCAAGGTGTTCAGCAAGATTTTGTGTTGGAGAACCGAAAGCACTGACAATGGGGCGAAGAGGAACATTGGGTTTGTGTATTGGGGATGAGAGCTTTCTTGGTTTCGGTAGGGATATTGGGGTTGTTGATGAGGGTCCTGGTTTTCTTCTCAAGATAGGTCAAGATATATATATATATATATATATAAATATATATATATATACTTATATATATATATATATATGTATATATATATATATATACCGTGTGACATAGACTCAGGGTACACTCCCGTTTCCTCCTTTGCTTCTTTAGCTATCTTTCTGAAATTGAATATGCTCACTGAGCAGCACTTCTCGACATATCTGAAAGAAAAAAACAACTTCCAATTTTTCCGGAAATGACATCAACTTTCGATTCTTGAATGGGACACCCTGTATATTGTTACATGATCTGAGGAATCCAACGATACCAGGTTTCATGATGTTATTTCCAATGACCGCAGAGATATCGCCATTTATATTATCCAAAAGCTCAATGAGTGGGAGAGAGAATTGGATTGACCCGCCAGAAAAAGTTTCTCTCTCCTACTCGTTGAGCTTATGGATAATATAAATGGCGATATCTCCGCAGTCATTGGAGATAACGTCATCAAACCTGGTATCGTTGGATTCCTCATGATCATCCCTAGCCGATCATGCAACAATATACAGAGTGTATAATTCAAGAATCGAAAGTTGATGTCATTTCCGGAAAAATTGGAAGTTGTTTTTTTCTTTCAGATATGTCGAGTAACGCTGTTCAGAGAGCTTATTCAATGTTTCGAATTTCAAAAATATAGCTAGAAAAACAAAGGAGAAAACGGGGGTGTACCATGAGTCTGTGTCACACGGTATATGTGTATATATGTATATAGTGTAGAAAGTTCTCGACTGTCAATAGATACGAAGGTGAGTTGTATCGGATACTGATAGATTTCTTACGGTCCGAAGTAGGAAGCGACGAAAGGATCAGTTTGGCCCGGAAAAGTTTTGCAGTTGTCAAGGATACGAATCATACCAGAAGTAAGCAATTTTATGATGAAAAGAGGCTAGATTGTCACGAACGAGGTGAAACTAAACAATATACAGCGTCTTCACTTTTCTCGTCCGAGTCGAAGGGTAAGAAAATTTTATGCACTTTTTGTGATGGAAAATCGCATTATAGTCAAGATTGTTTGAAAGCACGAGCAATGAATCTGACCGAAAGAAAAGAAACAGTTTCAAGAAAAAATGCTTGTTTTGCGTGTTTGAAGCCAAATCATACAATTCGTAAAGGTAAGACATTTATAAAGTGCATAATATGTTTTAAAAGGCATTACCCTATACTGTGTGATTCTTTGTCACCAACCAATAATTCAGAACCCGAAAAAGGTAGTAGTAGCGATGATAAAATTGAAAATGCAATGATAAGTCAAAATTTCAATGATACTTTGTTACAAACTGTAAATAGAATAATACATCCCTTACTGAATGCTGACGGACACTGACAGAAAGAATTTCTAAGAGAGCATGATTTCTTGATTGGAATTTATACATGGAGATTTTGGAAATGTTACAAAGATAAGAGATAAGAATATATTTTACTTAATTCTTCTATGTCCGTTTTCTCATTTAATATATAGTTTTCCTGTTTGATTTCAATCATTTCTAAAAATAATCTTTTTGTTGAGTTCTCTTCAGTGTGTAAAATCTTAGTTTCTTCAAAGTTCATGTTATGATCATAATCAATAACATGTTCAGTGAGAGCACAAGATTTTTTGTGTAGTCTACAGTTACTCTTATGCCCAAAAAATACATCGGTCAAACAAGTCAAACTTTGAAATCTAGATTAACTGGGCAAAGAGTTTTCTTTGTGATATAGCCCAACACAACTGACTGCACTTCCAAAAGATCCACTATATATATATATATATATATATATATATATATATATATATATATATATATATATATATATATATATATGAACGAGATGTTTTCTCCAGGAAATCATTGATACGTAGACTCGGATTTAGAAGGAACATAGTGGGATCCAGAATTTAACTTTGTAGAACACCTGCATTTATTGAGAGAATATCAAAGAGAAAAAAACATACAAGTGAGGAGGTAAAGCATAAGACGACAGTTGAGGAAGGAAACCGCGATACCATACTCGATCAAAAGCTTTTTAAATGTCCAGTGCTACAGCTAACGTTTTTACGGATTTTCGTGATATGCTTCATAATGATTGCGCTTTCCATGGCTTTAGGATTGATAAAAAGCAATGCGATTGGTCTATCAATATGTATCGTGGAGAAATGCAAATCACAAAATTTTTCTCGAACTCGAAGCTTCTATTTAACGCGAAATTCCATTTTGTGTAGCATCCCACTAAGGAACATTTGTTTTGAAGATTAAAATACTTCAATTGACAAATGATGAGTTTTTTCAGATCGTCGACATCTGATCGTAAATAATCGGTAGAAACTCTTGTACGCTAATGCTTCTGATTTTCGCTTATCATTCTCTAGCGATATTACGCGTGTCTGATTTCAACAGCTCAGTTTGATGATAGAGTAATTCATCTCTAGGAAAAGTATCAACTTCTACACCAAAGGTTAACCGCATTATAAATACATAACGGACCGTTGATATCCCACAGAGATCTTTTCAGAAAAACTTCGACGTCCTAAGCGGAAACCATGACATCGAAATAATCCGCGATAGCTCTGGACAGCCAGAACTTTAAACTAATTCAGCTCTCATCTAAAATGTATAGCCTAAGTATCAATCTCCAGTCGGCCCCGGCGTGCAATCCCTTGACTGGGGTGTTTTTCTATTTTCCAATGATAAGTTTAGCCGTTCTTCGATTCCCAAGAGGCAACATCCCCCGATATTAACGGCGGATCCAATATCAGTTGAAATAGTTTTCGTGTACGCACTTTTGATTCTTCTTTTTCTACCCCGTATTGTTGTTGCACTCCTTTTTAATCTTCTGGGACTACAAACAGATTTTACGGAGTATAATGCACAGGGAGGAACTCTGAGTAGGGTCAGACATTTAACGTATGAGTTCTATTTTTTTGTTCATGACTAACGGAAGTGAAATATTGGCCTCTTTGCCGTTGTTTCAGATCAGTTGACGTGCATGAGTTTCTCGAGAGTACTGAACAGGGCATTTTGCAAAAAAATTTTGAATAACTTTATAGACTGCCAATGCACGCAGAAGTTCCGTTCTCCACCAGATAGAGTATACGTTTCCAAAACTGGCTTATTTACTTTATGATCAAGTAATGATGAAAAGCAGAATGATTCATGCTCAAGAAGAACTTGAGATGTACATCATGAAATATAGACCGCGGCCATATCTGACAGACGACAGTAAATGGCAGTTGTTAGCCCAGCTTGCTGGACAAACAAACGGATCTACAAATGCTTACTGTGCATAATGTCATATTTCAAAATATTTTTTCTCGATATTGCCTTTATTTGGCGCGATTGTGAAATGTGGAAGTAAAAGTAGCAGAGATAAGGTTTCATTTCATCAATTTCCTTCTTTTTTCGCCGATAAAAAAAAAATTCTCTTGCTGAAAAGAGGCATCTAGGAAAGCAGATTTTACTACTGATAAGTTGAAATGGGCAACGTTATGTTCAAAACATTATGTATCTCCACAGAATTCCCATTACAATCTCATTAGATTACCTTTGTTGTTTATGGAAGAACGATTTGTTTGTCCAGCAGGCTGATTGACAGTTGTCATGTGATGTCACATGCCCGCGGTCTATACACAGATACGAAGAGAAGTAACAACGTTGAGGTTATACGCAAAATATTGAAAGACATTTTAATAGGATGTGTTCTGGATGACTGGAAAATAGTTCAGGGAAAAATTAAATAACAGGTGCGGTTTTTCTTGACCTTCAAAGGGCTTTCGAAACTGTGGATCGAGATAGGTTGATTGGAAAACTAAGATGTGTTTATATCGAAGGTAAGGCACTGGAATAGTTATCTAAGTATTTGAATAACAGACAACGGAAACTAAGGTTTGATGATATATTCAATAAAGAAATAGCAAATGGTTATGGGATTCCACAGGGAAGAGTGCTTGGGCCTTCATTGTTCTTGATATACATTGATGATATAGATAAATTCACTTGTTTGCTGATGACACATTGATTCATTTCTCTACAACGGACTCAGTGCTTTTTGGGCAAGCTCGAACAATTCATTAAATCAAATACAAGAATGGTGCCGTGGAAGTCAGTTGAGAATTAATGGTAATGAAACTAAATTCATGCTCATTGCAAATGAAAGAAATTATAATAATTTTCTCAGAAAAATATGGAATGAAAATTGGAAAGAACATGCAGACTATTAAATAAAAACGATAGCTTCTGAACTAAACCATTCATTTAGATATTCAAGATATCTCAATCTATGGACCGAATTTCACTTACTGCTCAACTATTTTGTATTCAAAATCAAATATCTAGATTTCAAAAATTACGGAACGGATCAATGCGTATGATACTTTCGTGCAATAGACGTACTACCATTACAACAATGTTGAACTTGAAAGGTTGTCGTTAAAATAATATCTTGTGTACCAGGCAATTTTTTGTATTCGAAATCAGCAATGGAAGTGTATCAGACTAATTGAAAGGTAAAGTGAACCATAATGTACAATATCACCACTATGAAACTAGATCTAGAAGAAATTTCCATATTCCCCGATTCCACAAAAGATTTCTGCACAACTCATTTTTTATCAAAGGCTTAAGAGCGTTCAACGAATTACCAGCTGAAATTAAAAGTGCACACACTCTCAATTTTGTTGGAGGGAAGTAATCCTTGATCCTTTTTGGAAAATAATTGTGAAATATTATTATATATACACCTACAATCATTTCATTTTCATGTATTTCAATGATTATTTATTATTACTGTTTTTTATGACTAAGTTTCTGGATATATATGTGACATTATTCATCTAATTATTTAATTTTAAGTGTTTGACTATTCTGTGTATTTATGCATTATATATATATATATATACATATATGTATATATTTATATTTTATTATTTATAATAATAATAATAAATAAATAAAAATAAATAAATAAAAATATATTTCAATTGCCCAACAGATAACTCCATTTATAGGACAATACAAAAATAAAGATGAGCTACAGTTGTATACATTAAATGAGAGATGAAAATAAAGAAGAAAAAAAAATGTATGTATCTAAACATTATCATAATGAATATTCGACAGGATATTAGACAATTTGTCACTGTGAATGTCCGAATCAGCGCAATACTTATTGTAGTTAGTACACATCACCATTATAGGTGAGTTATCACCTAGGTTGGTTCTTCGGTAAGGTAAATAAAAAGTAACATGTCTCCGTGTTATTGCTTGCGGTACATTAAAATTCAGTTTGCTTAAAATTTCAGAAACATCCAATAAGCAATGTACTACCTTGTATAAAAAAGTAATACTCTGAGCAATTCTTCTTTGGACCAAAGAGGGTATACCAAATGTTTCTAAAAGAAGCGCCTGGTCAGTACCTCTGAGCGGATATCTGTCATTAAGTTTGAGAGATAAGAATTTTAAAAATCTTCGTTGTACATTTTCCAAAGCAGTAATGTGCACATTATACCTTGGATTCCACACCAGGGTACAATATTCCAATTTTGAACGAACTAAAGAACAATAAAGGGTTTTGAAGGCTGAGATATTTGTGAAAGATTTACAATTACGAATGAGAAAACCTAAATTCTTCAAACCTGATGACACTGTGCTATGTACATGAGTTATAAACGTCAGTTTGTTATCAAATAAGATTCCTAAATCCTTAACTTCTACACAAACTGAAAGAGGTATATTATTAAACGTATAAGAGAATTGCACTAGGGACATATTACGACTGAATGAACACACTTTGCATCCGCCATTCATGTAAAGTTTATTGAACCCACTTCCAATTTCCATTGGACCAAAACCCCTCACGTGATGCTAGTGTAGATTTTAAGATCATCTGCGAATAGTAGATGACCACATTCCAAATTATTAGTTAAGTCGTTAATGAACAAAGTAAACAAAAGTGGTCCCAAGTTCGACCCTTGCGGAACTCCAGACGTTGTGATAAATGGAATCGATGAAAAACCATTGTACGAAACATAATTGATTCTATGCTCAAGATATGATGAAAGAAGAGTCGTAAGTCCGTGACTAAATCCGAAACTGGCTAACTCATCTAATAACATTGTATGATCGATGCGATCAAAAGGCCTTCGAGAAGTCCGTATAAATTACATCCACTTGACCCTTATTATCAACGTTATCCGATAAAATCTGTTTGATAGTGACTAAATTAGTTGCGGTGGACCTCATACTCATGAAACCATGTTGATGTGGTGATATCAAGGGTCTGACCTGGGGCATTATTTTTTGATAAACAGACATTTCGAAGGCCTTAGCAAAGTTACTGATTATTGAAATTGGCCTGTAATTTTCAATAATAATAATAATATTATTATATTACTATAATATATAGTTCTCTTCGACCATCGAAGTAAGACGATATTCGTTATTGAGTTTTCGGCCCCTGCAGAAACGAATATCGTCCGAAAAGAGGAGGAAAAACGGACAAAGTACCAGGATTTACTTTACGAACTCCGCAGGCTTCACCCGGACTATTCTGTCAAGTTAGTGGTTCTGATTATAGATGTTCTCGGTGGTTCCAGACCAACGCTACTCTCGGAGCTCAAGATCATACCGGCATGCCGTAATTCGGTAGAGATCTTGGCCGGCCGCAGAAGGCCGTTATTCTCGGTTCGTTGCGTCTGCTCAGGACTCACGATTCTCGGAGCCAGTGACCACTTACCTCGCGGTGCGGGGATTGGTCATTGGTTAATTTTACTAGCGCGTTCGCCCACTGGGTCGGAGCAGTGGGGAGTACGGACCCGACTAGATCTGTTTAGACGACAGATACAATAATAAATCTCTAGTTCCCGTTGACAGTGACATGTATGGGAATTGTCAAGCCTAATTTCTATGGGTTACTTAAAATATTGAAGAGTAAAATGAAATATAAATATAAAATAGGACAGTCACATACAAAAATTTTCAATCAAAAATTCAGAAAGCGAATTGAAACATTTCTCCATTAAAAAATGTTTCAAGTCTTTTTTGAAATGACTTCCATTTTTATGTTGTTTTATGATATCTAGGAGTTTGTTAAAAATTCTTGGCCCTATGTAATTGGGAGCAAAATATGCAGTATTCACCTTCGCAAATGGAACATACATGGATTGTTTAATTCTAGTATTATATCCATGAATATCTTCACTCAACTTGAAGAAAGATCTATTTTAAAAAATATAAACAGCTATATCAAAAATGTATATACATGGAAGAGGTAAAATTAAAATAAATTGCATGAGTCCCTAAATCGAATATGTGCGCATAGGTAGGTACGCATATATATTGGCAGAGATGTTAAAAGTATGTGAAGGATTTCAAAAAAGGCGAGGAAAATGGATGAAATTGGAGTTGACTTTGTTGGATAATTTCATGATGAAATACAGTGGAGTGGCAATTTGAGTACATGTGGTAGAAGCAAATATGATCAAATCCACTCGATTCTTATTTGCAAAATCTTTTGTCAGTTCTTCAACGACACTGTGACTGAAACGGCTATCAAGCTAGCATATAAATATCATAGCAGCAAGATGGAAGAGGATTGCTCTTAAATTATTGAATGGGTTGATTACCGCATTGTATAACGCCGAGTCCCGAGAGTTTTAAGAAGATATCTCTTGAATAATTCCTGATCCACTAATCCAATTATAAAGCCGGCATAGCGGTCCGTCGGTCTAGACTGTCAGCTCGAGGGAATTGGTGTCATGACGAGTTATTTTAAAAATTCTTTGAATCGGAAGTTCGTGGTAAAAGTCTTCCAATCTTCCAGTTTGAGAGTGATAAATTATTGTTACTGCTTTCGGAGCTATGCTCGCTTTTGGGGGAAACTGAATTGATTTTATTAACCATTATGGGCAATTGAAATCTTGAGAAAATTTGAGAGTCCGAATTTGTAGCTAATGATTTGGATTGAGAGTAACTGTTTCTGTTAACTTCTAACCCACTGGTTTCAAAAAAGTTGTCGATAGTTCGAGGAAATTCAAAAAAATGAAAAAGTGACTCATATAATCGCTCTATTCATAGAACTGGTTTCCAATGATAGTTTAAAACAAATTGTTGAATACTTCTTTATAGTGCGTAAAAAATTGAAAAAAAATGGAAGAGTGACGGCATATAATGGCTGTTTTCACAACATTGGTTTCCAATGATAGTTTCAAATCGTTTTTCATAAAAAAAAGTTGAGTTGATTTCTCGATAGTACGAGAAAAATTAAGAAAAATAAAAAAATGATGGTATGTTATCGGTTATAATTGCACGAGTGCATAAAAATTACCGATAATTCTGTAAGAAAGCGTAATATCTAAAAGTTTATTATCATATTTTGGCGAAAGCGCCCGAGTCCGAAGGACGAGGGCTCTTTTACAAAATAATATGAAAATAACCGAATGCAATTTGTATAAGATATCACGCTTGAATGCAAAATTATCTGCCATTTTTATGCACGAATGTAATTCATTGGAATATTTCACGAATGAATGAATTCTCAAGGAAATGTTATTTTTTGTTTATTTATACTTTCCTCTATAGATTGTATGGAGTACTCACCTGAACGCGAAATGTTTTTCTATTTTTGAAGTCTATCTGACATTTATTTGTGATGTTTACTGACGTCTAGCGATACGGTTTCAAATGTGTTGTTATGGTGACTTGGTACAATTACCGCTGTAAGTTTTCGATAATTGCGTTGCTCTTATGGGACATTTTATATATGAGGGAAATATTCGCTGTATTCACAACATTGGTTTCCAATAAGAGTTTGAAAAAGTTGATATGATTTTTCAAGAGTACGTGAAAACTTGGGTCAAAATGTGAAATTAAAGACGGAACACAATCAATGTATCCACTACATTGGTTTCCAATGATAGTTTGAGAGAGGATAAGTCTAGTGATTCTTGAAAGTGCGGGAAAAATGAGAAGAAATGGAAAAGTAATGGTATACAATCGCTGTATTAACACAATTGGTTTCCGATGATAGTTTAAAAAAAGTTGTAATGATTTGTCAATGGTACGAGAAAATTTTGGAAAAAATGGAAAAGTGACAGCGTATAACTGTTGTCATCACATAATTGTTTTCCAATGATAGAAAAAAAAGTTGAGGTGACTAACTAGTACGAGAAAATTCAAGAGAGATCCACCTAATAGCGGTACAGAATGGAATGATAGGAATGGAATTCTCCAACTCAAAAACTTTTTTCAAATGACATAATACTTGTTCCAGTCATATATTTAAATGAGACTTGAGATTTACATAGAAAATTCCATGCTTGATTTGAATCACAAAAAAAAATATCAATCTGATTAATGATATAAATATCTGATAATAAAATCTAGTTACTATTCTAGTGCTACTATCGTGATCTAATTTGCTAGTTCATCAGTAAAATGACAAAGATAGTTATACCTCTGTGTTTCAATCACACTTGGTATATATTAGGATATTCATATAGCGTTTTTGTGGGAGTATGAAAAAGAGTGTTTTATGAAGAAATTTTCAATTTGATTCCTTTCACAAACCAAGGAAAAAATCGATATCAATATAACAATGATATTGACTGAAAATAAAAACAATTCAAAGCAGTTTTCAAAATATAATTTCATAATTTCAACAAAGGAGGGTAAATCATTTGTTGTAATGAGTGTTGCTTCCAGTGCAGTTATGTACAGGACATTCATCATTGATACAACTCTGTACCCATCGAGGAGACAAAAAAATCTCGTGAGAATATCAATTCATCTGATCCTGATTTTTGTTTATTACGATATTATCTAGGAAAAACAGTGATTCTCCTTTCACGTTAAACCGATTGAAAATACAGAACGGCATCAAAATAATTTCATACACTTCTGAGTTTTTTATTGAACTCTCTTAAAATTGGACCTCAACCCTTTCACATTTAGTACTCCACAATGGCTATTTTGGACATGTCCTATGGATACCGTAATAACCGGATATGGATAACATTTTCAACGGCTTATATTATCGAACAGAAACCTAGTATGGCTAGCGGCAATGTATATCACAGATTATGTTGTTGTTTTCAGTGTTGATTGTTATTACATATTTGGTACTCGGTTGTTTATGCCTCTAAATGACGTTGTGGAGGAAAATTCAATTCAAGAATAAAAACTTCCCATTCAATCCCATGTGTGCTAAGAAAGTTATTCGGGATCAAATGTCAAAATTTCAGGTTATTTGGGTTTTTCCCGAAAATGATGAATTTTATCAAAAAATACTCCATACCAAAGTTATCGATCTCAAAATTCTCTACAAAAATAGTTTCCGTAATTTTTTTTCTAATTACCACCGATTCTGAGATATCGCAATTGTAAGTGTCCCATTCTAGACCGAGGGGGAATCAACTAGCTAAAATCTGTACAATATTTCAAATCTTTCAAAGACTTAAAGACTGAAACGCATGACTTAAAGACTTAAAGGCATGACTTGAAGACTTGAACGCATGACTTGAAGACTTAAAGGCATGACTTAAAGACTCAAAACGATGACTCAAATGACTTGAAATTTTTAGGTGTACAAGATTGAAAGAAGATGTTTCCCCCTCGTTCTAGACAATATTCACGCATTTGCCACAATTACACATCAATTTAAAATTTCTATGTTAGAAATGATTGCATTTACGAATACAATGCCAGACAGCTGTTTCGACCCACCAGGTCTCATTAGTGACACTTGGTTGGACTGTAAACACAAACATTTCGAAACTATCTACTCCTTACGAAGTAAATCTCTGAAACTGGTGCAGATGGTGTAAACCTCCAAGAGGCAACGCCATCTCCTGCATTTATACATATTCAAGCAAGTAAAAATGCCTATTTGTGTCTTTTTAATGTATATACTAAAAAGGAAAAGGAATAACTCAAAGTCGTCTCCACATTTAACAATGATCATTAATAAATGTGGAGACAACTTTGAGTTATTCCTTATCTTGAAATCAACCACTCCACTTCGAGCATGGACTTATATTGAGAAAATATATATTTGAAAGACAGTCAGTCCCTTCGAGAATCCTAAGATGCCTAGAACCCTGGTGTGTTTACTTATACCTGTAGAAGTTTGGGATAAAAGTGGCGAAATGTGGATTGCTTGATTTTTGGTGGATAATTGAGCTTTTGAAGGTTTCCGTACAATATGTACAGATGTCGCCAACACGCTCTTGTCACTCTTGTCTGAAGCTAAATTTGCACTAAGTGAAAATGTGCAGTGGTGTGTTTCCACTTTTATTTGGTTGGCTAGTTAGAAGAATACTTGCGAATAATGCGGATTGCGGACGCGGACCAAGCCGACTGCCGACTATGTTCAATATGTTGGGCATTTCTTTTAAGTTTCTGTTTGAAAAATTAAACTTTTTTTCGAGAATACTGAATACGTCGAGGCATCGATCGCCAAAGTTTACCGTTATGAGTGGAGAGTGACAGTTTTCTTGGTATTATTAGTGTAGGCATCTTAATTAGTGTTAAAGGATCAGCAGTTTGCAGAAATTATCAAAAGGAAATTGTGTGGTGGAGTCATCAATGGGAAAGAGGGAATTTTTGGACAATATAATGCCACAGAAGAACTTATGCTGTAGCTGTTCAAAGAATCAAAGAAGTCATATCTCTATTCTCGGAACCCTCATTCCTCAATTGATTAGTACCATCTTTATTTCCGGTGTTCAGACTACAAAATACGTAAGTATTTGTGCTTATGTTACCTTGGGTATATTGAAGATTTTCTCGTCTGCTGTTTTCAACCTCTAGAGATATATTTATGTGGATGATAGAATTCAATTCAAGGGGCCCAAATCTAGCTCAAATTACTACGAAACAAGTTTTAAAAGACTGTTCTAATGTTTATAAGCACCTAAATCAATAAATAAGCACGGTAAAAACCATAAAAACACTTAGACATCAATATTTATCAATTCCAATGTCGCAAGTCGCAATGAAAAATGACAATTGACAATATTGACATCAAATTTGAAATATATGGTAAGATAACGCCCCCTGCCGAAAAATAGTCGAAACCTTCAAAGGCCTCGATTGTTTTTTTCGCCACAAAAATCTAAACAAAATCGAATCAGTGGAATCACCAGGGTTCTAGGCATCTTAGAGAATCCCCTCCTCCCTCATGGTCTTGAATAACATCTGGCTATTCCAGTGTTCGTGTGGCTGCGTTCACGTAGCGTGACTATTTTGAGTAGAAATCTACTTTTTTGGCAGATTTTCTACTCAATTCAATAGGAACAAATCGTCTAGTATATTTTGAGAAATATCTCGGATTACCTGAATACATTAAAATGAAACTAGTTCATGTAACGGAAAAAAATACATCTGGAGTTACATATGAATTTCCTAAATCAACTACTTGTGACAATTTCATCATGTGGCTTCCTCTCCATTTCGTTATTGACGTTTAAATGTATTCACATCAAAAGTAACGATATCTTCGGAACGGTGATAGAGAAAAAATTATCGCAACAATTTTAATAGATAATTTCGATGTAAAACACTCAGGTATGAGGATTTTTCTTTGATAAAACCCACCAAGAAAAACCTAATAAACCTGAAATTTTCAAATTTGACCCCCAATGAATTTCTTATCTTATTATTATTATTATTAAAGTTTCCCGTCATCGGAGTCGAACTCAAGATGTATGAACCTCTGAAGAAGCTAGTGATACACATAGGATTGCTGGGGACTTTCAAATTTTTATTCTTCATGTTCCAAGACCTTTACTAAAAATTGTGTGTGCCGGAATTTTTGTTATTTCAATTGTCTAACTAGACCGGATAAATATTGGAATCGTCCCAATATATCAATTACTGTAGACATTTTGTTTTGAGTTCATGAAGCATTTCAACTGTGATCTAAAACGAAATTCATAATTCATTCTCCGGATTAATTTTCCGATATTTTTTATTAAATTGCACCTGGATGTGAAGAGGTTAGCAGTCAAACTATCTTTCCATCGAGAAATGCAGCATTTGTGCGAAACTTCCCATGTTTTTATACTACGTCTACTAGTAAATAATTTTTCTTCAAACGTCAAATAATAATGACATTACTTATCTAACTTGATCCTGTCAAAGTTTGATGTCTCCGCCGGCAGCAGTTTTTTTTCCATTTCTTTACGGCGGAGGGAAAAATGTTGTCATGGCAACAATATGAAACATGTCACAAAGCAACAATACAAATGTCATTAACAACAATTAAACATCATTTTTATTTATAGTAATATTAAAAGTACAATTAGTTAATGAAGCATTTTCAAACTGGAAACCATGCAAAAATGTTCCTGACTCTTGATACGCATTGGTAACTGTTGATGTTACTGATGGTCGAGCACAACTTTCAGCAATCATTCCCGATGTTGGCGAATCATGAGGGTTTACATTTTTTTGAGCATTATCGTTCTTATTTCTTATTGAATCCTCTATATATCCTTCGGCAACCGTGCTTGATTTCCAGCCCCCATGTCGTTTGAGGCATTCTAGATTTCCGCCTCCATCAATTAAAAGTGTTGTTGAAGTTCGTCGTAAACAGTGACCCGTGTATGCGCTTGCATCGTTTCGTTTAAATAACTAGCTACTTTTTGGGCTACTGCGCTGATCTAGTGTATTCCCATGACGCTTCGGTAACACTTTCCATTTTGGTACTTTATGAAAAATCGGTTTTCTGTGAAATTTTCAGGCCGCAGTGATGCATACTTTTTATACAGTTTAATGTAGTTGTGACCAATTATGGTAAAAGATCTAATTTGTCGTGTTTTACTGTCTGGGATTTTGATAATTATTACAGTTTCTTTATCCTCAATGTCCACAGTCTTCATTTTTACCAATTCGTCGCATCGACAGGCGCCGGTAACCCCAATTAACAAAACAATCTGAAATATTTTTATAATTCAGTAGAGTATACTACATGCTTTGCAATATATTTTTTTTTACCTTTAATCCTAAATACAACTTATCTGGCGCTTCAAACAAACATCTATCAAACTCGTCTTTAGTGAAAACTTTAGACTTCTTTGCAGTATATCCTTCGCTTGTTCTTTTTCAGAAAGGCACGTAACTTTAAAAATTTGCTTATATCCACATTTTTTCTAATAACTAACTCGGATTTTATCATAGAGTATCGTGACCACATTGTAGAAGATTTCCATTTATTTTCATTTTCCATTATATTAAAATATGCCAGTAAAACGTCTTCGGTATCTTGCCGTACTCCTCTTGTATCGCACCACTCTTGGAAGTGCTTGTACGCTAACCGATACTTTATTCCGGACTTGGAGGGCCCCAAACGTGCTACTGCATCATTAGCCGCGGACTCAATTTCGTTTAGGTTTTCCATTTTCGCACTAAATTTGCGCTTGTGGTTGCAACAACAATAAGCTGTCTTTAATAACATAAAATAACTGTCAAACAACTGTAACCAGGGAGACGTAAATCCCACCGACGACTTAATTATTTTAATTTGTAACATCTAGACGACTTTGATAGTTGTCACAGTTAATTTCGAGTAAAAATAGAGTATGAATTGTACTATTTATGGTTGAAAATTGCTACGTTTGAAGAAAAAAATAGTATGCTTTATTCGGCAAAGAAGCGACTTTTCTTGACTTGCCCTCACTTCGTTCGGCGCGTAATATCGGGCGCGTCAAGAAAAGTCATGGTTCTCCGCCTCATAAAGTAATATACTATTATTGCAGCTTCGCCCTTTACGGACATCATCAAATGAGTACTAAAAACTACGTTACAAGTATAAGTGGTAAAACAATTATAAAACATTTTTACATTTCCCATGAATTATTTCTAATATTTTCTTATTTGAATTCTGACGATTGAATATTCATTGGATCCGGAACGGATGTGAAATTTTCTAAAGAGAAGTTGAATTGAAGACGATTAAAAAAGTTCACTTTATGAACGCGTGCTTTATATACAATTGAGATCATGTGAATGGAGTTTCTGTCATTAATAACTCCAGTCCATGAATTGAAAAAGTCGAAAATGCAGTACAGAAATAGCGACCAGCAACTTTTTTTCCATCGGAATATTTTCATTTCTGTAATTACTTTTCCGATTGTGATAACCAGCGCAATTTTTCCCTTTCATACTGTCCTCGAAAATATTCCATAGAATGGCGAAATTTGAGCTGCACGCCGAAACTGAAAACTGTTTTCAATTCAAGTTGGCTGTAGTTTCCCCCATGGAGTACGTGATGTGATGTGGAATTGACGCTACGGAGAATAAAGAATTAATAACTAGATTGGGGAATTGGAATAAACGAACTGATATATTCAAGAGAGAACGTCTCAGGGCAGGGAATCGAATGTCGTATCGGGGAACATGATCTTTTGTTTTTGATACGAGACCAGGCCCATTTCCCACTGCAACACTGTCAATTGATTGATTTTCCGACATAGAGACACTAAATGCTGTGTGTAATTTTTCAGTCGATAAAGTAAGTATATAACATTATGACAATGTAATATATCTACAAAAGTACAGTAACTTTAATGATTTTTACAACCGGGTTTGAGCAGGAATTCTCATAGTAATAGGGGAACCCAAGCGGGGATTTCCGGATTTGCTGAAGCGCGGTAGATTGATATACAGGGGGATACCTTGTACCGGTTAAGTACTTCCACCTCATATGAGCCATATATATATATGGCCGCCCTTTAAAGATAAAGGATCTGATTAGTAAAAAATCTATATCGTCTGAAATTTTCGAGCGCGTCAGATTAAGGTAGGGTGAGTTATATACATCCTGAAATGTGTATATTCCACTAATCTGACAATTCGAGAGTGACCTAAAGAAGGAGGAGGGCTACAAAGTTGTAAAAAATGTCATCTCGACATTCTCAAGCGTGGTTAATTTTATTTTTATTCTAAAGGGAATAATTCAAGAATTGCAAGTAATATATAATCTGACGATTTTCAGAAGCCGAAATGATAAAAATTCATCGATAGAGTTTAATGCGTGCAGCTACGTGATGCCTATATTCCCCTCTCCACGTTTCTATTTCTCTCTCACTCTTTCTCTATCTATTGCTCTCTCACTCCGTCACCACTTTGGTTTCTGTTGCTATGATGTTATTACAGTTGATCATCCAGACTCGTTGGTGGCATGATATCCAACGTTTTATAATTTTGAAAATTTAATTGCTTATATTTATTTTCTTTCAAATATAATTATTCTACTGAAAAAATTATACACTTTATAGTTTGCAAGCTTTCTCCTGAGCTCTTCAATTATTTAATGATTGAAAAAAATTAAAAAAAAAATCAAATTAGCAGAATTGGCCTCAGTTAATCGTCAGATTATAAAACTGCAACGTCTAAAGATGAACCATATATATCTTAATCTGACGCGCTTGTGTATTTCAAAATGACGAATTTTTATTCACATTATAATAACGGTTGCGAGTCTCCGTCACATAAAAACCGTCAGATTATTATATAAGAGCCGTTTTTTAGGTTCACTTAACATCCCCTCAGAAAATCTGACGCGCTCGAGATTTTTTTTAATTTTTAACCCTTACTTCGACCACCCCCATCATGGAAACAATCAGATAAACTTAATAACATTCTTAAAAATATGTAGGACATAGATGATATCAATATCTGACGCGCCCGAGTATGTCCATGCAATTTTTTTTTTCAAATTTTTGAAAATCTATAGCTGCTTCCCTCACCGATGAAAAGGTATACATTATCTAACATTTTTTTCTGTTCATCATCTAAGCTTCGCAACCCAATAGGTCTCTATGACGCTAGAGTAAATCCCTATTCAGCATCGTGGACTTTTCTTCTATAGTGGAAAACCAGTGAATAATATGAATTAGTTGAAAAAAGTGGCACGAATCACTAGTTAAAAACATTTGAGTTGGCGTGGATTTTTTTTTGATAATGTTCACTTCGGACATATTTTATTAGAATCTATTTCCAAAATTTATTTTGCAACTCAAGTATTTGTTTTTATTTCGATTTTTATAATTTCTCTGTAGTAATTTATTTATTTATTCACAACATTGTCAATTTAACAAAAATCTTCTTACATTATAGCAACAGTACAAATTGTCTTACCACTTAAATAGATGCATAAAGTTTTCTCCAATGCAGAGAGATTGTCAATTTGATAGAAGCTGCTGGATTATTCCGGTAGTGAAATTTAATGAAACATACAGAGTCGAGCCTCAATTCAGAAATGATTTGTTGAAAATTGTATCGAGTGAGAAGAAATGAATATATTTTACTAAGCTGGTCAATGTCACTCGTTTTATTCATACAAATTTCTTCGTTATTGGATTTTTTCAGAGTGGATTATTTTTGTTTATTCATAACTCATGATATTGTCGAGATGTATTGGATGATCTGAAAGAGCACATGAACGTTTCAAAAGACTACGATCACTTTTATGACCTTCTATTCTTGATTTTAAGTTTTGGCTGGTATGTCCAATGTATCACATCTACTACAAGGAATGCTATAGAGAGTATCGTTTTTCATGAAAGGTGACTCGCTGTCTTTCAATTTTGAATGAATGTTTATCGTTATTAAATTTTTATGAAATATTTTAATATTTGTTTCATTCTTGAGAATGCTGATAATAATTTTTGGAGATAATTGTCGAGTGAAATGAACGGATTCAAAAGTTATTATCTCATCAGAATAGTTGGAGTTTTTTATACTAAATGTTACATCCAATGTTTCATTTGAAGGTGTACAGAATAGTAATTTTTTCGACTATGGACCATGGGTAAGAGTTATCTTTCAAAATTTCGTCTAATCTCCTCATATTTTCATCTGAAAGCGTGCAATGAACAATTCTTTTTTATACTAGTTTTAAGTTTTTCACTTTTTGTGATAGGATGACTAATTTATGTATTTGCCAGAATTATACAAGGAGTCTCTGAAGTCGTCAAGAGTTCGGATCTGATACACAATTGAAATTTATCTGGGATGTAGCTCTTTTTTTCAATGATAATGTGGCAAGTTTTTCAGATTGATTTGAAATTCGAATATATGGTGAATTTTGGAAAGAAATGATCTTGAAGAATTCGGAATCAAGAAACCAGTGGAAATTCGGCGTGAGCATATCTCTAGAACGAGTCGGATCTGAATCGTTTGAAAAACAGTAGTAAATGAACGTTTCGAGCTCGGTGAAAGTTATTTCAGTTGTTTTTATCGAAATCTCCATCAATTCAAGATTGTTTTGATGATTCCACAAACTGACTGGATATTTACAACAAAAGTTTCAGTTAATTTGTAATCGAAACACTTTTTTCGTAGCGAAGGTCTCAACACCAAGAATCCGTACTTTATGCCAAAGGGCAGGGCGCAGAACCCTATGAAAATGGCTTTCAGCAAATTTTGATATTTTGTTTGGTTCACGACCTAACACAATTTTGCCAAGTCATGAGAGGATCGTATGATGAGGAAAGCCGCTAGATGGCGACAAAGTTGAATAATTCAAATGCATTGTTTTGTATTTTCCGCAGAATAATCATAATTTATTCAATTGCTATACATTTATTGAGAAAATCATATCGAATCAAAGGTCATTATACTCAAAAGTGTACAGGGAGCACCAAAACGAAATAATCTGAATAACTACAGAGAAGTGCGTGAAATGATAAAAAAGGTTTGGAATCGAAACTCTCAAATCGATAACATGACTCAAGAATTGCAATGACGTGATTGAAAATACAACAAACTGGTCACTCGTTTACAGATTTTCCGAAGTATACCGCTGAATATTAGAAGGAAAGTGAAATTGCTCTGGAAATATATGCATTACTTTACCAAGTTGATGATATCTGAAAAGTTCAGAACTTCAAGTTGGGTTTTTTGATTCAAAATATTCCTTTCGATGTTGGATAACCTGTGTAATAATAGATGTAACATTTTTGTCACCCATGCTTATGCATATGAGTAAATTTTTCCACTTTTTTTCATTTTCAAATGTCATCACCGCAGTGAAAAAATACATAAAACCCAGAAAACTCTGTAAACGTGTGTCTGTTGTATTTTCATTAATGTTATGGTAGTTCTTGAGTAATGTTATTGATTCGATCACTCAAGTGTTTTGATTACGAATCTTTATTATTTTTTCACTCACTTCACCGCTCAAATTGTATATATTGAAATTATTGAGTTTTGGTGATCTTTGTACACTTCTTGATATAATGCCCTTTGATTTGATAAGATTTTCACGAAAATTGCAAATCAATGAAATAACTTGCCAAAATTGGGTAGGGTCTTGGACTGAACAAAGTATTGAAATATCAAAATTCGCTGATATACATTTTCATAGGGTTTTGTGCCCTGCCTTTGCTGGAAACACTGGCTGCCCGCAGATGGAATTGATATCCGTTTCTCCGACTCAAACTTCCCAAACTTAATCTAAGACGACGAGGATCCGACAATACGAATATTCGGCAAACCAGAACTTTTCGAAAGCGTGGAGCTCGACGAAGCCGCCCCAGAGATAAATCGCGATTCCCAATTCCACGTTCATCTAATGAATGCGGAGGCCTAATATAATTTTGGGGAATATCTCCAAATATCCGAAGCACGGTCGCGCGTTCCGGGAAATTACAGTTATTTCGACAATGGCCCTGTAAATTGGGAGGCCCTTTGTGCCAAGCAGAAAGGGGAAAAGACATAAATTGCGGGAAATGTTCTAGACCAACAGCCGTAAATAAATATCAATAATTGCACAATATTGAAGCTATATATCTTCGAAGGTGAACAATATAATTGTGAAGGAATCCCAAATTGTTGAGCGAATTCAGGCGGAAGTGGATTTGTGAATTTAATTAGCCTGGATTTGGAGGGACGTGGACCTTTGCTGAGGGGGGGTGATCGAAATAGCGTGTTGAAACTCAAGCAAGAGAAATATAGTAAAATGAGAGATGAGAGAGTTCAACACCGTGAAGCGAGGGGCCCAGGAAATAATTCTCAGTGGGTCACATTGACATTTGCTCCCATACGAAAAAAAAAAAACAATCGGGCTCTGATTGACGTGGCGCTCCGCACGTAAAGGCATATTTTATATATTTCATGGCATGTTGATCAAGAATGAGCCTTAGCACTCTTAGCATGAAGAATTTCAATTCAGTGTAGTACTGACTGATAAACCTTGCCTATACTATTTATTATTATTAGCCTGAAGAGGCAAGTAGAGAAGAAATGATGCACGTGTTCATTATCAATTGTGCAGCAGTATCGAATGATTTTTACGCTTTGGGGCAAGATCCTGGTGAAATTACTTGTATACCAGTACAATGTTAATGTTATCGTCAAAAACGCTAGACCTACGGCTCACTTGATGACGACATCCAGAGAAATTCACATTCCTGAAATTTCTTCACAGATGACGTCAAGCCACATGACATGAAGTCTGACAAAATTTCTATTAGCGAATTCTCCAGAACAACTCGTGCAGAGTCAATGTGTTGCTTTTTTTTCAATACTACCTAATGAAGGATAAAGATAAACGAATTCTGTCAAAAATTGCACGAGTTCTTACCTAAAAATTCGCTATATTTTTTGTTTGTTTCTGTTTTGACGTAAATTTAGATATACATCTCGATACATATAGTACAGATAGATGCATTTGCTTTATATTCTCGATATATGTTATGAGAAATTGATATCAGAATTCATAGAAATTTTTACTATTCGGTGCTGCTTCAGATAATTTGATGAGATTCTTCGAAATATTGGTATCGACGTGAGAGGTAGTGGAGTTGGATTACATGGAAAAAATAGTTCTTCAATATAGAGTGTATTGAGCATTGAAGTGTTCAATTCGAAATGAATTGGACCCTCCATAGTCCAGATCAACCTGAGTAATTTCAATTCATTAGTAAGATTGCTATAGTGCAGGTTATTATGGCACTGTATAAGAAGATCGTATTTGAAAACACTCCCCCGAAAGAACTTTTATTCCATGATTTTAATTTTTTTTTTATCGCATCCTTTTACTGGGCATGTAACAACCATAGTTACTAATGCTAGAACTTGGAATAACTATGTCAAACTGGGATATTCTGAAAAGCAATCAGCAAATAACACAAATAATAACTTCTACCAAAGTAAAAACTGAGCAAGATGAACTTGGTTTTAATCAGCGTCAGAATAATCTCGCGTTATATTGATCAGTTGAACTTGAGTACATTTGTTTTGAATATTTTGTACTAACCATCGGAACTTGATATAGATGAATAGATGATTGATCGTCCCACAAATATTACAACAGCATTTGATATCCATTATGAAACACTATTCAAAACAACACTTAAATCAAATACTAAACAAACGGAACAACTGATAATTGAAAGCAACGGCGGATAAACGACAAATAACTAAGAAAACTAGGGTAGAGAATTGATCTGGAAACAACAGACAGCTGGTTGAAAGGAGCAGTCAAATTATGGAAAACTTCTAGGAAAATTCGAATGAATTGGAATGCAAATGTCAAAAGATCACATAATTCGATCCTTACACCATGTACTGAAAGTCGCAGTAAATTCCGTGGATATGATCAAAAGTGTCTAGAGTTTATGACGAAACAATATCGAATCGGAGATCGCACCAGGGATATAAGCATCTTCTTTGGGACACTATGAAATATTTCGATCTTCTTCTATTTTCAGCATATTCCGATTTCAAACTGGTGAAATATGAATATTCGTTCAGGAAGTATTAAACACAAGAATATTGAATGCTATATCAGGTAGTTTCTAAAAGCTTTGAATGGATATGATTAAAGCAAAACTTTGAAGCTATACAATATCTTTGAAGGTTAATAACATATTATGCTATATATGAGTTGTAGATTTGAAAAAGCAATGTCCAGATGTTAAACTGAGAACTTTACTACTTTTAAAGTTTTGCAAATTGCATGAAGGCAATCCCAGGAAAATCCAAAAGGCCAAATTTGATTTCAAAGCACTGAGAAAGAGAAATATACCGAATCATTTTCAAATGTTCTTGACCAGCAGCCGTGAATACATATCAATAATTGCCTACAAATGAAGCTCTAAATCTTCGAAAGTGAATAATATAATTGTGAGGGAATCCCAAATTAGTGGGCGAATTCAGTCGGATGTGGACTAGTGAATTTAATCAGCCAGGATTTAGAGGGGCACAGACCTTTGCTCAAGAACCGCCGAACAGGGTTTGATGAAAATGGGTATGTGAGTTTAGTCTGGAAATGGAATGTTGAAACATACAACAGTCACAAACGGATGAGAGTTGAATACCAAAGGACACATCAACAGATTTTCAGATAATTGTATTCATATTGTTGTGTGAGTGTTATTTTGCAATTTTCGATCAAATTTTGAAACATTCGGACCATTCCTCTTATTTTCAACAGGAATTTTTCAGGAAATTCCCATTTCATAGTACGACATTCCAACCTAGAACCAATTTACTAATAATCCGGTTGAGAGAGACAAATTCTATTTGGATTTTATGAAAAGCTATTTTTTTGTAGATTGTGTTGGAACAATTAAGGAAAACCAGATTCAGTGCTAAATTTCTTACTCATTTGTGACAGATTGATATACAATATTGAATTGAACTTGCCATTGAACTTTACAGTATAATATCATCATCATCATCATCATTTATTGTTTTTAACAATCATAGTGTATAACAAAGAGTTTGGTGGCGTACAGTTTGCCTTGAATAACAAAAAAATAGAAACAACAAATTTCAACCATCAGAAAATTTTTTGCTCAAACATAAATAGTGTGAAGACAAAGGGGTGTTGAACATATGAAGAAAAATTAACAACATAAGCTTGTCATACAATATTGCTTCAATCTATTCATTGATTATGAAAGATCGTAGTCTCATTACTTTCATCGTGAACTGACTAATAATTTTGGCCTCGGTCAGAGTGATGTTGGTGAGAGTATTTCTCAGTGAGGTCATATTTTCTAGGAAGTGACAGTCAGGTTTCAGGAAATTGAATAACATTTTTTTTATATGCAGATTCACACGAAAGGGAAGTCCTGTGATGTTCAAAAAACACCGCGTGAATCAAGGGACAGAAGATACGAATTAGCATTCACTTTGAATTTTTGACATGAATAAGTAGTATTGAATTTTTTTTACTTCTTCAGTAATATGAAAAGAGGGGACCCAATGAAATATACCTACGCTCCCCATTGTTTATTCATTTTTATTGCTTGAGATTATGAAACAAAGGTTGCATTATTCGAAGTATCCACAATATTTGATAATATATATTGAATGTCGATAAAGCCTCGAAATATCGGGATTATCATATGCACAGAGGTATCAAACACATGAAAGACATATAGTGGATTCACATTGAAGATAGAGTGCGTGTAAACAAATACATGTAATGGGTCGAGTAGATCAGGGTAGGATTTGGAACTACTGAAAAGAGGTATTTGGCGTTTTTAGTGAATTTATCCACGAAATACAAAATTTCAGACCGACTTCTTTGCTTTTTTGAGTTGGAGACAGTCACGAACAATACTAATATACACTGGCTTCACATACGCTTGTATGACTGTCTACTTTCGTAAAAATATTGTCAACCAAACTTTCTGGATATTCATGCAATTCATCTTCGTAGACGTTGAGATCACATTCTCTTAGATACTAGTCTAATGTCTATAAGCAGTTGATAAGACATTGTTATCAAGTTCATCCATAACTATACTGGACATATTGGTGGATCAATATTTGTTCCGTAGTTTTATGGGGTTGTAACCTACTACAATATGAAAAAATAAGAATTGATATTGGAATTTGAACAGGAATGTGCGTATGAGTTTTGAGAACGGAAACGGATTAACAGGTCTGTTCCGTAACTCAAAGCGATGTCGTTATCCAACTACTATCGTTACATTAACGATATTTGTGTCAAATCTCATTCCGTAATAGTATATCATGCAACGATCGTGTAATGATGGTTATTATTATTTGAGCATGAACCGAGATACGAAACGAGCCGAAGGTGAGTTTCGTATGGTTTATGCGAGTGTATTAATAACCATTACATGAAAGTTGCATACGCTATTTTATCTACACTCGATAAATAGTGGAGAACTACAAATATTATATTTATATTTGTATTGCAAACAATAATACTAATTAAACGAATTCCTTTGAAAAATTCTACAGAATTGTAATTAATAGTATTACTTCGGGAAATAAAACGATGAGTTATGAAAAGAAGATCAAAAATCGAAGAAAAAAGATTGCTCGAAGCCGGAATCGAACCAATGTCTCCTCCAGTTAGAATATTCAATCTCAGCGCCACAGACGGCTTGGCTACGGAGAGCTCATAAAGGTTGATGAAAAAATAAGTAATAAATCATGCATTCGTCAAATGAACAATTTAATCATTCTAACTTTATTTCTGACGGTGAAGGTGTCGAAGGTGTTGTTATGATTATCGAAGTTTGGCTATATTTTCCAAAAGTTCAATACCTATACCGATTTTGACTTGACAAACGTCAAATGCAGAGCATGCACATGTTGCTTGATTGAAAAATAATGGGTTTCTATTAGTTGAAAATCTGTATCGTAATGAAAAATCTGTATCGTAATGGATTTCATTATAAAACGGGTTGTGGGCATATAAGTGTAATATAAGGTACGGATGTAGATAAAAATATTAAATCGTAGTTACTCGGTAGTGAACGACATAATATAACGTTTGTTAACGGGAATAGAAATGGTTCAGTTGGCTAACAACTTGAAGTAGTTGTGTGGTATTTTTGACATATCGTTCATATGGATCGACAGTCGTTTGATAACGGATCGTTCATTAACGGTGTTTTAAGGAATAGGCCTGAGTCCGATTGCATAAAGTTCAGTGCGGAAAATAATGCTTGGCTACTTTTAGATGGTTTCCTGAAACCAATGGACCAAAGAAGTTCAACTCCAAAACAAGTTGAAAATGTGTTATTTTTTATTACAAATCTTCAGACAATGAAGAAGAGTCTGATGTATGCGATAGTGATAGTGACAGCTCCGATGATAGTGAATCAGACTTTGAGTAAATAATAGAATTATTCAATATGCATTTTATTAATGATTACTACTGTTTGCAATGTAGAGAACCCCATAAACCAACTCATACGTAATGGCTTTAGAACTAATACTCGCCTTTATCGTCTAACAAGTGGCGTTGCCCGATAAATCTCTTTCACTACATCTTCAATAAATAGAGTTTTTAGCGGCTAGCAACCCTCACTTGGGGCCACTTTCTCACAGGCAGCTTATATAAGTCATGAACGTGGAAGTATAACAAAGTATTACCTGTTAACACCTGACTGCCAAGTAGTTGCGGCCGAGTGGGCATCAGTAACCATGTCTTTTTTAATTTTTTTACATGCATTGCTGTGATGTGAATG
The DNA here is from genome assembly GCA_032362365.1 of Zygogramma bicolorata. Classification (NCBI taxonomy): domain Eukaryota; kingdom Metazoa; phylum Arthropoda; class Insecta; order Coleoptera; family Chrysomelidae; genus Zygogramma; species Zygogramma bicolorata. The sequence goes on from JAVJAQ010005023.1 coordinate 148,336, forward strand.
ATGTTTCATTCGACTACGAAGTGAATGAAAATTTTTATGGAAAATTAATTGACATTAATTCAGTTAAAAATATTTGCGGGCACTTTTTGATTAGCACCCTGTTATCAATGCACTTGCCTACTCAAATATGTATGTAGAAATTTGAGTTTGATTATCTACGTGATGAACGTAATGATTCTGCAGCGGGATCTAGTACTATGAGGGACACCTACCGCAAAGAATGTACTGAAATGGGTCTTGAGTTTATTGTCCCTGTGGACACAATTTCAGTTACGTTTCCGTTAACCAGCCGACGAACGTCAACCCTCAGAAGTCGAAACTTGTGCGAATAATTGATTAACGAGGCCTTACATTTCAATGTGCGATTACCTAGCACAGTGCCCCGGCAAGGAATCGAACCCCAGTCTTCCGCTTGAATTTTATCAAATCCTAGAAATTCTCATTCACGAGAAAATGGTAGGAAAAATATATGAGATTTTCGGAAAGATTGCGAGACCTAATACCCATCCTACCAAAACTTGTTCCAATCATATACTGATGAATATTTAATCCCCCAATGAAAGTTTCTAATAAACACCACGGAAATGAGGCGACTCGGGCCAAAAAACATAACTTATGATTAGGGGGAGCATAATAATCCGTGATGCGAAGATAGTTAAGGAGTTATTTTATGTCGGTAAGGTAGTAAACTACCACTGCTACAAGCCGCAGTCATCGTACAATTTGACGGGGGCGAGATGATCATGCCGTTTCATGTCCCTATACGCGTAGCACGCATATAATCTACGCCATCTACGACGGTAATTTCATCGTATTAGGGAAAAGTATGTTCGTACCGCGCGTTATATCGCCTTGAACGTGGAAATGGAAAACACCGTGCGAGTATATCATAGAGCAAACTTTTCCGAGAAGGTTATTCGGGAATACGTACCTCGCAGCTTGATTGGTTGATATTGCTCAAGTTGAGTTTGTAGACGCGGTCCCTGCAACAAAATATTTGATAAGTTCAGTGAAATGTGGAAATTCTGGAAACATAAATGTTAATTAAACAGGGGGAGGGTGTTTTCACTCTTAATGCCACTAGTGCTTGAATTATTTCCGGAAATATTTTGAAAATTAATTTTCTTGAAATATTCGTGAGAAGAAGAAGAAAACATTTCCAAAAATGATTCAAGAACGCGTGGTATTTTATAAGGAAATTTCAAACCAAATTAAACCTTAACGAATTATTCTGAATTCTTGATTTAGCCTTCCAAAGTTCGTCAGGATAGGCTAAGGATTACAGTATAGATTTGGATTGAATCGGAACTGCCTTGTTATGTCACATTTAATTCAGTGTATTGTGTGAGTTTCATCGAAATGAATCGATTTGGTCGCGAAGTAATTCATTGTACCGACTTTAGTTGCGAAGAAATTTAAGCTAGATTCAAAATACGGTAAATCATTCTTGTCTACGTTGGTAACAATGCAAGGCTACCACCGCCTGCCCCCTCGTGGTAGTCTAATCACAATGACACAATCACCGGAATATATAAACGCCCTGAAAGGCCAGTAACCAGCAATGAAATTAAACAACAAGGCGTCACAAGATCTGTACTCAAAGCAAAGAAGCAAACATCCCTTTTTATTAACAAGTTGATAGTGATAATACTATAATTGTTACCTATAAGATCCTTGTAACTTAGTTTACAAAACCGCAACAATAGCTGCTATGTATGTAGTACCATATTCATAACACCCTGAAAAAACTATTGTATAGTGGATGACGTGTGGCTGTTTTGTGAACTATCAAGTGACAATTGCACGATAAAGTGTTTTAAATCACACTATAATGGATTTTCATGAACTATCTGGTAATTCCAGATATAGTATTTACGAACTCAGTTGAGACAGCAAGAAACTCTATGTCAGCTTATAGGATAAGTAATAATACGCCGCCAGTGTTGCATCAAAGATACGCCGACTGTTAGTGGAATGTGACCAATTTGAGTATATATGCTGTCCCTTCGTATATACTACCCTTGTTGGTACATTTTTCAAGAGGGACTGATACGTATGCTCTTTGTTAAGGGCAAATCAGGGATTTTTTCAAGTTTATGAATATGCGAATAACCAGTTACCATAATTATTGATGATTTGATTATGCCCATGTTCATCAACCATACCATTACTCACAGAGAAATAAGATAGTTATCCAACCTTGTGGAAATATTATTTGAAGGGATAGAAACTACCAAGAGATGAGATAGGGAAATTCGTTTTGAGGAAATGTCTATTCTCACTTTTCTGTAACCGTTTTAGCTTGAATCATGCATTTTCTTGATCACAATGTCGAAAGATATCAGAATCACTTCAGAAACAAAAGTGAAATTTTTTATGAATGTCATAGATACCTAACTCATATCATTTCAGTTATTTTAAAAACTTATACTTTCATATCCAGCATACACTTCTACTGTCGACACTATTTTGAAACTTCATTAGCTTTCTGTCAACATTCGAGTTGAACTGACAAACAGCCAGAGAAGAAAACTGTGGAGTTTACTATCAACATTGTTTATAGAGATATAGTTAGTCAATGCCAGTATTGCCAGTGTAAAAACGATTTGAAGCGTTTTTGTTACTTGACAGTACAAGACAAAGTTTCTTACTCTGAAGGGGAAAATAGGTGCAGAGGTCCCTCTATCACTTTGACTGAAATGTTGTAGAAAAATGATGAAGCTACAAAATAAAGTTGACGCTGAAAGTTTATGGAGGAAATAACAGTATAGGCATTAGAATAATCTTCTAAACTTAAATGATCTACGACATCGACAGAAAATTCCACGTCTGTTTTTGAATTGATTGCCATCTTTAGGAATTATGTATGAGTAATCAAGAAAATTATGTGATACAGGCTACGATGTCTGTAAGTAAAACGAAAGAGAAGACATGACTTGGAAAGGAAATCACTAGTGTAATCTACCAGCAGTATCTATCCCTTCAAATGATATTTCCGTATGGTTTACTAACCATATATCTATATACAATGCTATCAAGTAAACGGAAATATCGACATTATGATGTAGATGGTGTCGCCAAAACGCTACCGATTTTCACCTAGGTATTGGCTACCTATCCTATTTTTGTATTATTATTATTATAGTATTATTTTTGTATAAACAATGATCATACATAGTAACTAAGATGGCTGGTGCTTTCCGTGTTGCGATAGTGTTTCGGACAAACCTGTAGACAGGGTGTAGTTGTTCAAAATTACGCCTTAAGGGTGCACTTGTGGTTGAAATTCCTAAAAATTTTCGAGCTTACTCGATGTATAGAGCACGTTGCCAATACAGATCACTTTTGGTTAGAAAAGAGAACAGAACGCGAGATCAATCTGATGTTTGATAAAAACAAACTTAATCTTTAATGACCTACCTCCAAGAATAATCTCACGTTTTAGTATATTCAATAATCATTCGAAAATTTCGTAGTGATCATAAAAAAACACAAGAGAAGTTTGCTGGCAACAACATTCTAGAGTGTGCACGCATTCTGAATATTCTATAAATGCAGTGATATGTGTAGTAACTTAGAGTCAGTGGTGTTGATCATAATTCCAGGATTCCCAATCATTCTTGGATTATCACTGATGACATATGACAATTTTTTGTCACACTAGATCGCAAATCCAAAATTTGCGTACTGAGGGCAAAAACATTTTGCACGATCTTTGAATAAGATAACCCCATAGGGTGTATTTAAACGTTTCCACATGTTCTTCATTCATCTCTATTTCGTAGCAGGAAACAACATTCTCATCTTATGGAATGTTAAATAAATGAAGAACCCAAACACATTTGCCTCTTTACTCAAAAATCCTTCTCATCATTATTTTTGAAGTGACACTTTTCAAGCTCGCTTCCAAATATTTACCCGCAATCAACACTCGGACAAACACTATCCAGTTGCGTCAAATTCAACAATACAGGCTCAGCGTTTCATATTTGCCCGCTAGGTTCCTATACGTCACGACCCTCGCATTCACAGACAGGCCCATTTCCATGTAAATATTTAATAATCTTGAATATTTTATGACACTTAGCCGATATAATGGCGTTTGCCGGTGGAAAATCATGAAATATGCTCGAATTGTATTTGACATTCGGATACGTTACTGAACAATTTAATAAGGGAACATCTGAACGCCTGAAAATGACAGTGTATCAGGGATTTCTAGAAGAACGTATCGCGATAAGGTAACTCGAGAAAAGTTATGAAACTAGGTGAAACTTTTCATGTCAATCATGCTTCCTGACGTGACAGCACCACAAAGAGATATTGGTTTACCCGATTAGACGGCAAATACGATGAAATCAATGGGGGAATCACTGGAATATTTCGTTTACGTGACTTTTGACGAATAGCTGTTGTGAGTTGTGAGTTTGGATTACATTATTCATTGGAAGCAGAAATATGGTTCGATAAATATGGATATTTTTGAATTTGAATGGACTTTCAATTGGATATTTAATCGACTGGGAAAGCCTGTCATTTGAAATTCCATTTGGAAGACAGGTTCAAAAAAGTGACAGTAAAAGCTACTCTGAAGCAGGCGCTCTAGAAATACAGTATGGACGGTAATGAAACTTGACAGATGGTAAATTTGTCTCACCCACAGATTTGAATGGATCAATTGTACTGCACGCTTTCGTTGATAACCCAACATTTCACCGAGATGAAAGAAATGCAAATAGTTGCGTTAGAGTTTGAGACGGTGAATTTTTTTTTACATAAGTATCGGGAAAAAAGATATGACAACAATTTGGCGATGGTGTACTACTCCATGGAATTTAATCTTCAACTGAATCAAAAAGAAAATAGAGAATGAACGTTTTTGAGTATTGTATATTGGAAAAATTCGTCTAATTATACAGAATTTATTTCCAAAAATTCCGCGAGATGAAATCATCACGTTGGTTAAAATTCTGTTAGATATAAGTTGTACTAACCCTGTGGCAAGGCAGGAAATTTTGGACCTACCTACTGTGTGTCTGTCGCAGAATTATTTCCAATTCGACGAGATGTTTTATAGATATATATATTATGAATATTCAAATGTCAGTATATTCCCCAAAAACTTAATAGATTTACTTGTGCGGAAAAAAGTTGCAGAGAAGTGACAATTTCAACACTGAAATGAGTGCGGAAAAGTGGATTTTTCCTATGACCACCTATTTTATTAAAAAATACGTAAATATCAAGACCGTTAATATGTAATATACGCTACAATATGGATTCACCTTAACAGCAACCTGACAGCTGACAGTCCCTAGAGGGGTACTTGCAATTGATTATTGATAAATATAGATTCATTGGCGTCGGCCAAATTCGTTGCTTGAATATAATGATTCTTGTAATAAGTACTTATACAGGGCTTTTCATGATGAGCGTTAATTAGCCGTTTCTGGCAAGCTATTCAACGGATCAACCTGAAAATTTCACAGCATGCGTAAATATCGAAATTAATTTATATCTTCTAAACGGTAGTGGATAGGTATAGGGAAATAGTATAAGAAATTGTTGAATAAGTGGTAATGAATCATAATATGATATTATTTACGGGGTGTTTCATTTGAAAAATCGAAGAAGCCGCTACTTTATAGTAGAAGCAACAACGCCGCATCGTCTAAAATATTTTAGGCGTGTAGGTTATATTGATTTATGCATACTATAAAATTTTCAGGTTGATTCGTTAAATAGTTTGCCAGAGACGGCTAATTACCGCTCATCATGAAAAGCTCTGTATAACTGTTGAATGGACATTATTGCTGTGTGAACTGTGAATACACAATTAGCACAATTAGTATATTGAGTTGCCTGACTAATCTAAAGTTTTTTGTGTCATGTGTCAGTTTATGTTTGATTTATTGTTTCTATGAGTGTACATGAATTTGAATAACTTTTATAGTGAAATGATGACATTAAGATAATTAATGTTTATTTGAAAATGTGACAATAAGTAAGTAGTTATAATACAATACCTTGTTTTAATTTTCCCAATTTTTATGAATAATTAGTTACCTTTCAGTCCAGTTTTAATATGAATAATAACAATAGGGAGAAGCAATCAATAATTGCATCTGTGAATCTTACAGAATTCACGGGTTTGACGGCTCATTGACAGCCGTGCGGAAAGTACTTTTCGAACGAGTTAGACTAAAGGTCACTTTCCATGGGAGTAGGGTATAGTATTTTTCACAGTAAATGGTATTGGCTTATTAACCGCAATAAACTACCCGATTTAATCCCATTGTGTAGAAAATCATCTGGTAAAAGATGCAAATGTGCTACAGGGTCGAACTTAAGAAATTTGAATTCTGCATAATGTTGGAGATATACAAGTAATTTATTTGAATGTTACAATTCTATTCTATATTTAGTTCAGTGTCGCTATCGCTATCCTCATCTATATTAATTATAATTGGCGCAATTGATTTTACAGAAAGGTACGAGTTTTCAACATTTATAGCATGACTAACAGAACTTTTCCAACTCTCGGTAGGAATGTCATTAATACAGTTCCTAATTAATTCTACCACACTACCACTTCAAGTCGGAGGAGTATTTTTTACGCGCACGCTCGATTTAAGTTGGTGCCACATAAGCTCTATGGGATTGAACACGCAGTAGTAGGGAAGTAGTCGTAACACTGTATGTCCCAATTCTTCTGCAATTGTATCACAAACATACGTTTTTTTTTCTAAAGAAAATGACTGCAGCACTTATGAAAGCTCTTTTTTTGTATAATTTTTCTCAAAATATGTCATTTGCAGCCATGAAGTTTTGAATCTCCAATTTCGTATTCTTTAAGCCAGGAATTTTTTGCTATTGTCGACTATGATAGCTTGCGTTGTCCATTACTATAACGCTGTTTGGCGGAATGTTGGGTAACAGACAATCTTCAAACCAATCTTCAAAAAGGTCTGCTGTCGTATCTTCGTGATAATCAACACAAGAGTCATTAATATTTTGGCAGAAAGCCACATAGCGTTTGGGACTCGGTTTGGGATCCAACCATTTTCTGATCCTGCGTGTAATATTGTGATTCCCTTCCCTTTATTTGATGGTGCTTTTGTTTTACATTTATCAGAGGAATCAGACCATCCTTTCGAAGGGGTGTCATGCGTGTCAAACCACGTCTCGTCGAGGTAGAGTATTGGCCGAGTTTCAGACCGGTATTTTCTTATTAACGTTATATATTTAGAACGCCAGTTTATTAAACGTGTGGATTCCATTATTACTTGTCTCTTGTCAATTTTGCGATATTCAAAGCCCATTGCAGACAGAGCTCGCTAAAGAGTAGTGAGGCCACAGTTGATGTGAGTTTCGTCATTGATGAGCCGTTGTTTCAGACTTTCGATTGTAGGGACACGCTGCTCATCGTACATAGTGTAGATTTTTTGCCTTATCAAATCTTTTTCCCAGTCGTCTAGACTTTTTGTGACACCGGAATCTTTACGCTTTCTTCTTGATTCCATGGAATTTTCAACAATTCGTCTAACTGAAGTAAGAGGCATCTTCGTCAAATTACTGGTTACTTTTGCTGCAGCACCCGCGTTATATCCTTGCTGAAGTAAGGAACTATACACATTTTTTATAATGATTTTCGCGTCACAAGATAAGTGATTCTTCTTTAACGAACCACTGGAAGAAGCACTATTACTTTTTATCCACGGACGCCACATACTGCCTATTCTGTACGTTGGGGTATCAAATCTTTGCTATTAATGTCTGTAATAACAAATGAATGTTATAAAATTATTGCACGCCGTAACACAAGTGAACACTTCCAATGAAATACAAAGACTAAAATGAACAAGAAGTGTAAGCTGTAATCCTCTACAATCCCTCTCTGAGAAACTAAATTACATGAAGCCGGTCCTTTTACATTTATGATGTGCATCTCGGATTTTACAACTTAAGGGTCTAACTGGTTTCATTATAATCCTTCAGTCAATACCATTTATTGTGAAAACTACTATATATGTGTCATTTTTCTATTTGGTCGTAGGAAAAATATTTTTCATTCCCGTTCTACCAATTTTTTTCAACTACATTTCATTTAACGCTGAGCTATACCACCGCTCCCGTACAAGAGGATTATAATTAAAAGTTCTGTGATAAAAATCTTCCACCGGCGGCGAAGCAATAACTCTGGTTCGCAACACTGATAAACGTCGGGGATGTTTATAGATCCAAACCTAAACGAAACCGATATGATGTTCGAATGTGCGGAAAGACCGGGTACACGCCGCCTCCACCGCCATCGCTATTTTCAAAACATTATTTCCGCTTGGATGTGTCTTTTGAAAGGGCCCGGTTATTCGCTTATCGAATACAGGCAAATGGCGATATATTATACAGTCGGCTCGGCATCGCTAGCCAAAACGGTAAATGGATACATTTCTTGATATCCGCCTTCCGTTCTCCTCGGGGATATTAACACGTTTTGTCTTGTATTTCGCAGACGTGCTTTCTGCGAATGGATGTGGATAGTGTTTGGAAGAATTCGCTGAATTTGAATTATTCAAATGTTTACGCCGGCGATCAGAGTTCGGCTAGCGAGCGGAATTATTTCCGGGAGCTAAAAGCCTCTTTGGGGTTTTGAGCGCATTGGCAGTGCGAAAATTTCGTTCATGTTCTCACTTCGAAAGCATGCTTGATATAAACGAATGCAGGAAGCAAAAAAGCACCTAAATCGATCCTAATAAAGAATCTTTTTTTTTAAAGTCTAATTCTTTATTTAACGTCGGCCTATTTCCGCTACCAAGGCCAATCACCGACGCCGGTGAGCACACTTCCCCCAACCGGAAATTCTGCCGAACCCTCTGGTATTCCAACCAGAGGTAGGGATCTTAAACGAGACTAACATCCATGGACTCGGGGCTTTGCGTCCCCTCCGAAGAACGTCATATCCTCAATATATCTTGTGCTCATTGATATGTTGTCTGCGAGCTATGATATGCTATTTCGCTGCAGCTGTACGGGCTTTCGACACGGTATTTCCCTGCATGGTCACCCATCCAAGTACTAACCGCGCTCGGCGTTGCTTAACTTCAGATATCGAATGAGTGTCAGTCAACCTGAAGAGCTGGGCCATGCCCAATAAAGAATCTCAATACCTGAGTGATTCTGAATTTGACAGAGAAACGATGGGTCAATGTTGAATGGCAGCTTATTAAATATACACCTGATCGGTTTCGCGTTCAAATCCGTCAACTAAAAATTTTTTATAGCCGCTTCGACTGAAATTTTGATGTCGTATCGTGTATGCCTCGTTCTGGGAAAATATTTGATGTATGTTACACGGATATATCTCTTCTTGATGGTCGAGTCTATCCACTGAGGTGGCTATATACTGGTGTGTTAACTCCATATGAGAGGTTGTCAGCAAATCAGACGACCGATATAGCCAACTTGATCAAAAAATTGATGATGTAGGCGTAGTGGTACTGCAAAAAATCCGCCAGGTACCGGCACTCTTGCAGTGGAGATGACAGTCCTGTGTTGCCAAGTGGCCATGTCGTTGCGAATTCTGGTCCAGATCAGTAGAAACACAATGCAAATTTATTCCAAACGAGAAATTATTTCCAAACTACATGGAATAAATAACGCATAAAGTTGAACACAAATTTGGCGCGTTTTGGTGTTTTCAATAACCTCACATATCCAGTCCCGATAAATTCTCTATCCATTTACAAAAACATCAGAATTGGCAACAGCGTGTTCCATGGATCGAGTGATCACGAAAATTAATAGAAATTTTTGATAACTAGCGCTCCCTCATGGCCACTGATGAACTATCACGCCTTGTCCACAGGTTTGTCTGAAACAATATCGCAACATTAGAAACACCAGTATATAGACATCTTACTATCCACATAGATGCTCATTGGAAACATTTCTTTTGGCCCATTTTTCACTATTAGCCACCTTGGAGATCTACAAATACGTTGTACAGTATGTTTCACTCTAAATGGTATTGGCCTATCGAGTGCAATGAACTGCCAGGTTCAATCCCATTCTGTGAACAATCATCAAGTAAAAGATGCAATTGTGCTACAGAGTCGGACTTAAGAAATTTGAATTACATTTTGCAAAGTATAGGAGATATATAAGTAATTTATTCAAATGCTACAATTCTATTCAATAGTCAGTTGAGGGTCGCTGTGGTTATCCTCATCTAAATTGAATATAATTGGCGCAATTGATTTCATACAAAGGTACGAGTTTTAAACACTTATATTCAATTTATTCAATGGGATTGTCAACAATTTGTCTAACTGAAGTAAAAGGCACCTTCGCCAAATTACTGTTTACACTTGCTGCAGCACCCACGTTACATCCTTGCTGAAGTAAAGAACTAGATATATAAACTTTTTACAATGGATTTCGCATCACAAGACGAGTGATTTTTTTAACGAACCACTGGAAGAAGCACTAGTACTTTTTATCCAAGGACACCACATAATGCCTTTTCCGTGAGTAGGGGTATAACATATTTGCTACAAATATCTGTAATACCATATATGTTTTAAAATTATCGCACCACGTAAGTGATACGAAGGTCATTTTCTTATTTTTCCAAATTTTAATTTTTTTCTATAAACCAATACCGATTTTAAAAAAACAATAAGCGAGGAGTAAATGTTCAAAATAAGTTTGTCACCATATAAACAATGATATAACTTTTATATTTCTGCGAAAAAAAATGGATGATACCATTTAAAAATCGGGTTGGGGGTGAATTTTCAGGAGCATGAACATGAACAGATCACTTTGAGTGCGTTATATGGAAAACAATTCGATGTCCGAAAAATTGACTTTTCAATTGGTTTCTAACTCGTCCACCAACGCAGATAAGCGATATCTGCGTTCAGAAAATTCTGGTAAACCCTGTTTAGTTCTGTTTCGAACATTGGAACCCTACGGATGATTGTTTGATGTGTCATCCTTCGTATGTTGGTCAAATCAGACTTGTAAAATACCAGTAAATCCTCTGCCTCGGTATTTGTGACAAGGAAGGATGTTAGTTGAAAAACACTTCTAGGATCAAGCACGTGCACGTGTTAGTCTCTGACTACACCATTTCCAATTGTAATTCAGAAAATATCAATTGTAATTCAGATCAGTCGAATGTAATTCAGGAAATATAAATTGAAATTCAGAATAGGCAAATTTAATTCAGATTAGTGAATTATAATTCAGAAAATATCAATTGTAATTCAGATCTTGTCAATTGTATTTCAGAATTCGTCAATTAAAACCCAGACAATAGTTGATTTTTCAGGATATCATAATTTCTAGTCAGATTTAATAGAATGCGAGAAAGGAATGTCACTGACATGTGGTGTAACTATGCAGGTCTGCAAATTATTTCCAGACTAAATTGTAAATTAAACGGCTTCCTTCTCAGTATGCCAATCAATCATGTTCCATATAATGCTCAAACGACTTTGACATACATCGATGAAAACCTATAACCATTCGAAAAAGACAAATGCAGAAACTGCAAAACCTCGTTATGCCTGGGAAAATCATCTCGGAAAAACCTTCCACGTCGGCATATGAATTCCCGCAGTAGTTTTTGCCAAATAATTCTACCTGAATGATGAAGGTCCTCCAATACAATATTTGTCCATACGTCGTGTGTTTCCATCGACCATATAATCTGAATTACATTTGATAATTTCTGAATTACAACTAAAATAATCTGAATAACAAACGATGAGATCTGAATTACAATTGATATTTTCTGGATTCAGTTGACTAATCTGAATTTCAATTGATTTTTCCTGAATAACAGTTGACTAATTTTGATTACAGTTGATATTTTCTTATTTACAGTTTACTAATCTGAATTACAATTGATAATTCCTGAATAACAGTTGGAAAAGGTGTAGTATTCACCAGTGGTACACTTCTAGTCATAACCATTGTTGAAACAGCACACTCGTTATTATAATAAAAAACACTTGTAGGATTGGACTGGTGAACTTGCCACACATAAATAACCAGTGTTACTCGTAGAAACCCAATTTTGTCGAAATAGTAATTTACATCTGCCACAGTAGTATTTACCACTGGTCTTTGCTTTTTGAAACAGGTCCCTGGTATTTTCCTGACGAGTACAATGAAAAACTTCATCCGTTCAATTTATTCGTAAGACGTGTTATTCATAAGTTGAAATATACAAAGCAGTTACAAAATTCGTCGTGGATCTTTCATCACGACGTCATTGTAACCACCCGAAAATATAATAAAGCAAACGACACACATGTCTCTATCCAATTCGCATTGTATTTTTAATATCCCCGATAATCGTACGATTCGCGACACAAATGGACAATTGAATCCTGGAAAAATTCGTTTCCATGAACGAACAATAGATAACTGAAAATGTCAATCATCAGGTTGGATCCGTCCGAATGAATACACTGTGTATGGTGACGTTGATTGAGCTGATAATTCGAATATGTCCGAACGTTTTCACCGCAGAGCAGGACTAGTTGGAAGTGGATGCAGAATGAAAGCCGTGCATAGACGATAATGGGTAGAGGCAGAAACGATTTGAAATATATCAATATTTTTTATCGGTATGATTTTTGACATGAATTGGAATATTCAAACATTTTGTAGATATTCATATGTTTGCTATCTAATTGATTCGATTTTCATTTGCTTGATATACAAATCGAGCAAAAAAAATTGATTTATATTCAACCTAGGGCCCGTCGTTGCCGTATAAGCACGGAAGAATCTGTTTTAGATGGACCCTCTGTTCTTTTTTGCGAATGAATGAAACGTCTTTGAATGGATATACACATACCTATCAAAAGAGAGTGTTTGTACATTTTTTTGAATGTACTTCTTTCATCTCGTCTTTCATAGAAATTGTTATTACTAATTTTTGATATGGTGAAAAAAAACCAAAAAATAATTCATTAAGAGACACTGACTTATAGTGTAACAAAATACAGGGTGGTTCAATGAAAATAAAGCAAGGAAAATTCCTCATAGTTTGCCTTTTGAACCGTTCAATTTTCATTGTGAGGGGAAAATATTTTCAACACATTTTCAACCTTGTCACTTCCCCCCCTTCGGCGGGGTGATGTCTAACCCTGAAAGCTTAAATGAGATAAGGGGTCAAGCGACACCTCCTTGGGAATGTCATCAATTTTTCTTTTCATTACTTTGTACCGAATTTAATCGAATGTAGATAGTGGGAAAATTTGTTCGGAAGACAACTTTCTACAAACGAATTAACGCTTTTTCATTTTAAACACAAATTGTTGACTGTTGAAAAACCTCGACACAGCTTTATTTCAAGAACAGGGATTCAGACAACATATGGCGTTTCTTGTGTTGTAACAAAATTTACGAAAACACTTATCTCCTGAGTTTTCTGTGAGTTTTCATGGCTTTTTGTTTGAGTATTTGAGTATTGTTTGAACGTCATTATTTTGTGATGGATCAGTATTTGTTCCGTTCTTTTAAGGGTTTGTAACCCACCACAATCTGAAAAAATGAGAATTAATATTGGAATCTATACAAGTGTGCAGGAGGAGATTTTTAATCTTTGCGGACCTTATCAAGTAACTACCATACAGACATAATGAAAAATGCAGTCGGACCAACGAAGAAAGGGGGAGGGGCCCAGGTCAAAGATACCATCATTGAACACCCCTATATATTGAGAAGCAGAACTCGAATCAATTAGTCGAGTTCGGAGGTCGAAACTCAATCATCACCTAGAAGATGGCAAATGAGACTTTGCCGAAACGTTGTGACAATTATCAAGGATCAAAAACACAGAACACGGAGTGAAACCCGAAAACACAATTCATCATATATATATATATATATATATATATATATATATATATATATATATATATATATATATATATATATATATATATATATATATATATATATATATATATATATATATATATATATATATATATATATATATAAAAAAATGTGTGGGAAGGTTAGACGACTGTCTAAGTTAAAGAAGAGTCCTTCTAGTATTCGGGTGTGCAGTCAACAAGGAATTGGAACAAAGTGAACTCTTTATTCTGTTCAAGTTTTCGAGTCTTTATTGGCTCTTCATCAGGAACTCTACAATGAATTGGGAAAAGTTGTAAGATTAGAAAAAATTTTATAACATGTGCTTACTTACGAATGTGAGGTTAATAATCCTTTTTTGAAAAAACATGAAGGACAACATATCACAACACATCGACTTAATGGTACAAATATAATATGAAACTTTAATTAAAAGATATGAGCAATCAAACACGTAAAATAATTGAAAATATGGGAGAAGTTGTTTCTCCTAACGGGCATTGGAAACTATATTTGTAATTTTAACGGAAATGATGTGAATAAGAACGGAATGAAGTTGACAAGTGACCAATGATTACAGTTTCCTCTGTGTGTTGGCAACAAGGTCACAGGAAACTGTAATCATTGGTCATTTGTCATCTTCATTCCCTTCTTATTCATATCATTTTCGTTAAAATTACAAATATGGTTTCCAATGCCCGTTAGGAGAAACAACTTCTCCCATATTTTCAATTATTTTACGTGTTTGATTGCTCATATCTTTCAATTAAAGTTTTATATTATATTTGTACCATTAAGTCGATGTGTTGTGATATGTTGTCCTTCATGTTTTTATCAAAAAAGGATTATTAACCTCACATTCGTAAGTAAGCACATGTTAAAAAAAATTTCTATTCTTACAATTTTTCCCAATTCATTGTAGAGTTCCTGATGAAGAGCCAATAAGTATATATGATATATATATATATATATATATATATATATATATATATATATATATATATATATATATATATATATATATATATATATATATATATATATATATATATAATATAAAATCGTCGTAATTGACATTTGTCGAATATTTCAATACTGACATAACATTTTGTCCCTCAGGAGAGGCAGCAAACCGCGATCCATATCAAGCGAACTTAGATTAGTGTCGTTCCATTCTACCGTGTGATCTCCATCAGCAGTAAGAATGTGTTCGGATGATTCAGAAACAACTATCTGTCTGTTCCTGATGCACATCTTGTGTTCACTCTTTCGCACTTCCAATGATCGAGACGTTTCACCGATATATTTTCGACCGCACGAACAAGGAATTTGATAAATAATTTTTTTTTTTGATTTCCGTTGTGTTATTTGGTTTGGTATGTGTCAGTATTGACTGTGAAGTATATGTTGTTTTCAATGTTGTTCTAAAATTATACGTGGGACATAAGATACAATGTTTGGTACAAGTTGTGTCTTTTGTGTAGGTTGTATGTCTTCATTCTGGACTGTATTCGGGTTTTCAGTTTCTGTCAAAGTTTTTTCTATGATTTTTTCTGGATATCAATTTTCTTTCAATACTAATTTTATGAAGTTTAACTCTCCATTGATTTTTTCTTGTGAGTTACATACAATTTTTGATCTATCATAAAGGAAGTTTACTATTCCTTTCTTGACACTTGTGTGGTTGTTTGAAGTGTAGTGAAGATATCTATTGGTGTGGGTATTCTTTGATATACACTTGTGTCTACATGACGTGTCGATTTCTTTATCATTACATCTACAAATGGAAGTTCATTGTTATTTTCTGTTTCTAATGTGAACTCTTTCGTTGGTTCTTGTTTGTTAATATGTTCCAAAACTGTGTCAGGTTCAAACCCAGAAAACTACGGAAAAAATTTGAGTATTCTTCTGTTTCCTCGAAACCCATCCTCACATCGCTCATATGGCATCCATATCTCTCACAGACTACCAATTCGGAACAGTCTTCCGAGAGGCGTTCGAAATATTTATATCACGTCCCAATTGATCAATGAATATGTCTCAGTTCATACATCCCAAACAACCTGCAAAAAAAAAACATACAAATCTCACGTAATATATTATTTCCTCCGATTCAATCTTGCCGAATAAATGAAATCCCTACATCGCAAATCATTTCCAACATCTCCGCAAACCGAACGTGCTCCGTTTTGTTTTATTTAGTTAACACTGCAAATCTGAGAACAGATAAAATTGACCAAATCTTCCGGTATGGAATCGTGTCACGAGCGAAGGAGCTATCATAACACAGAATAAAGATGTTTTCTCTGCTGGCTCTCGCTAAAGCATTTTCATCGCTTTCCGCAGGCAATAGCAAGTCTGAGAGAGCTTCTTTTGCAATGATTTAGAGGGTTAATAAAAATAGGGAAAATGCCGAGAAAACGTTATGAAAACTTGTAGGATAGGCACCACGCCGTGTCATTCTTCAGCGATCAGCACTATGAGACCGTAAAATGTTTGATGAAACATAAAATGGCGATTCTAGTCGACAGAGTGAGAAATTCGCGCCATCTGAGAAGTTAGAGATTGTTCGGGTGTACAGAGAAATTCGAGTAATGATATTATTATTATCCGAATGTATATGATGATTCTGTAATACAATTATTCTCGTTGTAGAGTACAACCACAGGATACTTTACCCACACATAATATGGCTATGGCTTTCTGTGTTGCGATATTGTTTCAAACAAACCTGTAGTCAGGGTGTAATTGTTCAAAATCACGCATTGAGGGTGCGCTTGTGGTTGAAATTGTTGCCAATACAGATCACTTTTGGTTAGAACAGAGAATGGAACGCGAAATAAATCTGACGTTTGATGAAAACGAACTTCATCTTCACTGACCTACCTCCAAGATGAAAGAACGTTTTGGTACCACTTTATAGAAATGAAAATCCTCACCATGCCTTGTCTTGAACCTATTAGTATTTGTTCATTCAAATAAAGAACTGTACTATTTCAGTGCCTCTCAAATCAGACAATGTTCAAATACGATCATCTTGCCACCACATAATACAAGCCTGTTTCAAAAAAGTGCATTCTATAAGGGTGCTAAGCTATACCTATAATAAGCTGCCCTCATCACTTAAAAATGAAAACCTTCGAACATTCAGAAAAAAAAATATTTTATGTAAGAAAGCTTATTATTCCACTTCTGAATATTTTCATGATACAAATTTCTTGTGATATTGGTTCCGTCTCGTCCTCTGGAATATTTTCGTAATTTTCTCAACACGATTTATATTACTTTTTCACTCAGTGTATTGTACCATTACCAGTATTATCTTTTGTGATGTAAGTATGTGTTATATATTATTTGATCTCGATAATTCCTATACACTATAATTTCAAGTATTATCTCTATGTGATGTAAATATGTGTTATGTATTATCTGATCTCGAATATTTCTACACATGTATACCATGTTTTTTGAAATAAATCTATCTATCTATCTATCTATTCAATAATCATTTGAAAATTTCGTAGTGATCATAAAAAAACACAAGAACATTTGCTAGCAAAAACATTGCAGAGTGTGCACGCGTTCTGAATATTCTATAAATGCAGTGATATGTGTTTCAGATATTTTCAGTTCATCCCAGAAAATTATAAAAAATAATAATGATTTCAATCACCAGAAAAAATGGCATTTTCTCACTTCACATATCCATATAATTTGATCACAATTCTCACTTCTACTCGCTAACACGCATCAACGTGAATAATATTCGGCTGAGTTGTGATACTACTTCTAAACTGAGATTTTGAATCGAGATCACAATATTATATTGCTCAAATGAAAATATCACTAATTTTTTCAGCACATAGACCAGAATTCGCAACACTTGGCAACACAGGACGTGCACATGACTGTCATCTCAACTGCGAGAGTGACGATACCTGGCGAATTTTTTGAGTTATTACTACGGTCAACGTCATCAATTCTTGATCGAATAGGCCGGATCGGTCGTCTGATTTGCTAACAATCTTTTATATGGAGTGAAAACACCAGTATATAGCCACCTTACCCACACAGTATCGCATTTCAAGCCTACCGCCAGAATCGAAAGCTTGGCTTGTTTATTGTCAACCTCACTTCGTGGTGTTTAGTAACAACTACAAAGGTAAAGATGGATAACTACCAATGTGGAAGTATTTGTGACTATCGAGGTTGTCACAGGGAGGATGTCCAGGAGTCAAAAAATATGACAACGTTTCATTTTAGTATTTTCGCGACAGGTTGAAAGATATGTATATCAACCGACAGTTTGAAATTACAGCCAAGAAATGACATTTCACAAGTTTCAAATCAAGGCCTCGAAAAATTGACCCCAAAAGATCGCCCTCAAGTTGCGCTTCGGTGTAGGTAAGGTGTTCTGTGGTACAACTACCCAGTTGATAATCCATATAATATTATGTACCGAGAAGCGAACTGTTCTCGATTCTTGAAGACTATGAAGAGAGTGAAAGTACACATATCAAGCATGTGTAATCATTTATAATATGAGCAGATTCATTTTATAAATCAGCAAGAATATTACTAAGATCTCCTAGTTTCTAACGAATAACCTGAAAGCACCCACTGAGTATAAGTCTTCTTTTTCTAAAGAAGCTAACTTTGTTAGCGAAATCCCAGTCGTGTGTGAGTGATATAAGTTTGGCGTTAGGGTAATTGATCTATTTGAAAAGTTTTCATTTTCACACCGAACGTTGCAATTCTACCTATTATCCACTGAATGGAAAGCACCTACCAAAATATAACTAATTTCCGATGAAAGTCGTCAGGTTTCGAAATATCGCATTTCATTGATATATGTTGATTTATGTTCCTTGAAAATTGGAGATTTTCAATAGGGTGAAACAAGTCGTCAAAGAAGGTTTTTCTGTGTGAATATCATCTTCTACAAATCTACAAGTGCAATACTTATGTGGTCACAGAAAATGCAACCACAAAATCAAAAATCAATAAACAACGGCCACATTTCGTTTGATTGTCGACAATAATTAGTGTTGATGATAATAGTTCGGATTCCTACCATTTGAAATGTAACACTGCTGAAAGAGAAACAAAACAGGAAGAACTGCAAAATGAATATTTATGACCAAATAAAATAATTGTCCAAACACTGAACTGAATACAGTTGCAGTTCATGCGTTCACCAACGAAGTGATATTTTGATATTTGGGTTTTCTCTGTTAGGAGAAATTTCTAAGAAAATTGAAGATGAAAATCAAATATATCCACCGAATATGAAGTTATGTTTTTAAGATACAAAAAAATCAGAAATGAAATAACATCGTTGTGATCATCAAAATTGTATTAATTCATATTTTATACCGTCAAACACTTCTACGGGAGTACCAAGAAAGCACAGACTTGTGCGGGCAAAGGTCGGTTGGGTCTTGGGTGTAAAAGGGCTCCTATTGACAACATTGACTGGTGAGAACTAAATTCATCACTCAATTGACTGAATTTTATGATTCGAGTTCATGTTTCAAACTTTCATTTGATTCTGAAAGTTCGATTTTTCATCATTGGTTTGTTTCAACTTCAAATATAGTTATTTCTTGTTCGAGTTATCTCTCTAGTTCAAAATGCTAGCTTGATACGATGTACAGTTGTATTCATAGAAAATGGGTACACTATACATAGTTTTCTGTTTTTATTGTTGTTATTGGTTACGTTGTGTTTGAAACTATGCGTTGTAGAAATATTCTAAAACATTAAAATCATTAATCACATTTTATATGTTTTTGTTTTGTCTATCGCCGCGCCGTCGATGAGAAAAGCCTGATTTACGCAAATATGGCAAAATCTAGTCATAAGACTTGTACCCATTTTCCATGAATACAACTGTACGAGCAACAATTTTTCATTAAGGTGAAATTTTCAACGAAATACAGTACGAATATTTTATTGGAAAGGGTTTCATTCTGTTCATCATTGAAAAAGAGAAAGGATAACCACTTGTTGAAAGAAATATGGTCGAGATTCACTTTCTGAATCAATATAGATAATAGTAGTAGTTGGATCACTTAATCCAGCTTCTCAAGTACTCTGTATAGTGCAATTCTCTTCAGTTAGATTGTGAAGGATAAAAACATCATGGTCAAACAAAACGATTAGGTCAGAAGAAAAAAGGTCTGAATGATACTATATATGTTTTAGCTCAAGAGAGTTTAAGTAGCAATCGGTAAGATTGAAACCAGTAACACTCGTAGTTAGAATGAATCATTTGAAAAGTAGGTAGATATCAACTGTTTGTGAAAATAATGTTTATCGTCCGAACATGTTTAAGATTTTATTTCTTGTATTCTGTTTTCGATTCGATCACATTAACTTACTTTAGTTACCCATCTCATACGCTTAAATCAGGTTTCCGTGGGCAGTTTTGTTGTTTTCTGATATGCTCCCAATAAATGCAAATGTTCCACAGGGTTCAGTTCTGGCGCCCACTTCGTTTCTGCTTCATATCAATGACTTTCTCGAGAAAACATCTTGTTCAGTACATTGTTTTGCGGACGACAGTAGTCTTCATACCAGCTCGATGAATAAAAATGAAATGAAACTAGGAATTACGATCAGTTATATTCTGTCAAGGGAAAACCATGTGAGATCGATTGCTAAAGGTGCTTCCCAGAAACTTGGATTTCTATTTCGTGCGAAAGAAATAGTTTGCTTCTCGTCAGCTTCTAATGATCTACAAGGCTCAGATAGGACCTGTCTTGGAATATAGTCCTCATGTGTGGAGTTCGGCACTAAAACATTCATTGAAGCTTTTCGATTCTATTCAGAGAAAGGCAACCCGTCTTGTTCTTGTTGGTGATTCTTCGCTCACAGACTCACTCACTTCATTGGAACATCGTAGAAGGGTCGGAGACTTGTCTCTCTTCTGAAGATACTTTCACGATCGATGCTCTTCCGAATTGTTATCAGTCGTCCCCCCTTGGCAATATCTACACAGATGACTCGACGATTACAGAATTCCCAGCCCTTTGTTTTGAATTTGGAAACCTGTCGGACCTCTCTTGCTCAGGGATCTTTTTTTCATTAGAACAGCTGAACTTTGGAACTTCTTGCCGAGAAAAGTTTTTCCTGAGGCTCACAAACTTCAAAAATTCAAAGTGAATGTTAATTCGAATCTCCTGTCCCTTGATTCACGCGGTGTTCTTCGAACATTACAGGGCTTCCCTTTCGTGTGAATCTGCATATAAAAAAAATTAAAAACATTGTATTTAATAATCGAGGATCAGTTGAAAGCAACATATTACTCGAACAATATCTGAAAATGAATTATTCAAAGACTTTCCTTTGAATGATTCATGAAGCAGCATGAACGCTTCAGAAAAAACAAACATTTCCAAATCCGTATACCGTACAAAATTTCTCTCTCCGAAGTAACAAAGTAAAAAACAAGCCGACGAATCACAACTTATTAGATTAAATAAGCCAAGAGGTAGAGTTGAAAGGAAACATAACGATACAACGAACAAAACAAAAGCATAAAGGAGACAATTTCGTTTGAAGAGAAACATATTTACTTTCCAGGAATGACACAAAAAGAACATATGACATTGTCCATAAAAATCTAATCCTATTAACTGGTCCCCTATACCCGAAAGTTCGGCACAGAACGAAAACAACAATCTGCACAAATAGAAAGAAACTGCACGATATAAAGTAGAGATCGGTGGGCGATAGCAGCTTTCACTTTGATAGATTAGACATGTTTATAACCTAAGGACATACATGATACTCTCGCCTGGGGCCGAGAAAAACGCTGTGAAATCAGGGATATATCTTAAATAGCTTTTCACTTTCGGATACACCAAGCGATATCGACAAAGTTTCTGGAATTGTGTAGATTACGTCGAGGAAGTTTTGAAGTTATATCGAAGCGATTTATATACACTATGATAATCACTGAAGCTTACAGCACAGAATTAGTATAATTATCTGTACTAGAGATAGCATTTTATCGAAAACAGAAGGAATGAAGTACAAATACATCATCAGAACATAATCATTGAAAATCACAAAATAGATGAAGTCGAGCAATTCAATTAAGCATTAAGGAGATAAACTAGATTCTACAATAAATATGTCTCTACTTTGTGACATGGTGAAATAGAAGATGGCCAAGAAAATAAATGTTTTATATAGACTTCAAAACAAAGTTTCAATCATTTCAAAACTCATCGATAAGTATTAGACAAAGAATTACTTACAATATGTTGATTTTCATTTTCAAATTTGAGTAGTATATTGATCGGGATGGGTTTAACTGCCCTTTCTCGAACACGGGGATTATACTCAAAAACTTCGATAATTGTGGACTGTATTTCTTCTAGATTGCTGGGTTTCAAAGTAATTTAACGCTGAACCAATTTCATTAAACCAATATATTCAATATTCAATAACAGCGACTGAATCATAGGACACAGGTAAGAATTGGGCTCTGGCAATTGCTTCTCATGCGATAGTCAATGGAAAATTTACTTACAGGATAACAGGATATTCATTCATCAAAAAACACAAAATGGACAATGCCTTACTAGTTGTTACTGATTACGGAAAATTCAGTATTATATTATAAGTACAAATGTCGACAATTACTCGAACGTCGTGGATCTGACAGCAAAGTAAACAAACCCAGATATCAATTGTCTTTATATAAAAATATGTCAATTACATCAGCTGAGCGCGCTCAGGGACGACTCAAATATAATTTGAATCGGAAATAAATAATTAATAAATAACATAAAAAACTTGTTGGAAGCTGTGATTTCATCATATATGTTGCCAACATACCTGACAAATGAACTCATAAATTCAATTCAGTTGACATTTGTCAATTACGAAAATTGTCTACAATCTGATATTTGAATTTGATTAGGATTTTTCCTATACGTTTCGAGAACGGGAGCGGATTTAGTTTGCGAAACGTTAACGATAAGCATTTTCACATATATTGATTCTTATCATTTTTTTGATAGGCAAAATTTGAGTTATACGGGAAGTTGCTGACTAATTGGTCTTGTTCTATCCAGAAAGAACTGTTTTTCAATAGACGCAGCAACTTTTCGGGGTAGATTGAAAATCTGCCCTTCTACACTTGTACAGATTCCGAAATTACTTAATTCTTATTTTTTCAGATTGTGGTAGGTTACAAACCCAGAAAACAACGGAACAAATACGAAAGAAATATAACATTACTGATATTTCCGTAGGTTTTCGGCTTCTGATTGATTGGAATGATAACAAATGGATCAGAAGACCATGATGGTTAAAAAAAGTCACCTCATCAAAATCTCGTAAACAGCAGTATTACTAAACAAAATTATCTCATTCGAAACATCATTTCACTTCCTCTACGAACGCCACTGTGAACCCATCCCCATTTTGGCCACAGTTCCACCCTGAATCTTCATTTCCACTGAGCAAATTACCAGCACTTTTTCCCGAGATTTTGACGTTGAAAAAGAAGTCAGTTTTCATGGCAATTTACCATAACTTATAACGGCTCTTGAAAAATGACTTACCTCTTGGCTCGTCTTCAAGTTCGCTCGTTGAACCGCGCTTCTTAACGTCTCTATAAGAAATCCTTGTGAATAACGCAAACGCAGCTGTTTTCCCGATGTAGTAAATCGGTGTTATTTACAGTAACTACTGAATAGAGCTGCTACTCTATTACAGATTCCGTAAATCACTCCATAAGCGCTATTGTTTTATCTGGCGTCTGTCCAAAGTGCAGTCTCATTTTGAGGGTTAATATTTGATGAAGTACTTTGACTTCTTTGAGAAAGTTCGTCAACGTTTATAAGAATAATAATTTGTTGAATGGTAATGGTTCGGACCTACTTTGTCTATATTATTAACTTTATTGAAACCTGTTGCTAAGAACGAAAGGATAAAAATAGAAATCAAGTGAGAAAATCGAATCTAAAACGATAGGTTGAAATAGATCTTTTGGTCAATAGTGAAGTTAACGATTGATTGATCAAATAAAATGCTGTTGTTACAAAAAATGATTTGGCTTCCTCTGGAAGGAATCCAACTGTTTGTTTCACAGAATATTTCGATAGTAACTTCTCGTATGGCTACATGGAAAAAATCTTTAGAAACTGATTGGAGCTGTGCTTCATAGATCAGTGGTGTCGACGTGGTGTGAAGTATTTCTTGGCACGAAATAGAAAAATGGAGTTGTTCCGATGTGTTTTCCTGACACTCAAACATAAGGTTAATTTCATGTGAAATCAACAAATTCAGAGTAATTGACGTCGACCCATCCTTGCAGAGGTTAAGGGCAATAGTCCGACACTTTTCGGGGAGTTTTTGATGATATTTCAGCTCTCAAATGTTATGAAAAATCAACTGTTCGCCAGGTGTTCGAGCACATATAATTCGCATGAGATTGGAACCTTTGGTATAAAAGTTGAAACTTTTCTAGAGATCAATCACCATAACACCAAACGGATATCGCTGACCTTGTTAGCTTCCTCTCCCGAAGATGCTAACCTTGTTAGCAAAACGCGCTTTGAGTGCATAAATATCAGCTTGGTGTTAGGGTAATTGATCTCTAGAGAAGTTTCTCACTCGAAATAGAGACCCGTTCAAATTGAAAAAACAAAAAACGGTAAATCAATCAACTATAAGGTAGAACACGATTAAATTTCCACAAAATTTATTGTCTTCGCGACATGTTTCGATACACTGTATCTTTATCAAGCGAATGTATTTAAACACTAAATTACTCTTTGTTAAAAGCTACTTAAATACATCAAGGCCTACTATAATTATCCCTGATTCCTAGAAATACAACTGATACTGATGATAATTCCTAAACTTATGAAATGATGCTGATTCCTGAAATTATACAATGATACAGATTCCCAGAATTACAACTGATGATGATCGTGATATCTGGAATTTTATCAAAGAATATAATTTTGGAGTTTGAGGATTCATCAAACAAAACTACCCCATTCGGCCAATAGTATCATTTGTTACAGCACCATCAGTTAAGTTATCAAGGAAGCTAATACATTTAATAACAAACTATTCTAAATTTGAACCGAAATTCAGCCCTAAAAATTCCTATGATTTGATAAATAAAATACAGGATATAACTGTTCCAGATAACGCAAAATTAATATCATTTGACGTCCAAAATCTATTCCCTAGTATACCTCCACAAGATACCATACTCTAAGTCGAAGGTTTACTAGATAAAAATCATGTTAATCCGCTTATTAAACAAGAGATATTAGACCTTTTGTCGATATGTCTTGAACAAAATTACTTTCAATTTGACAATAAAGTATACTCTTCATCTGACGGTTTGATCATGGGAAATCCGCTGAGTCCTCTACTGGCAGAAATTTTCATGGACAATCTGGAAAATATAATTCATAAGCATCCACTCTCGCAACAGTTTTTGTATTGGTACAGATATGTAGATGACGTCATAGTTTGTTTTAAAGGCACCAACAGGCAATTAGATACATTTCATAAATATATTAACACTATTCATCCAAATATTCAATTCACAATAGAGATGGAAGCAGAAAATTCAATTAATTTTTTAGACTTGACAATAAGTAAAGCCAACAGCAAACACCACTTTGCTATTTTTCATAAACCTTCCCACACTGATATCACTATTCATAATAATTCGGTACATCCATATAAACATAAAATATGAGCATACGATAGTATGATACACAGATTAGTAAACATTTCTCTTTCTGTGGACAATTTTAACAAGGAATTAAATATCATGAAACAAATAGTAGTTAACAATGGATATCAAGTCAAATTAATAGAAAATATTCTTGCTAAAAAACTACATAGAAAAGCTATCCAAGAAGTGTACCCCACTTCGAGGAACCATGACAATAATTATAGAATTTTAACTTATTCAGGACCTGCTACGGAAAAAATAGCTTCATTTTTGCATAAACAAAATTTAAGAGTAGCATATAGAACAGATAACACGTTGGGAAAGTTTATCAAGAATAACAAAGATAAAACAATAAAAGATGAAAAATCGGGAGTTTATAAATTGAATTGTGGATCTTGCTCCAAAGTATATATTGGCCAGACAGGTAGACCATTCAAAAGCCGCATACGTGAACATTGTATGAATTATGAAAAGGAAACAACTCATTCATCATATGCCAATCACATTTAGGAGGAAGGCCATGACTTCGATGAAAATTTCGAAATTCTGCATGTTGAAAATAAAGGCATTAGACTTAATTATTTAGAATTTTTGGAAATCAATAAACTGAAAAATTCAAATTGTTTGCTGAATGATCAATTGGATCTCAATAGTTCCCCTTTGTTGAACTTATTCAATTAATAAGTAGTAACTATGTTCAGATATCATAATCATCATCAGTAATTTCAGGAATCAGCATCATTTCATAAGTTTAGGAATCATCATCAGTATCAGTTGTATTTCTAGGAATCAGGGATAATTATATTAGGCCCTGATGTATTTAAGGAGCTTTTAACAAAGAATAATTTAGTGTTTATAATACATTCGCTTGAAAAAGATACAGTGTATTGAAACATGTCGCGAAGACAATAAATTTTGTGGAAATTTAATCGTGTTCTACCTTATAGCGTAATAACTATGGATTTCCATCAAGTGAAGGCCACCTCAATCCAAAATCAATCAACCCCACATTCCGTGATCATCATCAACATAGATCAATGAATAGATTCAATAATTGTCTCACATTCACTACCAACACGTTCATGAATGTCTATCATGAACTAATCTGCTTTAAAAAATATTAGCATTTCGATGAAATTCACTATCAAAACTATCAGAAATCGACTCTAGCCAATTCGAATGAGCCATCGATATTCGGTAGTCTATCACACAAAAAAGGAATCAACTTCGGATAATGTTTTTTCACTTCTAATATTTGCAGGATGCTGACAGGGAAAGGCCAGGATATTCTATAGCGAATATCTGCACACGTAAGGCTGCTTGCACACACACCGATCTTGGACGGCCGATTTTATACCGGTCGTCCAAATTCCAATAGTGAACCACATGTGGGAACGGGACCTGGCACACACGCCGACCGCTGATCGGTGCCGGTAAAATATCGGTTAGCAGCCGTCCACTGCCACTGCATGGCCGGTATTACCAGGAAGTAGTGGCGTACGTAACTTAATACACGCTTGCACACTCACCGATTGTTTACCGACCATTATACATTATTTTTCAATTATCTCGTGTCACGACAACAAAGCAACTGATTGTTTGACTGGTAAAAATCCGGTGAGTGTGCAAGCCCCCGCTACCGATAAAATATCGGCCGATTTAATACCGGCCGTCCAAAATCGGTGTGTGTGCAAGTAGAGGTATTCTATAAATGGAGCGAGGCTGGTTTGTGAACTCATCATTTGATACTTTCAGTGTCGCTACGATTATTCGAAACGATAATGTGTATTCCAGGGATGTTATGGATATGAAATACGGATATAGATATAGGAAAATAATTATGTCTGTTTCGGTTCCGATTACAGATATGTAATTATATCGGAATATATGTTAGTTTCGGATAGTTTCTGTTACGGATTTTAGATTGAAATAAAAATAACATGTGATAATTTGGTTTCATTAATAAGTTCTATCTAGTCTAGGTTATCATTTGGTAATATAATCAGTCACATACTTGAGTTAACAAAAAGCTGTCAACATACTTCATTAAGACTGCCGTTATTCGAAACTTTTGTAACGGATACGCTTACAGAGCTCCATAAAATTCCAGGTGTATTGACCAAAATATTGTCAAACGCACTCTAAATAACCACTCCATATTGGGTTTTCATAAGCGATGCGCCCTGTATTGGAAAAAGGTCCTTTTCGAGTCAAGTCTTGGTCAAATTGGAGCTGCGGTATTATTTTGGAATTTCGGGATATGAATAAAGTTATTACTAATGTTTATCAAGCACAAATTCATGGTTGACGTTCACATAAAGAAAAAACACTAAAAACTGTAATAGTCACAAAATGTTACGGTTTGGGCTTCCCAAAAAAGTTAAACTCGTTACCTTAAATCGTAATATTTGTCAAAGTGGTGTTTATTAGTTGGAGTTTTCTTGAATGTGGCTTTGCAATCTCAATTTGAATTTCTAATTGCTTCAGTTCAACATCGCTGAGAAGTATGACAGTTAACTGGTATTTTCTTCAAAAATACACAACGAATTCAATCGATGATATATAATTACACCAAAGGAATATGTTCTAGAAATTTTGGGTGTCATTAGCATGATCACTCTCCAATTATTAAAGAGCTGCTGCATGAGCGAATACTATCTATAAAGGGAAAGCAAGACTGTGCCCAAGGGAAAACCCACAAAATTATCAAATTAGTAGCTTTCCGGCAGGACATGATGACCACGGAGTGAAATCATTGAGATCGGTTTATACCCAGTGAAAAATAGCAACAGATTAATAAAAGTTTTTCTATTCGGCTAGAGATGGTCTTAAATGAGCTACAAACTGCTAAAAAATCCGAATATCGATGAGAATAATAGATTGAGGATCTGAAACCATTATTTTGAAGTCATAGGTAACACTAATAATACAAACGGGAAAATGTTCATTAAGTTTGGTGTAAATTGACCAATTTTCTCTGATCAAAATGCTTGTTAGCGATAACATAAACGACAATATTTTCCAAAAGTGACAACTTGCAACTGATATAAAATCTGCAGAAAGTTCTCAAAGAGGTTGGTGGCTGGTCCCATATTGTGGCCAATATAATCATGATCTATTCAAGTGAAGGACACGTTTGAGATCACAGACTGGAGTAACTTCTGTTAGATGAGATGTTCTCCTGATTGAAACTTTCGCCTACTCGTTAATATACAACTATGAGGATTTTTTTCTATCAGGATAATTCATCTCGACTGCAAAAAATATACTTCATATGTGGTAAAGCCCCTAGAAAACTTCCTATTACAGTTGATCACAAACTCAACACTGTTTTTATTCACCTCCATTGTAATCTTCAATTCCAATTACTACCAGATCAAGGGATCTGTGATTTCAATCAGATTCGTCGAGGACATCACGTAGTAACTGGAAAGTTGATTAATTCTCTACGTTCACACCTCGGCCAATCAACCATACGAAGAGGAGCAACAATAAAACATGCTAGGCAACCAAATGTGAGCAAATCCCACACGTACGATAATAAACATGTAACGTTAGTTAATATCAAAGGCAAACACGTTCAGCCAATGTAAACTGCAAAGTATTTATTTCCCATAGAAATCCCCGGTTTCTGTTTGAGGAGATTTGCAATAATTATACCTCATACAGGAAACATTATTCCCTTTATAGAGTGTAATACTTTAATCTCACCGGATCAAACTCTACACACGCTGATACTCGTAGAGTGAATTTTACTTTTTTCTTTGTTCATAACAGGTTAATTGTTAACGAGAAATTGATTCGAAAATATTTTTGATAGTTAATGAAACGAAGTCAAAAACAAAACAGAATTCCATCTGACAAGAGAATATGGATATTTAACAACTACTTTCGAACCTATGTAGGTTCGAAACATGTACTGAATCACCGTACTGACATCTTTCGAATATTAAATTGTGGAGACGACTTTGAGTTTTTCTGCATCGTAAACTTTCGAAGAAGATTACCACTTGATTTCTTGACTGCCATGCCGTAAAAACTTGAGGGATCTCGTTTGAAGAGTTGCAGTAATAGAAGTTTCTCGTACCACATAAATAAGAGATGAACAGAAAAAAATTAAAATTTTCGAATGTTTCTAGATGATTGAGGAACTTGGATCAAATGCAGCGTAAGTCCAAAAATAATTCATTACTTCTAGAGCAGAGGTTCCCAAACTTTTTTTACTTATAGAACCCTTTCAAAATTTTGCTGGTTCCAGTGGACCCCCTATTCATTCCTGCCATATTTCCCATTTTTTGATCACGCCAACGAAAACCCCCGGCATGACTCCCGTGAACCCCTGGGGGTCCACCTGGACCACTTTGGGAATCCTAGAGGCATCCTTATACAAATTATTGAAAACGTAAAATAAAAAACCTACACACAAGGTTTGTACTTGTGATGAAAGATTACATTTCACATACTAGACCATATACTTTTAGATTTTGGGCCGGTATACCTAGGTCAGTTCTTTCCACATTCGAGTATCGCAAAGATTCAACCTCCGTTCGCTTTTTTACAAACTGCTTGTTTGAAAAGTATATTGTTTACCATGTAAAAAAAGCCGAATAGTCCTGGACGACTGTAGATATTGCTAAGATTGTTATCTGTCTTGGACATAGACATTATAACTAATGGACTGGCCTTTATGACAGTTTTCCATGTAACACGATAAGGAATACAATAGAGAGAGAAAGGATATGTATATTGAAGTGATATTGTCAAAGGACAGAATGATAATTCTGTACTTGAATTACTCTATCTTTCTTAACCCGCTGCAGTGAGGAAGGATATACTTGGGGTTTTCCATATTGCTCACTCTGTGATCCTTTTACTCTTCGTCTCTAAGTCCATTAGTTATAATGTCTATGGTCTCGAATATTTACTCTTCATTCCTGTTTTTCAATCGGTTCATTATTATTCTCTTGCTATATTTTTCATTTATCTTAAATGCTCGAAACGATTGGACAGCAAAGTTATATATTTCTTGCTCCCAAAATGTTCAATAGAATTCTGATTGAAACAAGAAAACTCAACTCATTAGCTCTATTCGAATGAGGAGCTGGAAGATGGATCCATGATAAAACAAGAATGAAAATACACAATATGATAAACCTAAAAAAGGACTGTGAAATTCATTATTGAGATACTTCAGCAGTGTAATATTTATACTGATATTTATTTCATTCGTGTATTATTGCTTATATTTATTTCCTACTACTCCAATCCTTGAGCTTTATAGTATTATTTTTTGGATTGTGTTAAAATACTGTGTTCTACATTCTGAAAATTGATTCAACTGATCAAAGTAAGTTAAGTAAGAGACCCCAACAATCCACGAGCAGGTTAATCTTCGTGGATTGTGTTCGTTTTCATTTAATTTTCGCATTATACAGATTTCTTTAAGATATATGTTAATTATGGTAAATTATTATTATTATTATTATTTGTATATAATATTCATATTGCATATATCTTCGACTAAATATTTTCAAATCTCTCTCTTCGAGAATCTTATGGTGAATCAAGACATTTCTGAACTAGAACTCTCATTTAACTTCACGTGTTCAACAATAGAGGCAAAGGAAAACATATTACCGGGATATCTGCTCGACATGCACTTGGTGATTTGCTCCACCGAATTCTAGCCCGTATTCCGCTTAGTTTGCCTCGAGAAATGTCTTGCGGTCTCAACTTTACTTCCAGTTACGTTTCCTTAATGAAATAATAGTAACAGACCGAATACCTTCCCAGAATGGAGATTCTTGTAATTGTTCCAGAGTGAATTTGAGTGTCTCTGTTAAGTGAAGTGCACAGATCTCGGAGTCAGAAACTGGGTCTTGATTTTGTAAGAGATCTATTCATGATAAATCTGAATGTGGTTCATGCGGGGAAATCAGGATGTGCGTTGAGTTCGTCTGATACTCCTCATCAAGATTGGAATTTTATTCGATATACTGGTGATGTTTTCAATATTTATTGTTTTGGTTTTTTCCACAATATATGAAATCGTGTTTATCCATGAACTGATATTGTGATTTCCAAGAAACATAACTCCTATGGTCTAGTCAATATAACAATGACCTGACCATGACCTACAAAATAACAATAGGTTCACAGGACCAGGCAGCGTTTTTTAAATTATGCTAATAAATTCTTTTTATACAATACAATAATTGAATATATTTTTATGTAACATATTTCTCAGCACGAGAGAAACGATATCTTGTCTGTGCTGGAATGAAATATCATCGTGGTGAGTTAGATTTTCTCTCTATTTTGCAATTCCCTAATGAACGGCTATCAAAGTGATGCGATAAAAATATGACGTGAACTTACAAAACAAGGCTCGTAGCATTCACTCCGAATGAAGAAAAATATATTTGAACTCAATACGAAAATATAGAAGGATGGACAGGAGATTTTTTTATCAATTATAAAGGGCATTCATGCTCTGATGATAACTCTTCTCTGGACGGATTTTTCAATATTCAGAGAAAGTTTGTCTATACTCGAATTGTATAGATGATTTTACAATCATCAAAAATATGCGCGATTTCTTTTAATTTTGCCTAACTGATATATTTTCCATTTTTGTCGAAACGAATGGTAACATTTGTTACTGATGTAATTGGGTCAACATACAGCTGTAGGTAAAAAAATGTGTTTTAATAAAACAGGCGCCTGCTTGCGAATGGATTACCTGTTCCAATACCATCCTCCGTGTCATCATTGACGACTTATCTGAAAAATATTTGTTTTAAAATTGTTCGTTACTGTTAACCAGCCGACGAACGTCAACCCTCAGAAGTCGAGACTTGTGCGAGCAATGGATTTACGAGGCCTTACCTTTTAACGTGCGATTACCCAACACAGTGGCCTTGAAATGCGGATGTGCTAACCTCACTTTTTCAAAGTGTTCATTACGAATTTGATAGCAGTCAGGTAATGGCTCCTTTAGATTACACGTGTATTCTAAATCAATGGCGACCAAATTAAAACACGTTCAGTGCTGTGTGTTTGTTAGGAACATTACAAACGGCCTGACAACTTTTTCCGTTAAATAGGGTAAATAGACCTCAAGATGCTTTTATCAGTTGTTAATTAGGAATAATATAGGAGCTAATTTGATATTTTTTCTAAGACGCACTGGTGTGTCATAAATCATTTAGTTCATTATTGCAATATCTTTTTATAATATCCATAACAAAGATAATCGATGAAAATAAAAAAAGTAAATCAAACACAATGCTATCAAAACCAGTCATCAAAGTTGAAATGAACACAATAAACAATAATATAAAAATAACATGAAAAACAAACAACGAGAAAAATAAATGCACTAAAATTGTATTCGACGAAACAAAACCAAGGAAATCTGATATTTGAATTAAATTTTTTTTCATGATATTCTTCGAAGCATTTTCCAACGCATAGACCTGGACTATCAAGACACTGAGTGCAGTGATATGGAGAATATTTCCTTATTTTCTTTGCCCAACACACTTTGCATCTTTTTCGTAAAACTCCTCCTTTTTCATTTCTTATATCAATTTTTTCAGGAAAGTGTCTTGTACCTTGTTGTGTGATTTTCGGCTCGGCTATGGTTTGTTCTTCAGGAAGAATTCTTTCTAGAACGGATAAACGAAAATCGTAATAGGATACCCGCTTTTCGAATGCTCACTATTGAAATCGCAGTCCTCAATATCTGAATCATCTAATATACGTAAAAGTTCTTCTTCTGTGTGGTTTTTGGGATTTTCAACTTCGATTCTTCGCCTTTTTCCTTTTGAGGTACTTGGCTCACTCATCTCTAAATCACCCATACTGCAATGCTAAATTTATCCCTCAAATCCAATGAAATAACAGACGACGCCGATTTTACTATAAACCAAACGTATTGAACGTGCTTCCACTGTTTCTACATAATCGCTGCAAGCGCTAGCAAAATACTACAACAGGTTTGATAAGTTAATGTACAGGACGCCCCAGTGCATGCGCACGGCTGTAAAACAATGGCCACCGCACACGTGCCTCATGCGCACTGAACGTGTTAAGCAAATTCACGTTTCAAATTCTTGGTGAAATTTCAATTAAAATAGTTATTTAAGGAAATTTGTATTGAACAGTTTTTGGATTGGTACTGTAGCTAGTAATATCCATGAAGCAAGCATTGTTTCACCTATTTGCTGTGATCCAATGACTCGTTGATCTTTGATGATGGATAACGAATATATTACCGTACAAGGATGATGGGGCAACCTCCCAAAACACACCGAAGGGGGCAGTGAGTCATTTCTGTCGTGAGATCCGTTAGTTAACCGAGATTCAAAGCGTTGAGGTTAGCTATGATCTCGAGACAGGAATGAAACTTCCTACCGAGGTTTGTATACTATTTTATTTACAACCATAATATTTCGATTAAAATCAATAAATCTCTGTTTCGTTCTAAACATATCTAAAATATTACATTTAACGACAAATTACCAAGAACACGGTTTTCTCAGAATAATCAAGTAGATATAATGTTGCCGTGACTACGGGGTATACAATTGTCACCAATATAAATAAATGTCAGATGAAGTCCAGAATATATGAAATTAGGGCGGGAAGTAGGGGTGTGCAATGTGACACTTCCCAACTTTCAATGACGTTAGTAATGAAGGCATCACATATATGGTTGCAAATAAAAATAATTCTCCAATCACGAATAAATACTTCTCTCTTCATATTAAACAAAAATCAAACGGAGTTCATTCATATTCAACTGAAACCAGGCAAAAATATTCCCATAAAAGTTAAGAGAATAAGGCGAATGAGCCATTTCCGAAACGTTCTTGATGTGAGAAGAATAGACTCGGGATCCCTTCGAACCGAAATTAATAACATCCGCATTCATTATCTCCAACCGGGTCAGAATCTCCACACGCCTTCAAACTACCCCAATCAATTTCTATTTCGAGCTTGTGAATAATTATTTGATTTTCCCTCGTAATGACTTTTGTTCGCCCGAATAGAGAGCTACAAAGGAGAGACGTTAATTTATTTAGATCTGTTCGGATTGTGACGCGCATGCCTTTTGGAGAGTATTGGAAACCACGAATAATATTGACACGTAAAAACCTTGGGAATCAAAGGCGGATACCAGGGGGCTATCTACCCCCCTCTTATATAAGACTCTGAATGGAAGTAGCCGTTACTTGAAGAGAATCCATTTTAAACAAATGATATACAGTTACCTGTAAGATTTTCGTATTTAAGGGTTTACTTCACCGGGACACGTGTTTCGCTATACAATAGCTTTCTCAAGCAAGAACTTTAAACTAATTATAACTTTGTTACATTTCGAATTTATACAAAATTATATTCGACGGTCAATAATAATGATAGTCCGATACCTAATTAATAAGATGATTCGACGATACATCCTCACTAGCCTAATTTCCACGGAATAACATATTCAACAGAGGCGAATTATTGAACTCCGTCTGATCATTCTTTGGGTACTGTGAAAGTTGACACTTATTGATTCCAAACTCTCCAAGAGATTGAGTTTCAAACCCTTTCCTTGGAAATGAAGGATTTCAAATTCGTGGTTGAACTCATGTACCTCTGTAATGGGGTGAGATGCATACGTAGAATTTGTTTTACCATTTCTGAAACTATTTCTGTGTTCTTTTACCCGTGTTTCGAACGTTCACCCATTTTGACTGACGTAAAACATAGGACATGAAACACACAATAACCTATAAACTCCTGATCTATCTGACACTGAACTTTTACCTTCATTATTTTTTATATAAGAGCTTGAATTATTCTTTGTTCTCTTTGCAATCTTCAAATCTTTTTGTTCCAAGGAATAAGAGATTTCCTTACTACACCACAATCTGAGAAATGGATAAAGATATAATAATGCATGTGTGACCAGCACACTTCAAATCCACCACGAGCAGTAAGTGTGTTAGACAAACACAGTTCCTTTTGATCAATCTACGTCCTATAAGTCAGCAACTTTCCGTGTAAAATTCCAAGAACTATTTGTATCATTCACATTTTTTCTGATTCGGTGTAAACAAATTTTTAATGCGATATTTCGTTTTTTAATATATGGGTTTACGAATACGGACCTGTATTTTTTATATCAGTTCTGATAGTGTACTTCTAGGCGTTCCTGAGAAAAATTATATTAATTGGACGATTCCCCGTTTAAGATATCCCAAAAAGAAAAACATTGAACCTGAAGAGCTTCATAACCTCCAGACACTTTTCGAAAATTAGATGTAGCAAAAGTTTTATAGGGGATGCATCCTTTTTGGATTGGATTTTTTCGGGCTATATAGGTAGTGGAAAAATAGTAATACAAAGACTTTAAATATGAATTTTGTTCTCAATGCTGTAGTATGGTTGGCCGTATCATAAAGGATTTGAATAACTGGAATACTACTGACAGAGATCCTGTCTATTAGTACTCGGAAATGACACCCACTTGGTAATCGAAACCTGGAACATCAAAACATCTCGCACACTGATCAGCCATCGAAAATACTGTTTCGTATAGGTATTGAGACTATTTCAAAATTTTGTTTTCGAAGGCCCCCCTGAAAATCATTCTGAATCCGTTACTGCCTATAATCGAGTCGATGGTCTTAATTGTTATTGTCTAACAGCGCTAACGAACAGATAATTCAGTATCAAATAGGTGGCAGCAATTTTCACATCTTTGTTTCGCATTAATATCAAATCCTTATTGGGATTTCGTATCGTTATTAGAGCGACAATTAGCTTTAATGACGTCCTTAGGCCAGACTCGTGATCGTTTTGCGGATTGGCTCCGAAATCGGGTCGAAATAAAGGCCAATCGATTCAATTGTTCATCGTTATTACTAAAA
Organism: Zygogramma bicolorata; assembly: GCA_032362365.1. NCBI lineage: Eukaryota > Metazoa > Arthropoda > Insecta > Coleoptera > Chrysomelidae > Zygogramma > Zygogramma bicolorata. Next base: position 184,885 of record JAVJAQ010005023.1, read on the forward strand.
GATAATATCATGGAAAAATTATCTCTCAGACCGCCAATAAGATTGATAAATATATAATGGAATTGGATTTTTTTTTGTAAACAGTGTGTTAACATATATTCAAATATCAAAATTATCCTGTACTTTCCCTCAAAAAAAAACGTTTTCTTGAATTTAGACTCCAGAAAGATGAAATAACTGGAACATGTCGAGGGTAACGAAAAATGCCAAACTGAGGACTTTTTGAGAGATTAAATGAAGAATAAAACTTTTTTTTGATGCTCATGACATCTATGGGTTCGTAATAAGTATAACTGTATGGTTTACTTCATGAACAATGTTTATATCCATGATAAAAATTAATATTATCGAAATCAATTGTGATTTATAACAACAAACTATATAAAAAATGTGTGAAATAATTATGCTATTCCTGATATATTGGAAATCTCACAGTGACAGATTTTCAATTTCGCTGACACATACCAATCAGCAAAATATTACTTTTTCTGCCTAGGCAGCAGAGTGAGGACTTTCCTGTCTAGGCAGCAAAAAAATGATTCTCAATGGAAATCGAGACTTCTCCAGCAACAAATTTAACTCAATAATTTTTTCCGCTTCCCTTATTTCTAGGAGTAAGTCGCTATCACTTATATGAGTACATTATTCTATTTTGTCAAAAGATATTTTCAAAGTGTTGAAAAAAATCCTAACTGGATGAGGAGCGTTTCATTTCTGAAATACGATTAAAACATCTTGGAAATCCGTGATGAAATCCAGAGGTCCCACCTGAAATATTTCATGAAATACTACTGGGATTCCGAGTGGAAACCCTCATTTTAAAATTTGGTGTACAAATAAGTGAAATACCTCTCGCACCTGGATCTGGGTATTGCGACAACCAGCTATCAGCCAAGAGAGGAGAAATGTTTTTTTCAAGACGCTTTCATATATGTTTGTAACGAAAAATTTGGACGCAGTTTTGATCATCTTTGAAACGTCGGTATCGCGCTTCCGCTCAACTTTTCTTTGTATATTTTAATATAGTAATGTGCTTGTATATAATTATGATTTATATTTCATTCATAATTTTCAGAATCAGTTGTAATCACCAATATTTGACTCACCGCGTACAATTAACCCTTTTTGCGCGTGTTTGCCTTTAAGGTCGCTACTGACACTCTCTGCGAGAGAGACGGAAGATCGGCGATTCGGCATTCATTCATATTCGTTCCCAAAATATCTTCCCCGCATGAAAATTGCTGCCCTTTTCGGTACGATTTAGTGTTGTGTTCCTCGACACCCCGCACGACTGGCCAGTCCATCGTCAACACAGATTCATCTTCAAGATCTCAAGAGAAGGAAAGACGGAGTTTAAGGTAAGATCTTGAAGGCACAACTCGATTAATCAGTATGACCACCAGTCCATTTTTTCTCTCCTGACTTTGAATCAGAAAGCTACAGTCGGATTACTTTGAATGTTTGCATAATTATCCTGAAACGATAACGATGCAATAATATAAAAAAATCGTACCGATATCTTCACTAGGTTCTTCAGAATTAACGATTTGTTTTTCTAACGAACTTGAATAGAACGAAAGTTTTGGCGAATGAGCCAGTTTGCATCTCCCGGTAAACTTGAATAGACGCATCAACTTTCCGGGATAGATTAAAAATCTGCCCTTCTACACGTTTATAGATTCCAATATCAATTCTTATCATTTCAGATTGTGGTAGGTTACAAAGCCAGGAAACGACCGAACAGACACGTCCTTATGAACACAAAACTATTCGAAAAAAATTCATTCACGTCTCTCGAAAATGCCGGCAACAAAAACGAATCGAACTCATATTCCGCGCGTATTAAGACGAATGTGGCAAAATAAAGGAGCGGAATGTCGAAATAAGCGTATGCGAATCTATAAATAACAGGCGGAACCGAAGAATGCCCGACACATGGTAAATATTTCCAGTATATTAAACGCTTTTAAATGGTGTATTTATCTTTCTGTCGTGCCTTCCTGTGCAAGCGTCTTCTTTCCATACAAAGTTTCCTTTCGAGATTCCGCATCCACGATGACTTTCTTGAATATTCCATATGTCTTGAGGACTGTTTGCTTTTTTCAACTATCTTTTGAATAGTTTGATGTCTCGGCGTGATAAATTTTTCCGATTGGAATGAATGCGTACGGGGCGCTGTCGCAAGGGGAGAGAAGCTCGCCTATAAAAAAAATTGTTACGACGTTTCTTCTTTCAGTTCGGATATGGCATTACTAGTGCGGAAAGTGAAATTTCTTTAACGAGTGGGAAAAATTGTAGCACGAAGCGTTAGCCTACTCTTATTTGATTGAACAATATGTAAATATCAGATCGTGTATATTGAGTTGCCTGACTAATCTTAAGTTTCATTTGTGACAGTCTGTGTTTGAATATTGTTTCTATTAAAAAGTGCACATGCATTTACAATAACTTTCATAGCGAAGTGAAGAAATAACCATAATTAACGTTTGTTTGAAAAACGACATATTCCTCAAGCAGGAACTTCAAACTGGAAGTTTCACTTTCTTTTCTTCTGTTAAAATATCTTACAGTATTCACGGGTTTGACGGCCTATCATTGACAGCCGTGCGGAAAGTAACTTTCCGCACAAGTGGGAATAAAGGTCACTTTCCTTGGAAGTAGAGAGTGTTACTTGTTACTTTCCTCCGTGGTCGTAGGAAAAATCATTTAGTTAAACGTTTTTCTGCGAGAAGAAGGGAAACTCGATTCACATTGATGAAAAACACAAATAGATTGACAACTATTGGAGTTGAACTAGAGTTGAGTCACCAAAAAAGGATGTTTGATTTGAGTTTCAGCTTCGGTAAGCTATGTTTTCTCTCACTTTCTACTTCGTTAGCTAATATACTGTTGCACCTTCAATAAAATCTTTCTATAACCGACAACAAGTATTATATATTATTTATCAAAACTCATGCATACTTCAAGGCATACTCGTTCATACCACCCATATCATGTTAAAGGTCTGTTTTCTATCAAATCAACTTAGCAAAACTGCCAGCAATGATTGAAAAAACAATTGAAGTATCATCCACCAGAATAAATGGTTTAAACATTATCACATGAACCGTGGCAATTCATTGCCAAAGGCACGTAATTGAAAATTCAATGTAATTCATCCAATGTATTTATGATGTCATCGATAACGAGCAACCGTTTTTGAACTGCACGACCTATATACTTGTTCTAATAATTGAAGAGTCGGCTCGAACAACGTTGTAACTCGCAAATTGTATGAAATCGAGTTAATTATGGAATAACGTTGTATGGCACCTAAAGCAACTGTCTGATAGACTGATATGCCTTTGAATATCCTGCCTAAACAAAATGTTTTATTTTGTCATTTTGCCGACTTCCGCGGAACAACGTTGTAACTAGTAGTGCACGAGATTATGTGCTAAATTTATCGGCTTCGTTACAAAATACATTAAATCGTGGTAAAAAACGCAAAAATAATATTGCTCAGTGCAAAACATTAAGTCAAAGTGAGCTAGAGGCGAAGGAGAAGAATATCTGAGTAAAAGAAAGAAGATTATGCCGGCAATAGTCCCGCCAGAAGAGGTAAGTCGAAAAACGTTGTGATTGCTTTACTTTGGCGCGGAAATTTTACTTATACTTCGATTATTAGGATTATTAATGTATTTTCCATTGCATTCCTGAGAACAGTTCCTTTTTCATTTGTTCTACATAAAAAAAATATCAAAGTAGGATACAGTATAGACTCAGTTCCTATTCTTCCAGTTAGTTTAGTTGATTTTTAGAGAGGTTCTTATATAACAGTTAGTTTTGTTGGTTTTTGCGTAAGGCAGACTGAAACATAAATAATTTATTATTTCGCCACGTTTTTCATTCTGTATCCCAGACTTCATAATATATTGAAAAATGTGCAAGTTATGGAAAAACGTTGTAAGTTACAGAGCAGTTACAACGTTATTCCAAATTTTTTATGTATGAAAGACTCTATAGTCCAAATTATAGATATATCGTGTATTGTTATGCCTAACAGCATGAAACACCGTTGTAACTGTCATGATTATACAACGTTTTTCCATTTTGAAGTTCAAATAAAACGTATATAGATTTTTGCCCCTCCTGAAAAGTTGAAGCAATGTGAGTTACAACGTTGTTCGAACCAACTCTTCAATTATACATTTTTCAGCTTCATTCGCGAATTTTGTGAAGTGTAACTACTATTTCAAATACTATTTTTCTCATACACCTGAATCAACGGTTGATTTATTGTCGTCATTTTTTGCTCTGCCGTTGTTTCAAACATCGAATCAAACACTTTTGGATTCATAACTCCCCATATTCTGGAAATATTAGAATTAATATTGGAATCTATAGAGGTGTAGAAGGGCAGATTTTCAATCTATCCCGAGAAGTTTTTGCGATAATTCAGAAATAGTTACTTCAGATTTGCCTATCAAAATATTGAAGGACTAATGTTTATAAAAATACTGAAAAGGAACATAGAAACGAAACTAGGAGAGAATATTTGTTTTGAAAACGGAAGCGGATTTGATAGAAGTATTTTGATAATTATTAGTTCTTGAATTTTTTTGATAGGCAAATTTGAGACTTACGAAAAGTTGCTGATCAATTCAACCTGTTCCTTTCAGAAGTAACTATTTCTGAATTGATGCAAAAACTTATCGGGGTAGATTGAAAATCTGCCCATCTACACTTGTATAGATTTCAATACTTATTCTAATTTTTTCGTATTGTGGAAGGTTAAGAACACAATAAACAGAAGGAAGAATCCCTCCACCAAGAAATAATGACATTCATTCGATAATATTGAACCAACGTTTCCTTGAATGAAGGTGACAATGTTCTTGTCTATATTATTAACTCTATTGAAACCTGTTACTTAGCAAAAAAGACAACTCGATCGATCAAACCTTTTATTTTATAACATTGCCTTATTCGATTTGTATTTCCATCACTTATTTTTCTTTTTTGCTCAGTGACTGGTTTTAATAGAGGTATAGACAATGGAAGTCCAAACTAATACCAATGAATCGTGTATCAGTTGAGGATGGCTGGTTTTGATTCTTATGATAAAGTTAATAATTTATTGGTCGACGAAGACAATTAAAGGTGTAGTTTCATTGTCAGATGATTATTTCCAGAAATGGTTCAAGGAGTTGTATCTTTGATTTGAATTACCCGTTTCATCAACGGAAAATATTTTCAAGAACAACCAAAAATGGAATTGCTATAGAAATTATTTCTTCACCTCATAGGTGCAATTGATCAAAATCGGGTCAGAGTATAACGGATTGCCATCTCAAATAGTTTTATATCTGCAGAATTCCGCAGGAACAATAATTTAAAATGACAAAAAAAAGAAGCATTTTTGGTTTTTGATTATTTATTAATGTCTAGAGGTGAGATCTACCCATACTCTATGTGAAAAAGGTGCTGTTCAAAGTATTGGTTACTTTAAAGGTAACACGATAGAGAAAGTTGAGAATATGAGGTGGAATATGCAAATAAAGGCAAAAGTTGAGAGGGTGAATGATGCAATATCATATAGAGATCAAAAATCATAATGAATATCTAGATTCGTATGAACCCGATACAACTTCTTCTGAAATGAATCACCTATTGAACCAAACGCCGAACATCACTCAGTACATCACATTAACATCTCAATATTTCACATCCCTGTTATTTTCATCTGAGTCAGTCTGAAGAATCGATCCTCTATTCATACGTTCTCTTTCAGGCCCGATATATTAGGTTTCTCGAAAGCCAACAAATATGTCTCTGTTAGTCTCTCGTCGAAGTATTCCCAACTATCATCAATCATGAGTTATCAGGACGAGCCAAAAAGTACATCATTAGTTTTATATCAGTAGTAGCTACTCATCGGACATTAGTACTGGGGGAACTCGAAACGGACGGAAAGGCTCATATTTCACACAGAAACAGCTCAGGAAAAAACGAGATTGAAAAACTATCTTTGGCGAGGCAGACGATACTGGAAAAATCGTGGTAGGGCCTTCGAAGGAGGATACGAATAGAACTGATGGGTTTGCGTGCTTTGGTAGAATGGACAAATCATTTACAGAATTACCGTTGTCAGTGAGGGTATCGATTTCAGAATTTTCATGTTGAAAATAATGATAACTAACTGATAAAAGGCAGTATGCTGAAGAAAATGTGAATGTTATTTAACAATGTATGAATTACTGAATTGTAAGATTTCCACCTTTTCGTCCGTTTGCATCTTTCCGGCATTCAAAAGTAAAGCAGATTTACTTTTCGGGGTAGATTGAAAATCTGCCCTTCTACACTTGTATAGATTCCAATATTCATTCTTTTTTTTTCAGATTGTGGTAGGTTACAAACCCAGAAAACTACGGAACAAAGGAATTATAATGGATTGAATACTATATTTTGGAGTGGAATTGACAGATTAAAATGTCAAGATGGTGACTGTGCGTCATCTGGGATAAAAATTTAATGGAGGAGGGTCTTATTACACATCTTTGCTGCTGAGAAATACTGTACAACCCTAAAATATGGAGTCAATATCTTCAATTACTACAAAATGGCGTAACATTCAAAAATTGCCTGAATATATCGATCTTCAACTTGACTGAACATGAAATAATAGAAGAAATATAGACGTTCATGTGTTCGAAAATTTACGGCGTGAAGTAGAGAAAAAGCTGTTCTCAAATCAAAAGGTTCAAGTTCGAGCATCTTCTGAACTAAACTCAGCCTATAAATTTCCTCAAACTGTGAAGTCAACGATGTATTCAGGCAATCATTAAATGTTACGCCATTTTGTAGGAGTTGAAGATATGGACTCATATTCTAGGGTTGTACATTATTCGTCAGCAGCTCCAAAAGGATGTATCACAAGCTCCCCCTCTTCATCAATTTTTTTCCCAGATGATGCAAAGTCGCTTTCTTGAAATTTTCATCTGCCAATTTTACTTCATAATATAGGAAGTATATTCATGCATCGATTTTCATATTTCCTCCATAAACTCAAAATTTGTACTGTCATTCACCAGATCAAATAACCATTCAACAAGGCACTCGAACAATTTGTCAGTTATGAAAATGAAAACAAGTATGAGTCAACAATCGATTCATTTTCAAGGCATAAAATATTACAACAAATTACCAAATTATTTGGAATCTTGTGGCAAACTGAAATTCAAAAACGATTCGAAAAAATATTTATTATCGTAAGTTGGACTTTTTTGTTCCACAGTAACATTTTTATTATTTGTACACTTGTGAATTTACATAAGTGATGTTTGGAAGTATTCCGATTTTTTTACTATATTTTCCTTTCCATTTTTATCTATATTATTGTACTTTCTTTTTCCTATCATAAACATAATGTATGTTTCTTGGGGAATAAATAAATGAATGAATTATCGTGATATTCGGGACGTGTCACTACGTCGAATTCCCATTACGTCGAATTCCCACTATGTCGAATTCCCATTACGCCGAATTCCCACTACGTCGAAGAGCATCCCCACCACTTACGTCACCAAAACACGATCGTTATCGAAGCTGGATCCCATTCGACGTAATGGGAATTCGACGTAATGGGAATTCGGCGTGATGGGAATTCGGCGTAGTGCCACACCATGCACTTTCAATATCAACAGCACAGCGAAATTCATCCTTCTTTTAGGTTAGGTTAGTTAGGTTAAGTCAGATTGCAGTTTACAGGAAATTGCAGAATATCCGGTAAATTTTGCGAGTGCGTATCACTACGTCGAATTCCCATTACGCCGAATTCCCAGTACGTCGAATTCCCATTACGTCGAATGGGATCCAGCTTCGATAACGATCGTGTTTTGGTGACGTAAGTGGTGGGAATGCTTTTCGACGTAGTGGGAATTCGGCGTAATGGGAATTTGACGTAGTGGGAATTCGGCGTAATGGGAATTCGACGTAGTGATACGCACCCGTGTTTTTCAATTGTTTGAGTTGACATGTTCAAAAAATATATAGTTTATAATAATAACTTTTTGGATGTTACTCGTTTATCCGTCTCAATTTTGAGTGAATTGTTGTTAAAATTAGTTGTTATCAAGAGAGCACATTTTTTTATTAAAATCTTCTTTTGAGCTTTCAACAAAACAGTCCAACACTTTTCATGTAGATTCATTGACCTGCCCTGGATTCCGACAACTTTACAATTTTTATGCCCTACGAAACTTCACTAAAGGTCGACGGCCCTCAACCTATATGATCCACTGAATAAACGACATTCCTACCTGCAGATGGCGTGTGTGAGAGATCACCGATTAAATCCAGTTCCGCAGCAATCAATCATGTTTGTATACATGAAGTTATCAGGGGACGAAGGATGAGTAAAGAAATTTTGAATATGCGTGGAAGCTTCCAGGGGTGTACGGATGTAGACGTAATCGACGAGCCAATAAGGAAGAGCACATACAGGGTGTTGCCGAAATCGGTTCCTGACTCTCATTGCTGACAGCTGATCAAATAATGTTGAATGGACATCTACTGAAAGCAGCAAATGGTGATTTATGGAATGAAATATTTCAAGATTAGGTTATGGACCCCCCAAGAGTCACTTCTGGACAAAAACTTTGAATAAATATTTGTTGGTCATGATCGAAAAACGCATGCAAGGTTTAACAGATTTTTTTTAATTTCTCAATTCGACAATACCAATTCAATTTGTATTTTTCAATTTTGAATCGAATAAAGTTTCCTTCCTTTTAGTTTTTCACGAATATCGAAAAACTACTCCATATATATCTATAATTGATTATCAATATGATATTCGAAAGAGAGTTTTGAAATATTTACTTGGTCGTAGAAAAAATTGACTGTATAACTCGATTAGATATCCACTCTTGCCGTACAAATCACTATCATTGTTCAATGTGCAATAGATCGCTATTCCGAGGCAAACTTTTCTAATAGCTCACTATTATGTAATTTTTGTCCGTCGTTTTTGCTTTAACGATGTTTTATTCAATTCAGGACATATTTACTTCCACAAAAACGGATTATATTGATAGAGAACGATTTCACCTGACGGTGTTTTAGCACAAATCCTTGCGTCATAGTAGTTATTGCTGTGATTTCGTAGCCTGCAGTATGTTGACAAGTTGTATAGTGAATATTTTTATAATTTATACAATTTATACTGGATATTCTGGTGAAGAGTGAACTATATTAACGATTATTCGTATTTTTAACAATAGAGCAGACTAGAATTAGATAATCAGGCCATTATTCTGATTCTTAAAACAAATATCATTTTAACCCTTTAGTGCCCGGATATTGAAACAACTTGAAAATATAATTGTTTTTTGGAATTCACGTTTGCTGAAGGCTTCAAAAAGCTTACTGAATTTTTTCAAAATTTCATTCTCAATTTTGAAAAAAATCAAAAAAATGGACTTTTGAGTACCGTCAGGAATAGTGGCTATAATATACAGTGCGATTTTAATAGGGACTTGAATAATGTTTGTTTCATTTTCTATCAAATATTTTCAACGATATTGATACCTGAAATAATATCATGCAACACTGAGTAAATGAATGACACCTGTATCATCTAATCTATCGCGTTATATTCCAGAAAGCAATTCTTATTGTGATTGCAACCTAATTGTATTGCACGTAAACTGCACATTTTGCATATTTTCTGAATATTTCCCAACACTACCCAATGAGCACCACGATTTCCATGTCTAACGTCATCAACTCAAGAAGACGTCTGATGATGGAATAAAGTATGAACAGGATGGTTGAGGAACTTTGAAAGCATCATCAATTTCACAACAATTTTCTGCTGTCATTTCTTTCTCCCTTCATCAACACTCTTTCGAGTGCACCCAGAAGGCAGAGCCTTGTGCGGGCAAGGGTCGGCTAATTGTTTTTGGGTGCCGAAGCGCTTTGGTGGCGTCTTACTGATTTTTTTATGGTAGCGTAGAAGAACCCTGAAGAACCCATGCACACTGTTACCAAGTCGGTTGGTGTATTCAATACATATATCCCACCTACCAGGATTGGTATCTAGGCAACTAACAATCTATCGCACCGAGCCGGCCAGAAAAATTCTGCCCCGACCGTGGTTCGAACCAGCAGTGAAAAAGCCAAACTGAATAGGACCGCGCCTTAGACAGCTTGACCACACTGGAATGGAATCTACAAAAGCATTTTCCAAATCAAGATTCACATCCTCGGTAGTCACTTTCATCTTCATCTGTCAACAAATTATTATCAAGGGGCAAATCTTCAGTAAGGATACCATCTGCAATGTCCTGTAACTCATTTGCAGATAATGGTTTTGTATACAACAATCAAATTTTTTTGCCATCCATATTTCCTGACGGTACTTCTCAGTACTACGAGAAAATGAGTTTTATCTAGTATGAAAAATTATTGAAAATACATTATCATAGTATAAACGTACTTAGTATGGATGCCAGCACCTCTATATGCCATAAAACAACAGTAAAATAAAATAAAACAACTGCAATAACGACAATAAAATGATGAACCGAAATCGCTACCATCTACTTGGGACCACAACATACAACTGACCGTGGAATCAGTGTTGTCGCGCCCTAATCATAAAGCGTACCACACGTCAACCAGAAAATGTACCACTGTGGTATCCTTGCCACTGTGGTACATTTTTTCAAAATGGCATAACGGATATAAACATACACAAAAATAGGGAATTACACCTGTCATTTTTATTTCAGATATTTCCAAGTCAAATTGTTTTTTCCCCGATTGTATTTGATCCACAATAAACAGAGAATACAAACAGCCAAATTTGCCCGAAATATTACCCGGTATTTAATTGGACAAGTGACGTCAGCGCACGAAAATAAGTTGTTTGAATCTCAGTTTGGAATAGTTCTGAAGTGGTTTGTAGTCGATGTAAAATAAATAAATAAACAGGTTCGTGGAATAATTTTATATGCATTGTGGTATTTGAAGCATAGGTGCCGGCAAAATGTACCAAAAATGCCCTAAAATAAAAATGTAGTACCACCGTACCAAAAAGAATAAATAGTACCACATTTGGTACAAATGTACCACCGCGGCAACACTGCGTGGAATACTTGCAAAGTGCGTTATAAATGTTCGCTCTACCCCTATTGGTTCATAAGACGGTACTTCAATATACCGTCAGGCCGCAGAGCCTCTGTTTAGTAGGAATGCAGACTTAGGAAGTGTAGAAATTGGTGGTACTCAGAAGTACCGTCGGGCACTAAAGGGTTAAGGTTATAAAATATGTACAAAATAAATTTTGTAGACTCTCAATTAGATATCTTCCCAGAAAATTTTGTCGCAGTATCAAATGAATAATGTGAAAGGTTTCACCAAAATATAATGCTCATAGAGAGGCGCTACAACAGAAAATGGTCAGAAGCAAGCTTGCCGATTTTTGTTGGACGATTTGTCGTTAAGCACCAAGAGAAAATGCTTTTGGCAGATTTTATTCAATATCCTCTTATTTTTTCCAATAAATGTCTGAAATTTGAAGAAATTGAGTTTTTCTATCAAAAATTCTATAAAAAAATTATACCTGTTTCATAATTTTTTATACGAGTTATATTTCTGTTCATGAATATTGAAATCATCATAAAACACGCAGATAAAATATAAAGGAGAAAAAAAAATATTTTTTTTGTCCACCAGTGTTATCATTTCCTACGACCACATAGAAAAATGACACATATCGAACTCTCTTCTCCCATGGAAAGTGACCTTTACTCTCACTCGTGCGGGAAGTATTTTCCGAACGGCTGTCAATAAGCGGCAAACCCGTGAATCCTGTATAATTTACAGATATAATACATATATGATTGCTTCTCACTATTGTTATTATTTATATAAAAACTGGACAGATAGGTAACTAATTAAAAAAAATAAAGGAAAGGAAAAGAATTGTTGTATTATAAGAACTTACTTATTGTCACATTTTCATATCAACGTTCATTATAGATATTCCTTCATTTCACTATACAATGCAAATTCATGTGCACTTTTCATAGAAACAATATTCAAACAGACTGACACAAAAAAACTTGAGATTGGTCGGGAAACTCAATATACTAATAGTGTATTCACAGTTCACACAACAATAATGTCCATTATTAATGTTAATGTTATATTATAAATTATAAGTATCTATAACAAAAATCATTACATAAAAGTAACGATTCTGGCCTACGCCATTAAATCTATATTTATCAATAGTTAATGGCAAGTACCCCTCCAGGGACTGTCAGCTCTCAGCTTGCTGTAAAGGTGAATTCATATCGTAGCGTATATTACCTATACAGGATCTGATATTCACGTATTGTTCAATAAAATAGGTGGTCGTAGAAAAAATAGTGTGCATTACTTGTGCGGAAGTGATTTTTCACACTCGTGGGATTTTCGTACTGTGAAAAATGTCACTTTCCGCACTGGTAATGTAATATACTATTATTTACAACCATATAATATGTAATGCTGTCATTACTAACGTCATTGAAGGTTGGGAAGTGTTACATTACACACCTATACTTCCCGCCCTCATTTTTATCTGACATTTATTTATATTGGTGAAATTGTACAACCCGTAGTCACGGTAACAATATATCTACTTGATTATTCTGAGAAAAACCGCGTTCTTGGTGATTTGTCGTTAAATGTAATATTTTAGATATGTTCAGAACGAAACAGATATCAATTTCAATAGAAATATGATGGTTGTGAATAAAATAGTATACAAACCTCGGCAGGAAGTTTCATTCCTGTCTCGAGAAAAAAAAATTCCAGTGGTATTGATGAATTACTAGGGTGCATTTTATTAAAGGTTGCTTCCAATATAATCGATCCTCTTATTTATTTAATCAACTTATCTTTCTCTGAAGGAATTTTTCCATCCCGTCTTAAGCATGCAATAGTTGTTCCAGTGTACAAGAAAAGTGATAAGCATGTGATTTCGAACTACAGGGGTATTGCGTTATTATCTCCATTTTCAAAAATATTTGAAAAATCATATCAAAACAGGCTAGTATCCTTTTTAAATAAATACAAAATCCTGTCTGACAGTCAATTTGGTTTTCAAATCGGTTTTGTCAACCCAAGATCCCATCCTTTCCCTTCAGAATCATGTATTATCTAAATTCGACAATGGTGAAAGTATTCTCTTTGACTTGACACGAGCATTCGATACCATACATCACGGTCTTCTTCTTGATAAACTCTATGACATAGGTGTTCGAGGTTCAAGTCTAAGTGGATTGAAACTTATTTAACAGGTCGTAAACAAACTGTTAAAGTTAAGCTCGAGACTGGAACATTTTTTTTTGAAACTCGACACATAGTCACAGGTGTACCACAAGGAAGTGTTTTGGGACCAACACTTTTTATTCTATTTGTGAATGACCTTTCAAAAATCAATGATCCAAATAGCTCCATACAATTTGCGGATGACACTTCTTTTACTGTCAGTGGTGCAATATGTGAAACATTGTCAGTTAGAGCAAATAAAGCGATATCCAACATGCGAATATATTGTTCTGAGAATGGCTTGGTTTTGAATAATCTCAAGGCCAACACCATTCTTTTTTCAATTCAGGAAACTGAATGTAGTGTATTGGTTAGGACTGAGGAGAAAACTATAGAACAGAAAAGTTTAACAAAATTCTTAGGACTTTTTATCGATTCGCAGCTCAATTGGAATCACCAAGTTGATTTCATATTGAATAAATTAGCAAAACATTGTTTTGTTTTATGGAATATTCGCAATTATGTTTCCATCGATATTCTCGAAAGTTATTATTACGCATATGTGTACTCCACCCTCAACTACTGCATCATATGTTTTGGCAAACTGTAATAGAATTAATGAACTCTTAGTTTTACATAAAAAATCATCAGAACAATCTGTTTCATAAAACCTCTTGATTCTTGTAAACCATTATTGTTAAAAAAGTTGAACATATTAACTGTCACTTGCATGTATATCTCAGCTGTGTCACCTATGTTAAAACTCATTGCATCAAGTTCCAGAACAGAGATGAAACCCGTCTTCACCCTGAGGAAGAATTATAACATCATAATTCCTAGTCATAAATTATCCAAGGTCTCTAATGGCCCTGATGTCATGTTCATAAAAATATATAATAAACTTCCAACATATGTGAAAAAAATTAGCAGTATGAAGATATTCAAACAAAACGTTCGAAAACTATTATGTGAAAAGATATTCTATTCTCTCAATGAATATTTTCAATCCGATTTGGGATTTTAATTTTCAAAATATTTATTGTCTTGTTTACCAATATTTATAATATTTTTTTGTACTTTTTTAATTTTGACTTCATTGTAAATGTTATGTCTCCACATTGTTGATCTTACTCTTTGTTATGTATGCCTAATTTCTTTGATTTTTTCAAACTGTTGAATTTATTCAGCAAGTTTTATAATAGTGAGTTCATGTATTGTATATTGTACGTGACATTTTCCATGCCTTACACAGGTCGACGGAAATAAAGATTTTTTTTTTTTTTTTGATTTTGATAGCTAACCTCGACGCTTTCTCACGCTGATCTCACGACAGGAATGAATCACTTCCCACCTCGGTGTGTTATATACTATTTCTGTTCCGTTTCGATTCCCACTCAGAGAGCTTTCGACCGGAGTATATATATATATCTCCACTTCTACCTGGGTTCACGCGACGCGTATTCACAGAAAGTTACTCGAATAATTGGGGTGGTTTCGCTATAATTAATAACAAGATGATCGCCTGCCCAGATAGAACCCGAGGGCTACTCACAGTCGCAGACTCCGATCCACTAATAGCGTTGCTTGACTAAATTAGATCGGGTTATGTCATTATCTGTGATCCGGCAGACTGAGTATCATGTGATTACGGCCAGATTGATAACATCTTTGTTGCAATGTCATCACGGACCGCGAATTAATTGCTACAGATACTGTTAATTAGCTACTGAGAATTATTATTCGGATAACTGAAATTCAATTACTTATATACCGATTTCGGATTATGTTCTAATAACATTGGATACATTTTGAGAACGAGGGGGTTGTTAAATTTCATTTACGGTAATTCGGTGATGGAAAGGGATCGCAACTCGTGGGTATTAGGGAAAAATCTATTTTGTGAGGTCGTTTAGGCGAATTAATTCCTGTAAGAGGGTGAATAGGTGCTAGTAGGCAAATTATCTGGTTGGCGAGCTATATAAATCAATAGTTGAACGATTATATGGTAATACGGTTATAGATCTTTCCTTTCGTACTGATTTCACAAAAATATGGTAAGACATCTAACGTCTTCGACAGTTTTTTTAATACATAATTGTAAACCAATTCGGAATTCAAATATCAAATTTCATTTGAAATATACAGTGTAAAAAGTCCTGTTGATTCTTGAACGGGAGAAGTTATGCAGATTTGAAATGTTCACGTCAAAAGGAATATTTTTTTAATAGGAAGGAAAAGGTCTTGTGATAGAACTTTCAGTTCTCTATCCAATGCTTTTTCATTTTTAGGAATGGAAAGAATCAATATTTTTGTAGAGATGTAATTTGCCCATTATTGCGATTATGTAATTACCAAAACGGCTCCAATGAATTTCATAAAATTTAGAATATAGGGGTTTTTGGGAGTTATAAATCGATCTAGCTAGGTTTCAATTCTGAAAAAAGTCGTTTATGCGTGTTTTCAGGCAGTAACTCAGTTGAGCAGGTTATAATAAAGCACTAGGTAGCTATATTAGTCGAGGAGATTAATTTGAACATATTCAAAAACAAACTGCATTAGATACTGATTCAGAATCTGTTGAAGATGACAGTTCATTCTTATGACAGTTCTTGAATGTATGAACAAAAATGAAATTCCAACAGTGATTGCATTTGATTTATTATTTGTTTTGTTATGTGTCAGCTGATCAGGCAGCAGGCCAATGAGATTCTTTGTCCTCTTTTTTTCCATTAATGACGAGTCCAATAATTGTATGTATTAATTATAATCTGGTCCGTTCTCCCCACTGCTTCGACCCAGTAGGCAAACGCGCTAGTATCATTAACCAATGACAACTCCCCGTACCGAGGGGTAAGTGATCACTGGCTCCGAGAATTATGAGTCCTGAGTAGGCGCAACGAACCCAGAATAACGGCCTTCTTCATGCGGCCGGCAAAGATTTCTACCGCATTTCGACAAGACGGTATGCTCATGAGCTCCGAGAGTAGCGTTTGTTTGGAAACACCGAGAATAATTATAATCAGAACCCCTAATTTGACAGAATAGTCCGGGTGGAGCTTACGGTAAGTAAATCCTGATACTGTGTCTGTTTTCCCTCCCCTTCTCGGATGATATTCGTTCCGCTGGGGCCGAAAACTAATTAACGAATATCGTCTTTTTTTGGTGGCTTGTATTTACCTGAGGGTGGGGAATGACGTGTTCCAAAAAATTCGACACCTTTAATTTTCCACTCAATATACCCAAGAGTATGAGGCAGTACCGGTGTCCTGTCTACTTCATACGAGTGCCGAAGGAAATAATAAAGCACTTGTAAAGCCGCGTTATGGCGGTGGGTATAGGCCGAGACCGCATAAACTGCACAAGATGACAGCAAATGTATCAAAGTCTCGGGCGCCTGTCGGCAGGCCCTGCATGTATCAGGGATCTCTATACCCATCACACGGCTCCGGTAGACAAGGGTGTTGAAGGCACCGTCTCAGCTCACCTGGGGAAGGCAAATGTCAGCTTAATAGACAAGCCATGGTCCACGATGTTCTTAAAGAAGACTCCATGCATGGGATGGTCTGTATGCTGCTGCAGCATTTCAGCATTCTCTGCAGCCTTGATGTGAACTCATCTCCCTGCGGGCTCCAACTCGGTGACAGAGTTGGTTTACCCGCTCGGTTTCGAAGACAATACCGAGTTCATCAGCAGCGCGCCTTGCTGCCTTGAACAAAGAGGCTCCGATTTATTCATTTTCATGGTCTCGGACCATGCAGTGTAGGGGATCCGAACTCCTACAGGCTCCATCCAGTACCATTCTGTTATGAAGACACTCCAAACTTGAAAGTCTACGGCCCCCTTGTCGAAGAAGATATAACCGCGGAACTGAAGATTTGGGAATCATGCTTTTTTGCATGTGCATCATTTTACGAGTCTTTACGCCAAGTTGCCGCAACTATTCCTGAGTCCATTTAACTACTCCAAAGGAATAGAGTAGAATCGGAATGGCAAGCATGTTGGTGGCAAAAACTATTTTTTTTCCTCCAGCTCTGAGGGCCAGACCCGTCGTAGTTTCTGTCTGAACTTGTCACGGAGAGCAATTTACACCGAGTCTACCTCTTGGGTGTAGCGTTGTTCCACACCCAAATAAGTGCATGTCTCACCGGCATTCAAATGATGTAGATTGCTTCCGTCTACCAGCTGGGCATCCCCAGCGAAATCCTCGCATCGTCTCGAGATGAATCAGTACACATTTGTCGATCCCGAATTCCACACCAACAGCATGCATGAACTCCTACACCACCCTGAGGGACTGCTGTAGGTCCTTTTTTCCAGAGGCATAGAGCTTGAGGACATCCATATAAAAAAGATAGGTGACCTTATACCTCCGATTTCGAGGGGTGCCCCAGTTATATCCCCGGGTTTTCCTGAGCGCAAGGGATAATGACATCAGTGAGATGCAGAAGAGAAATGGGCTGAGGATATCTCCCTGAAATACACCTCTTCTCATGATGACCGGCTCTGTTTGAACTCTGCCTTCACCTGATGTTACGGTGGAGCGGGTCCTCCAGAGCGGCATCAGTTGTTCGATGCATCTCACTATTTGATCGAGTATCGCAAGTAATTACAACAACTCATGTGATGTTGTATCGAACGCGCCTTGCGATAGTCGATTTAGGCTATAGAAAGATTCCGCTTATACTGCACGGAGTCCTGCGTGATGCATCTATCTATGATTATTATTACTGCTTTGCAAGCCGACTCCCCTACAAACGAAACACGACATTTCCCCGGACAAGAAGTAAAGATTTGTCGAATAACGGCCGATCTGCGGTCGGCGGCCATAACAAAGAGCAGCAAGGCGACGCACGGAGCAATGCAATTAGCGATGTTGTCTCCGGGGCCATTGTTGCTTACCGGAGCAGCGCGTGACCGGACTGACGGATAGTCCGGGCAGCTCCACCACCACCGCCGCCGCCTCCGACAGAGGTGGAGACTCTTTGACGACGGGAACGTGATCAAATCCGCACAGTTCGACACCTTTGAAGTCGGCCTGCGCTTAATTTAACGTTGTTAACTGTTTTAAAATTGGTCTAGAAGTTCTCTTTCAAGTCGGCCGTACTGCGAAGAGGCGTTCACTTAGTTGGAAATTCCGAATTTCGGTCCGCGGTGGAGGAATAAATTAGGAAAATTAAACACAATAACTCTGGCGCCTTACACGCTAAAGTGAGGAATTCGCCGGCAAATTATTAAACGAGATTACGTGTGCCAGTGTAAAGCGAGTCTTGAGTGCATATTTCCACCGGGTTAATTTGGTTAAAAGCGGAGAGTACCTTTCAAGGGTTGGAGTACATTTCAGAGTTGGAATAGTTTATTAATTATTTATGATGATGTTTTTTTCTTCTAGTTTCATTGGGTTTCAACCTACCACAATCTGAGAGAATAAAAATCAAAATAGGAATCAATACAATCGTAAAAGTGCATATTTTTAATCTACCCTGAAAAGTTGCTGCGTCAATTTGAATGACAGTTCCTTCTGAATTGAGCACGTTCAATCATTCAACAGCTTTTCTCATACCTCAAATTTGACTATAAAAAAATACAAGAATAAATATTTAACAAAATACTTCCATTTTCAAAACTTTCGCAAATATTCTTTTCTGGAACGAAGAAGAATCAGTGAAATAAAGTAACATTTTTCTAACTATGGTTGAAAACAGAACCATAGCTGAAAAAGGATAATGATCAAATTCACAACAAATGGTTATTATCTCATCACATCAACATGAGATAGAGATGGCACGATGCAGAGTAATTAAGCGATGCTTTGTTATCAGTATTCCTACTTGTCTTCGGGTTTGAAGGCCGTCGTTCCTTGGAATTCCTTCCTGAACATTCGCTTTACGGAATCGAAATGTCCAGTAATCGGAATAATAGTCAAGATGAGTGAGCCTCTGAAGAAGCTGGCCACTCGCGCTAGCGAAACGTCAGGAAGAAATTCCAAAGAACGACGACCTTCAAACCCGAAGGAAAGTAGTAATACTGAAAACCTCGGCTGTGAATGCCTCAACCATTTTGTCAATGCTTTGTTATGGTTTGGTTTCTGATAGTCAAATCAGAACAGAACTCCCTTTGCACAGTAACCGTTTGTTTTGCAAACACATCAACATTTCCTAATTTTGTCTCACTCAACCAGTGCAGAATTATAAAAAGTATTCCAAATGTCACATGGACAAAATTCACAAAACAGAAACTGTTGAAAACACGTACCCAACTTCTTAACAGAACTCAACCAGCACATGTCATACATGAAGGAGTAGTGTCCAACTACTTTATGAGTTGTATTTTTAAGTTTAAAAAACTTACAGATAATATATGACCGATTACGAAATGAATGGTTTTCACCTAAATTCACTTCACACACTGTTTCGAGTTTTGTTTGCAAACAAGAAACATGACAGGAGAATGTAGATAATAGTACATTGTAGACCAGTATAGACCAAAGTGAGGCGAAAAGTTTGTAACCAGACCGCAGGGAAGGCTACTATTCATTGAGGGATAGGAAGGGACTTCAATCCAGTGGTTTATAGACTATTTTATGCAGAAAGGGAAAAGTAAAGATTGAAGAATACAAATTTGAAAAAATAATTCAATCAAAGGTGATACCACGAGTCCTTCAAATTTAATCGATAAATTTTAATTTTCCACAAAAACTTTTTTATTTGGCGAAAGTATGAAAACAAACCGATTGATGAAATCACTCGTCCTACGGACTCGTGATTTTACGATGCAGAAAAACTTTAATTCGTCTCCACAATTTAAATTGTGGAGACGACTTAGAGTTTTTCCGAGAGTTTTGTTGCATCGTAAATCTTACACTCCACTTTGAGATACAATGGACTTCTACTACAGGTCGAGTGATTTTATCTAATTCGGTTTGTTTGAATGCTTTTGCCTCAAAAAAAAAGTTTGAGTGTTTCGAAAATGAAAATTTATCTTATTAAATTTGAAGAACGAGTTGTATTTGGAGAGATTATTTTTTGAACAAATAGAAGGGAGAACAATTTCATTGATCAGTATTTCATTTGCACAAGAAGGAAAGAAGAATAGGTGAAAATTTTACAAATTTGAAATGTCAAACAACGATGTATGCCTTCTATGATCCAGAAGAGGTATGATGCTTACACAGTGCATATGATAATGCTTGCTGACGATACCAAGAGATGGCGTCACACCTCTCATTGTATAAGGTTGATAATTTGAAATTTCTTATGAAATGAAAATCGCGCCAGAAGGAATATAAAATCATTCGTTATGTCGTTGTATCAAAATCTTCATACAACGGTTTCTTCTCATACCACAAAAAATGAATTGTATTTAATTAAAACTAATTGTAGCCATCTTCATTTGAGTTCAGGAAACCTTAAATATTTGAATATGTCGTTCGCTATATCTGTCATTTAGTTGGGGTTATGAGCTATTTACGTGTTTGAGTGTTCATTGAAATGTGTTGTTTATGTTGTTATTATGCTGAAAAAGTGAAAAGTGAATGACTATTAATAATTATGGTAACTCTTCATTCATGATAATTTATATAAATATGAGCCAGATTAATAGAATCGACGCGAAAAACCGTATAGTTTTGACAGTTCAAAGGTAAACAACGTTTTATCAAAAGGACCAGGCAGTTTTATCAGTATAATACCCAATGATTGGATAGAATATCCATAGAATAACCCGCTACTATTGTTTGAAATGCCAAAAACGTCACATTTTGACAAGTGAAGAAAATAATCACTCTAATCATACAGATTTGATGTACAACGTGAATCGCCATGGCAATCAACAAAATAAATAATAAGCAGCGCTGTTAATGATCAGATAATTACCTGCATCCCAACTGCAACAACTGTGTTCAGCTGTTTTTTGCAATGACAAGTTACTGCGGCACAGAAAATAACTTGACCTTTGTTCGAAACATGTTTTAATTAATTTCAGTCCGAAGGATTTCGAAGTGCCACTTTAATTCTTGGAGTCAGGGATCTAAAGTGGATAAATACAGTTACGATCCGAGGTTATCATTCAGCAACTCAGGATCAGATAATCTTGAGGTGATTATTTAATGCCGTCTGAGTGCTGAGTCTGAGTACTATTGGTTTGGATTTCCATTGTCTACATTATTAACCCTATCGAAAGACGAAACTTATCAGGTAAAATGAAGTATTTATTGACAGGGTCTTGTATACATATATACAGGGTGTCGCAAAAGTTCCAATACCTCCCCCAAACAACCGATATCTCCGTTACTGAAAGAGTGGGAAGAGTAATCAAAAAATCATTTTTTCGAACATCGAATTACCTTCCATATAACGCACTCAAAATGATCTGTTCATGTTCATACCCCTAAAAATTCACCCCCAGCCCTATTTTTTCAGATGGCACCACCAATTTTCTTTTCGCAAATATATAATCGTTACATCATTGTTCATCTGACGACAAACTCATTTTGAAGATGTATTACTCGCTTATTGTTCTTTTAAAGTCGGTATTGGCTGGCACTTTTCGTTTGTAGAAAAAATGGTTTTCAGAAGATGCATTATAAAAATTGTTCTTATATGCCCTTATGATTCACACAACACGTTTTTTTACTTTGTGTGAGGATCAGTTAGGAATAGGGTAGCATATTCAGGAGGAAGAAACTCATACCGACACAGTATTAGTTTTCGATTACTTTTCTCACTCTTACGGTAACGGAGATATCGCTTGTTCAGGGAATTCTGGGACACCCTGTAAAGATGACTTTCATATAGAAAGAGAGAAGAATAAGGATGGTTACTGTCGATGAATGCCATAGCGCAAATGTTATCACAACTAATTAAAAATTCAATCAATGTGTCAAACAGGCCTGTGAATAATTCATCAAATGGAACAACAATTTCATGAAATTTTCAAAGCTAATCACATTAACAATAGCAATAACAACTAATGTCAGATTCGAAAATTGCAATGTTGCTCATTAATATAAAATGAATACCCATTCATTAATGTACCAACAACGGTCGCCGGCAAACGAGAAATGTCAAAATATCATCTAGCATTACTGGAACGACGACTGTATAAAACCATTTAATAACACCTGATAATTTCGGCAGAATTGAATTACAGGAGCACGTTACTGCCGCCGATAATTCAATGAAATTATGTTTATTCACGAAATGAGTCATTTCAATTGAAATCAGTGCGAATTGAATTAACGTCTAACTATATGGTTCGAACCCTTCTCATCAGGAGAAATGTCGCCTTGGGGAGCAGAGATGCTGCGTGTAGCTCGGAATTGACGATGAAATCCAGTTAGAACGCTTTAGATCATCAATCTGTCGTAGTTTGTAGATTGGTGAAGAGCAAATGACGTCACATATCTCAAGAGTTATAGAGGATGGCCCAGCGAAAGCGAAACAAAGCCGATATTTATCGTTCGCACAAAAAAAAGGTCGGCCCATCGATTTTCATTACAAGGGGGACATCTTTCGCGCATATTCTCAACTTCGTTACTTCAAGCCCCTCGGAGGTGTTAGCTCCAACCCTTGAATTAAGGATGAGGGTACATGAGATACCGCATTCTGAGGGTCATCGAATTCTCTTTTCGACGCTTTTTCGTTTTTTCAACTGTTTGTAGGTAAACAGATAAGAATTTTAACGTTTCCACAAGCTTGTCCCTGATATCCAAGTATTTCGATCTCTGTGATTGGTGGAAGTCATGTCCTACCTTGTGTGGATATGAGAGCATATCCATTCAGTAAGCTGGAATCGCCTTCTTATCCGTTCAGTGAACTATTAAGAAACTAGCATATTTATAATAGTATATTGTACAAAAAGTGAAAAAATAGAATATTACTTTATGAGGCGGAGAAGCATGACTTTTCTTGACACGCCCGATATTACGCGCCTCACTTCGTTCGGCGCGTAATAGAGGGCAAGTCAAGAAAAGTCGATTCTTTGCCGAATGAAGTATACTATTTTTCTTCAAACGTAGCAATTTTCAACCATAAATAGTACAATTCATACGCTATGTTTACTCGAAATTAACTGTGACAACTATCAAAGTCGTCTAGATGTTAGAAATTAATATAATTAAGTCGTCGGTGGGATATGCGTCTCCCTGGTTACAGTTGTTTGACAGTTATTTTATGTTATTAAAGACAGCTTATTGTTGTTGCAATCGCAAGCACAAATTTAGTGCGAAAATGGAAAACCTAAACGAAATTGAGTCCGCGGCTAATGATGCAGTAGCACGTTTGGGGCCCTCCAAGTCCGGAATAAAGTATCGGTTAGCGTACAAGCACTTCCAAGAGTGGTGCGATACAAGAGGAGTACGGCAAGTTACCGAAGACGTTTTACTGGCATATTTTAATATAATGGAAAATGAAAATAAATGGAAATCTTCTACAATGTGGTCACGATACTCTATGATAAAATCCGAGTTAGTTATTAGAAAAAATGTGGATATAAGCAAATTGTTTAAGTTACGTGCCTTTCTGAAAAAGACAAGCGAAGGATATACTGCAAAGAAGTCTAAAGTTTTCACTAAAGACGAGTTTGATAAATTTCTGTTCGAAGCGCCAGATAAGTTGTATTTAGGATTAAAGGTAAAAAAATTATATTTCAAAGCATGTAGTATACTCTACTAAATTATAAAAATATTTCAGATTGTTTTGTTAATTGGGGTTACCGGCGCCTGTCGATGCGACGAATTGGTAAAAATGAAGACTGTGGACAACACGACAAATTAAATCTTTTACGATAATTGGTCAAAACTACATTGAACTGTATAAAAAGAATGCATCACTGCGGCCTGAAAATTTCACAGAAAACCGATTTTTTATAAAGTACCAAAATGGAAAGTGTTACCGAAGCGGCATGCGAATACATTCGATCAGCGCAGTAGCCCAAAAAGTAGCTAGTTATTTAAATTTAAACGATGCAAGCGCATACACGGGTCACTGTTTACGACGAACTTCAGCAACACTTTTAATTGATGGAGGCGGAAATCTAGAATGCCTCAAACGACATGGGGGCTGGAAATCAAGCACGGTTGTCGACGGATATATAGAGGATTCAATAAGAAATAAGAACGATAATGCTCAAAAAATTTTAAACCCTCATGATTCGCCAACATCGGGAATGATTGCTGAAAGTTGTGCTCGACCATCAGTATCATCAACAATTACCAATGCGTATCAAGAGTCGGGAACATTTTTGCACGGTTTCAATTTTGAAAATGCTTCATTAACTAATTGTACTTCTGATATTACTATAAATAAAAATGATGTTTAATTGTTGTTAATGACATTTGTATTGTTGCTTTGTGACATGTTTCATATTGTTGCCATGACAACATTTTTCCCTCCGCCGTAAAGAAATGGGGAAAGAAAACTGCTGCCGGCGGAGACATCAAACTTTGACAGGATCAAGTTAGATAAGTAATGTCATCATTATTTGACGTTTGAAGAAAAACGACATATTCCTCACGAGCGCATAAGTTTGTTGCCGCAAATTAAGCGAGTGAGGAATATGTCATTTTTTAACGCATTGTACACTGAACTTTTTCCACGGTTAAGTTGTTTTCAAGTATTGAAAATTAAAATACATATATAATAATACTTGTATGTTATTAACTGATTGTTATATTTTATCTAAAATAGTAATTAACAGTTATATATGAACAATTTTGTAAAGTAATTCCTGGTAGGTTATTTTATTCGAACATGTTTTCGGTAATTGAAATATTAGACGCGGTCGAAGTTGAAGTTGATGGAAAAACGTACTGAGCTTCCACAGCATTGTTGTGCTCAGGTTCCAATGGCGCTAGAGGCTAAATGGATTCTACTATACTTTTTGAAATTTTCATTTGGTTAGTTATGGGGTTGTCGATATAAGATTCAGCAACATTGCTGGATTTCCAACCCCCATGGCGTTTTAAAGTTGAAAGATCTGCCCCTGCGTTGAACTGAAATAGTCGCAGATGACCTTCGGAAACAGTGGCCAGTATATAATTCAGGGTTCGGTTATTGCAGAAAATTTCGCTATTTCTTTCGCCATGGTGCCAAATTTATTTATCCCCACATCGTACATTTGCTATTCTTTAATTAAAAAAAAACATTTCATTTGTGAATTGTTCTCCTGTGACTGTGAAATTTCTAGGAACCTTGGTTTTAGTATCGAGTAATTTTATTAAAAGGGCCGAATTAAGATCTTCCATGTCATAAATTTTTAATTTTTGAAGTTCATCACAACGGCATGCCCCTGTGAGGCCAATAGCTAAAGCCGCCTGACTTCAAAACCGAATATTCATTTTTCGATAACAATTTGAAAATTTTCAATTCATACCTTTATCAGCAAATACTTTTCATCAGGTGCATCTTTTGAAAATTGTTGAATTTCTTCAGAAGTTAATGTTTTTGACTGTTTTGGAGTATATTTGTCAGATTTGCGTTGCAAAAATGCACGCAGTTTTACGTATTTTGATATATCAGAACAGTTTTTAATAATTGAGGTACTCCTCAGCATCGAGTACTGGGACCATAATGTTGATGATGGTGGTCTCGGTATTGTAGTGATTAGCATATCTGCCTATCAAGCGGAAGGCCGGGGTTCGAATCCTCGCCGGGCCACCGTGCTGGGTAATCGCACGTTAAAAGGTAAGGACTCGTTGATCCATTGCTCGCACAAGTTTCGACTTCTGAGGGTTGACGTTCGTCAGCTGGTTAACGGAAACGAACAATTTTAGAACAACAACAACAACAATTTCAACCGTCTTGACAACTCTCCAAAATGAACCAACAAGGTATTTTCGGAACAAGAATTTACCTTGGCTCTCATTTTCCAGTCCATAAAGTTTCTGTAAACAATTTTATATTTTTCTCTTGATGTGCTTGGTAGCAAATTATTGCAAACTATTGCTTTCTGAACAATTTTTGGAGGTGTATTTCTCAACTCCAAATCTTCGTACCTATTTCATATTCAATATTCAATAAATCTGTTATACTATCTGTTTATACTACAACAATCAACAATTAAACTATTTTCGTTGGGTAAGTTGACAGCAATTAGTATGCTGTGCTTCGGTTTTGTTGTTATGGAAACGCCAACAATGGGCTACTTGGATATTGCACGCGAATCGTCGATGTAGCGTTGTCAACATGAAGAACGTGTCATATCAATCTGACATGTAACAATTCATGACTGACTTGGGTTATCGTGATAACAGTGATAAATTATTTCTCACTGTTATGGCGGATATTTCTCACTGCGTGAGAAATCTTTCGTTTTGAACGTATGAAAGCGAGAGAGAAGTGGCACATTGTACAGCATCCGTAGAAAAACTATTTTTCCTCTCTGCCCATCACATTTCAGCGGACACATTACAGTCTGGCGTTTCTATCATAGCTTTGCATGTGATTCAAATAAACTATCACCTCTTAGACGTCTCGACACGTCCTGTTTGTTAGTCACAGTTCACGCAGTGTGCACACCGCTGAATACCGGGCTAATGTTATGCTACGATGGCCTCACACGAAATTATGGATCCAGCGTAGACCTTTTCCGCTATTAAATGTGCGTTTTCCTTTGCTGGAAACAACATCCGTAGTTCTCAGAGAATGTCAGGTTGAAAAAACAATTTGAGATTCACATCTTGTCTCATAGTTATTTTTTGATGAGAATGTCACAGAGTTTTCTGCACAACATCCAAATCAAATAGTCATGAAATGGAAAGTAAATTGTTTGGTTATCGCGACAAAAGTTACAAAAATTCTTGTTTGATTTCCAAACACGTTTTCCTGAATTATTCTAGAAACCCCTGAGTTTTCATGCAAAAATATTGCTTCAGATATTAATGAGCCATTCAAAGCATTCTACTGACTTGATTTCATTGTTAATTTTTTGCTCAAGTAGAAATCCAATAAAATTAGTCAATCTCAAGTCATCTGATCGAACACAACCAATCAGAACAAAATTATAGTGAAAAGATCCCATGGCTCTCTTCACTTTATTATGTTATCGGCATGGATACATATACAAATTAATATTTTTCGATTTTGACGTTTGAAATATTTGATTGAAAATGTCACCATTAAGCTGTAATGCTATAATAATACCAATGCAATTATAGAATCAAATGTACCAAAGGTTACAGTTTACAGTTAAGAATTTGTATGGCAAGCATTTATGAACTTTTGCAATGATAGACAGTATCATTTAGAATTTAGATGGAAATCAGAGGGCGGAAGAATTGGCGTAAATTTTAAAGGAGTGTGCTGTGTAATTTTACTCAAAAATTAGCAAAAAAAAATTCTATACAGAAAACCCTCTAACGTCGATAAATGCTCAAAAATTTTATAACATATTTCTCAAGCTTGTTCATAGGAAAAGGCAACAAGCTTCCGAAATATGTTAGGAAGGTTGCGAACAATTATCAACTTTCTTGGGTTATTACTACTGACAATCACATTCTCCTGACCTTGACAAAAATCAATCCTCCTGGAACAAACTCAGCTACTTACCCAGTTGCACACTGGTGGTGAAGACACCATGACGTAATCAAGAAAATCTACTAGAAACAAATTCCAACACAGTGAACATATATTGATAGGTGTTTTTTTCTTACTGAACTTCACAGACGTTGCTGGGCATATACGTCATTAGTTCTTTGCCAAGATGTAGGGATAAGCTATACAACCACAATTTCGAGAATATTATAGACACAGTGCATTCAAAAAACTTTCCCCCAATTGATTTTGAACGGAAAAAGATATTAAAATCGAGCGTTAAATGAGGAAAACGGTCACTTTGAGTCCTTTTTGATAAAAAAATGTGTGAGCGGATGGTTTCAACTTCGATTGAAATTAGACAGGAGGTCAAGTGATGCCTTGAGAAAAAGGTCTCTTTATGGTCTGTCCAATACTGAAAACATTTTAAAAATCGAATAAGAGTGAAGGAATATTCTGAAATGTTTGTATTGTATGAAGTAAGTGTGGTTATGAACCCCATTATAGTAAAACTCTCATATAACTAACCTTTTTGGGTCTCATTAAGTATATGTATTTTTAATTCAACGACGTTTCGACATTGTCTATGTCATCTTCAGGTAAAACATTTGGAAAAATAGTACAACATTCAAGTTGAAAAATTAAAACCATAATTCGTTATATGATATCAAATATCTAGACTAGACAATAAATATATATATATATATATATATATATATATATATATATATATATATATATATATATATATATTTATATATACAGAAGCGAATCTAATGACATACTTGGTAAAAGCCAGGTCTTCTCGAAGTGCACCAATAAGAAAGAGAGTACTGAAATATTCTATTGCTTTTACTCCAGTGAGTCGGATTGAGACAGCTAATCAATTTGTCGCATGGCACTTGAAAGATTTCAAGAAGTATGTGATTGGTAGCTAGTACAGGGTGTCGTCAGTGAACAGTAGGTCTAACTAAGCCGGCCACCAATGTTTTATACAATACTGATCCTAAGAAACTCGAACGAACCGATCGTCCTGAAGAACCTTGCAGTAAATACATCGAACTGAATCCATTGATTATTTTGTTAGTGAGACAAATGAGATCCCGTCGTTGACTTGGAACTTCCGAAAAACAGCGCGAAGAGTAATCATTCGGCAAATTGACCTGTCGTTAAAAATTTAATTTCAATTCCATTTAATCCGAGCTTGATGAAAATCGGATTTCCTCCGAGCCACAAAAGCTTTCGGTGTATCTTTTAGACGGGCATAATCTGATAAATGAAAGCTTTTAAAAAACTTCACCAACTTCTAGTTCAGTACTTGAAACCTTTTGATGGGATCTGACTTTTTTTTCATGAATCGATGTCATCACTTGTGTGAACATTTTATCGTCGAAGTAATTTCTATCGCCAAGTAATGAGCTGTGTAGGGATTTTATGATCGTAGTTTTCTGGGTTATCAATGACTATTAATATTGAAATCTATACAAGTGTAGAAGAGTAGACTTCTACACCTAAAATTACTGCGTTGATTCAAAAACAGTTTCTTCTTGATAAAACATATAGGAGAAGAATTAGTGACTGGCTATAATATAAGTCGATTGATTTTGTGAGGTTGCAGTCAGATTTGTTGTCTGTCAAGCTTTTGGCAAATTTATTACCTTCGTTTAGTAAATAGAATAATTTTTTGTGAAAGAATAGTTTCCATTAGTTCCCAAAATGAAAATAACAATTCAGTACAACCTTTCATTTATAAATCATTACCTTATATTCAAGAACTAACACCAAAATCAATTAATGTATTCCGAAATAAAAACTCTATAATTTCCAAAAGAAATGTCACCACTATCTCTAAATTACATAGCAAAGTTAGAAGCCCATTTTGAACAAACAAAAATCCAACTTATTATACAAAATTTCATGCATGGATTGTTCTGAAACATATATAGGCCAAACATCTAGACCCTTGAATAGTTGCATTATTTCACATAAAAGCGACTGCAGACGAAACGTTAATTCTTGCGCTTTGAGTGAACACGTCAATATTGAGGATCACAAGATAGATTTTGAACACCCACAAATTTCGGAGAGAGAAACAAATATAACCAAAATAACATTTTTAGATATGACACATATTAATAACGAAGAGCATTCTGTGAACAAAAAAACAGATCTCAATAATTTGAGCCAAATTTATGCATTTCTACTTGAATACGAGAAAGATAGAAGAAAATCAACTGGTATTCAGAATTTTCCCACATGACATTACATCAAAATTTGACATCATATACTTCAATATTCTTCAATGTTTTGTCTGTTTGTTTGTACCAATTTATATGTTTTTCTCACGTTAGTAAGTGTTCCATATTTCTATCTTTACAAAATATCATCCAATGTATTATTTTTAGTTGTCCTGACGAAGGTAATAAATTTGCCGAAAACTTGACAGACAACAAAGAGTCCTCTTTGTAACTGCCCACAAATCTGGCTGCACCCTCACAAAATCAATCGAATGTATATATATATATATATATATATATATATATATATATATATATATATATATATATATATATATATATATATATATATATATAAATATATATATATATAGAATAACGATTTCGTGACTGCTTTGAGTATAGGTCCTGATATAGTGACTGCAATATTTGATTCAATTTAATATTTTCAGACTACAACTACTACAAAATTATGTTTCATTATTGAAAACCTGCCCAAATACAGATTGTTTACCAAATCGGAGAAAAGGAGAAACAAATGAAGGACTTATGATCGAAAACCATAAAACAAGACAAAAATACCAATTTTTGCGAATTTTGTCGATATATAAACCATAAAATATTCAAAAACTACAAAGAAGTGTAAGATTCTAAAAAAAAATATACAACTTCAAGGCGAACAAAAAAGTTCCACCTGGAAAGTTATTTTATTGGGTATCGTTAAAAAGCAGGTGATCCATAAACAAACATCCGTCAACTATATATCAAATTCTTTACCCCGCTAACGAACACGTTATTTTCCAGTTTTTCATTAATATTCTCGCTCAAGTCATTCTTTTTCCATATTCATCTCACATGACCATCGAACACAATGTCCGGGAGCCAATGTTTGGGACAATGCGAGCCGAAAAAAAATGTAATACGACCATTGATGATGAGATCCATCATCCCCTTCAGAATTCATTATTCGCATAAATATTCATAAAAAAATTAGTGCGGAATATATAGCTATTATTTTCACGCAGCGTATCAAATTTTTAGCTCAGGTTGATTCCCCGGGGATCTGGGAGAATATAGGGTTACCAATTACACTCCTCGTGGCCTAATACAATTAGCTTCATTACGTTGTGCCGGCTCTTTTCCGATTACCCGAACTGAAAACCACATCCAGTCAAAGTTGACGACATTGCTCGACTTCCAATGAAATCTTCCAGGAAATAAATAAGATAGGAAGTATTTTTGATTTACTATCCAGACTCGCAAAAGGTAGTGTTATAAACCAAATAACTGGAGACATTTTGAGGTATTGTTTTTTTTTCTGCACATAATTTGAACTTTACTGATATCAACTGTTGAATAACAACTTATTTGTTCTACTATGTAGATGTAAACAAACTTCTCAAAGTGATTGAAATTAATATGAAATAATTCGCAGACATTTTTCTTGAAACACTTGGTCTATGAGAAGGGGGATATGATGCAAATTACAATCAGGTAGGTAATCTTGAAGATGGCTATATACTGGTGCTTTCAGTGTTGCCATATTGTTTCAGACAAACCTGTAGACAGGGTGTAGTTGTTCAAAATTATGCCTTAAGGGTGCGCTTGTGGTTGAAATTCCTGAAAATTTTCGAGATCACTCGATCCATGGAACACGTAGTTGCCAATAGAGATCACTTTTGGTTAGAACCATTCAAAAATTTCGTAGTGATCATAAAAAAACACAAGAGAAGTTTGCTGGCAACAACAATCTAAAGTGTGCACGCGTTCTGAATATTCTATAAATGCAGGGATATGTGTTTAAGATATTTTCAATTTAACCCAGAAGATTATAAAAAATAATAATGATTTCACTCACCAGAAAAAATTGCATTTTCTCACTCCACATATCCATGATATTTGATCACAATTCTCACTCCTATTCGCTCAGACTCAAAAATGTGAATAATATTCGGCTGAATTGTGATACTACTTCTAAACCGAGCTTTTGAATTGAGATCACAATATTATATTGCTCAAATGAAAATATCAACAATAAACTAATTTTTGAGCACATAGACGAGAATTCGCATCGACATAGCCTGTCATCCCAACTGCGAGAGTGACGATACGATACGAATTTTCTGAGTTATAACTATGGTCAACGTCTTCAAGTAGGCCGGATCGGTCGTCTGATTTGCTATCAATCTTTTATAGGGAGTGAAAACGCCAGTATATAGCCACCTTAGTAATCATCTTTGATATTTGATTTAAACAAAAACCCAAACTTGAAACCAACTCCAATAATGACAAAGTGTTTCTCCAACGGAACTTTGCAACCCATACAGATCATTGAAAATCGAAAAACAAACTACTTTACCTTTCACAAGTTTTAAGATTCTCCGAAATATGGGTAACACAATAAAATTACTTTTATTACATTTTCCCTTACTCAGAAAACACACAACCAGATCTAGTCAAAGAAGACGACATAGCTCAACTCTCAATGAAAACTTCTTGAACATAAATTGGGTTCAAGAAGTATTTTTGATTTGCTGCGGAAATGAAAAGAAAGAATTCCGGAACCGTTCACTGTCGTTCGGAGCGTTAGAGCTGAATCGGAATCGACGACGTACAATTCTCATCAAAAAGGTTCAATCCTCCTTTAATGCACGGGCTACCAATTTATCGCGGATCTGAAAATATTGCCAAAAGGCTGATTTTGTCTTTGAGAAAAACTGCCTGCTAGAAGCTAACATTTCGATTTTGTTTTCTTTGCACTCTGGCATGGATAAAATAACTGAAGACATATCCCGTAGGCAATGATTGAAGGGAGTTGTTGCAGATGATTCGTGGGTAGACTTCAACGTGCGTACGATGTAGCGTATCAATCAATTGATCAATTTATTTGCATAGTATGATTACATCAGATTCAAAAATGATTGAGGACAGAGATCTACCAGAAGCCCTTTTATATCCTTCTTTAATGTATTTATTGGTAAATTCCTCATATATGTTGTTAAATGGTTGAATAGCCTTATTGCCTAGTAAGGTAGCTTTTATGGGTGATTCCCAGGCGATGCTGTGGCAAAAGGTATTGTCTCCTTTTCTAGTTGATTAACGGCCAGTTGCACCGATTTTCTTATTTGAGCCAGGCTTTGTTGCTATGGATTTGCCAATCAGCTTCCTTGTTCCTCAACGATTGAGCCAAGCTTAGTTGAATCTCTTCTGAGTTGAAGCGGT
The DNA here is from genome assembly GCA_032362365.1 of Zygogramma bicolorata. Taxonomy (NCBI): domain Eukaryota; kingdom Metazoa; phylum Arthropoda; class Insecta; order Coleoptera; family Chrysomelidae; genus Zygogramma; species Zygogramma bicolorata. The sequence goes on from JAVJAQ010005023.1 coordinate 218,177, forward strand.
GCAACTGGCCCTAAGAGTGGTTATAATAATATCCTAAGTGCCGTCTTTTGTAGGATAAATATTCTGATCCAGTCAGTGGACTGTCCTCAGAAAAACAGTCCTTAAGATATATTAGACTGAAATAGTCCCATGCGTGCTGCTCTCGAGACATGACAAGGAACATATTCATTGATTCTTCGAAGCACATAGATAACACTCGACAGCTTAGAAGACAGATTTGTGATGTGATCTTTCAAATTGAGCTTAGTCTAGTGTAATTCCTAGAAATTTCAAAGAATTTTGGCTTCAGCTTTTTAAGAGTGAAAGTGAGTGTTTCAGTTCTCTCCACATTAAGGCTCAGTTTATTAGCAGCAAAAAAATTTCAATTTTTCGACGATCTCTTGTGTCGGTTAGTCATGGTCAAGATGACTCTCATAAAAAGTAGTATCGTCAGCATATTGGATCGTATTGTACGGATGCATGTGGTATGGAAGTTTGTTAACATAAAATAGTAGGGGACCCAAGATAGATCTCTGGGGCAACCCTGGTGTTATAGTCAAAGACTTAATCAAATCAGCACCAATGCCACTTGATAAGTTTGGTGACCATCCAATCATGAGCCTTTGAAACAAATCATGTTCCTCAGGGATTTCTGAATAATGCATAGAGTGAAGTATATCAATTGTTCAACAAACGTGTTCATCGACACAAATTATCATCCAAAGTAATGAGTACCAAAAGATATTGAAATTTCATGAGAATACTGGGAGATACATTTTAATTTCATCAAACTGAACACCCACTGCTTGAGTGAAAGACTTTTCCTTGTTTTATAGGAAGGATAGGTATTGCTTTTGTTTTCTCATTTTTTTTATAATGCATATGCAATGAACGAAAGCCGTGTTCCAGGAGATTTGAATATTCGGAACAGACGCTATAAAATGCCAGTTCGTCGAATATGTGAGTTTTCAATAGTATCAACATTAACTGGCCCTTGAAAATTGTTCGAAAAAAAATTATAACGGAGCTTCTTGCTTCCCTATGAGCAACAAGCTTGAGAAAGTTGTTAAGTACAAAATATTAGAGCATTCATCAATATTCGAGCTTTATTCGGATAGAAATTTTTTTGCTCATTTTTGAAAAAAAAAACAGAGCAAAACCAATTTATCCTGTTATGCTTTTGACCGTGGCCTATTTAAACTATGTAACGTCTTGTTCTCATTTTCACAGCCCAATCCTTTAAAATTGACGCCAATTCGTCCGCTACCCGATTTATATCTTAATGATACATTCTATCATTGTAAAAGTCCATGAATGCCCTCCATGCAAATTCTTTACTATAAACGGTTATTTTTAGTATATTAAATACTTGTAACGTCAAAATTGAAATAAATTAATTTGTATGTATCCATAACAACATAATGAAGTGAAAATAGCCGAAGGGATCTTTACAGTAAGTTCTGATTGGATGTATTCGACCAGATGATTTGAAATCAACTGATTTCATTAGATTTCTTTCTACTTGAGCAAAAATCTTCATGGTGATCTATGTTCTTTATTGTCACGTGGTATCGAAGTTGTAGCTACCGTTCGGTAGAATAAATCATTAGAATGAAATGTTAATATTACATATAAACAGGAAAAAAAGTGATTATGATAATTTTGAATTCAATTTCTCTCATAGGAGTTCTGTAATTCTTTCTTCGATTCGGAAAACTTTCCCCCTGTTGTTAATACAAAAAACTATAGCCCCACTTACTATTTAGAGACAACTTAAAAAAAAGTATTTCATATCCAAACAGTACTCTTCATACAAGTTTCTCTCTTATACCAGCACGAGAAACCAGAATTCGAAAAAACATTAACGTCAATGAAATACACGCTGACTTGGTAAAAATACTTGAATGGGGTAAAATGAATTTGGTGGAATTTAATGCTAGGAAAATCCAGGCATGTCTCTTCTGAAGAATGCCGATCTATCATCACCTAGTATTCAGATGTCAGGAGTAACTATTCCTACAAAGTCAAGTATATCGATGCTAAGAATCATGATCAGTAATAATCTCTCATGGGAAAACCATGTGAGATCGATCGCTAAAAGTACTGCCAGAAACTTGGATTTCTATTTCGTGCGAAGAAATACTTCACTTCTCGTCAGATTCTGATGATCTACTAGGCTCAGATACGACCTGGCGTGAAATATAGTTCTCATGTGTGGAGTTCGGCACCAAAACATTCATTAAGGCTTCCTGATTCTATTCAGAGAAAGGCAATTCGTCTTGTTGGTGATTCTTCGCTCACAGACTCGCTCACTTCATTGGAACATCGTAGAAGGGTCGGAGACTTGTCTCTCTTCTATAGATATTTCCACGGTCGGTGCTCTTCTGAATTGTTATCAATCATTCCACCCTTGGCAATATCTACACGGATGACTCGACGAGTACAGGATTCCCACCTCTATGTTGTGAACTTGGAGACCTGTCGAAACACTCTTTCTCAGGGATCTTTTTTTAATAGAACAACTGAGCTTCGAAAATTCAAAATGAATGTTAATTTGTATTCACGCGGTGTTCTTTGAACATTACAGGGTTTCCCTTTTGTGTGTAAATTTGCATATAAAAAAACTAAAATCATCTTTTGAACAATCTGTTCTGTATGCCCACTGACCATGTCAAATGTTTTTCAAAAAACTAAATGCGTTATTGAAACGCATTCTAGTTGGCGAAAAAAATTGAGAATTAGAAATTAGGACACTGACTGCATTCTTTCAGCAATAATTACCCATATTTGTAACCTCTGCACCAATAACAATGTTTCGCACTAGGTATACTTTTACACGTTCTTTTTCAGGATTACCGTTGAACTCTCCCCTCAATAGCTTTCAACCTAATCCTATTACTTCCTGTAATAAAGCTGTAATCCATTTCAGAAATGAATGAATGTATATATAGAGAAAGCTCCGAGATCGTGAAGAATACCTTTCTCCAACGAGCGCTATCTCTACGATTTCCTCTCAATTTTTCCCCAATCAAAAGTCCTTTCAACAGCCGTTAAAACTCGCGCGAAATCGCAGATGCTCGCGTATGATTACCTCGTGATGAGAACGGCACACATGTCGTTCTTAAATGCGTAATCACACCCCTAATAATAAACGCCACCATTACGGGGTAACATGTACCCCGAGGTGGTGTCGCCCTCCCGAGGGCCTCGCATACACCGAAGTTTCCAACTACTAGTGACAGTAGAGGTCTGAACGCCTAATGCCTTCGGGAAAGCATTCTCTACGTGCTACTTGAGCAATAACATGCTTAATTGATGGATACCGGCACTACACTATTACACCTTCCATATCCTGTTCCATTGTGTTCATGTTAGAAGTTGTCGGGAGAGAGACGGCTCGTAAACAAATAGCGTAGCTGAAAATTGACCCTTTTACCTAGCTCCGTCACGACTAATGAGCTTGCTAGATTCGAAGAACAGCACAATATACATTCGCGGAAGTAATTGCTGTTTCATCTGCTTCCCTTAATAGGCATGACATGGGGTAACATGAACTTGGTGGAATTTAATGCTACGAAAATCCAGGCATGTCTCTTTTCAAAAAAAGCCGATCTATCATCATCTAATATTCAGATGTCAGGAGTAATTATTCCTACAAAAGTATCCCGATGCTAGGAATTACGATTAGTGATAATCTCTCATGGGAAAACCATATGAGATCGATCGCTGAAAGTGCTTCCCAGAAACTTGGATATCTATTTCGTGCGAAAGAATACTTCACTTCTCCTCAGCTTCTCATGATCTACAAAGCTCAGATACGACCTGTCATGGAATACAGTTCTCATGTGTGGAGTTCGGCACCAAAACATTAAATGAGGCTTCTCGAGGCTATTCAGAGAAAAGCAATTCGTCTTGTTGGTGATTCTTCGATCACAGACTGGCTCACCTCATTGGAACATCGTAGAAGGGTCGGAGACTTGTCTCTCTTCTATAGATATTTTCACGATCGGTGCTCTTCTTTGCTATCAATCGTTCAACCCTTGGCAATATCTACACGGATTACTCGACGAGTACAGAATTCCCACCCTTTCGTTGTGAATTTGGAGACCTGTCGAACCTCTCTTGCTCAGGTATCGTTTTTCAATAGAACAGCTGAGCTTTGGAACTCCTTGCCAAAAGAGGTTTCTCCTGAGACTTACATACTTCAGAAATTCAAAGTGAATGTTAATTCGTATCTCCTGTCTCTTGATTCACGCGGTGTTCTTCGAACACAGGGCTTTCCCTTTCGTGTGAATCTGCATATAAAAGAAAATGACGAAGGAGGAACTATATTTCAAGCTTTCAAGATTCAAATTCAAATAGTTCAATCAATGTTTCACCCCATTTATCATATATCTTCCGATTTAGATATAGGTCTGACCCATTATTTTATGTTTTATGGTTCAATTTTGTTCACGCTTTGTCGATGAGATTCCTCATCTTATGATAATGAAGTATATTTTGAATTTCAATCAGTGTTTCATGCACAAATTGTGACACAAATTGAAAAGATAGGCACCACATGTGTTAATACTGAAAAGATTTAAATTTTCGAAATGCTCGGAGCCATAGATTCAACAACACATTTTCTAGCACTTTCCATCTGTAGGATTTTGTTTTCGTGAAATTGCACATGGAAAAAAGCAATCGTAAGTGGAATAATTGATGTTGAACAAATATGAATCAATATCGAAAAAACGACATTTCAATATTCAATTGGTTCAATATTGACAATGAATTCCATTTGCATTTTGTAAGGTTCAATATTGATAATATTTAGGTTTGATAACATTCTACCACTATCAGAATTACCATTTCAGGTTATAATGGAGAATATCAGTTTATCAACATAGAGATTTCATTATTGTCCACATATTTTGTGTATACCCAATTTTCAACTTCGGATTTCCAATATATATCTGCCTGGTTTGGGAGCGTAGATTACAATATTGAATTATCAAATTAGGTGGCATATTGGCATGAATATAAATATGCGAATTTTGATATTGCTTGAATATCGTTTTCACGGTAAAATCAAAATATTAAAATCGTTTATTCCGTACTTTTCAGAGTTCGTAATCTACCATAATCTGAAAAAATGAGAATGAACTTCCATTTCTAGGTGTATTGATAAAGAAATCGTCACGTCATGTAGACAGAAAACCCATACCAACAGATATCTTCACTACACCTCAAACCACCACACAAGTGTCAAGAAAGGTATAGTGGACTCGCGAATGCCTTCATGATAGAACAAAAATTGTATGTAACTCACAAGAAAACATCAGTGAAGAGATGAACTTGATAAAATCAATATTGAAAGAAAATGGATATCCAGGAAAATTCATAGAAAAAAACTTTGACAGAAATTGAAAATACGAACACAGTCCACAATGAAGACATAAAACTTACACAAAATACACAGCCTATACCAACAGGTATAGGTAATGTTGGAACAACATTCAAAACAACAAATCTTAGATTATCCATTTCCTCAAGATATATAACGTAGAATGAGAAAACGTCCGCATAATGAGATGGAGAATGTTTATATTTCTTATTTTGTATACCACGAGAGATGATTGGTTGAATTCAAATTGACGAACATCGAATCGGAGCGGAAACTTGCGAAGCGGTCCGAATATTAATTGCCAGTCAGCATCCATGTTGTTTACGTTTGTGTGTGGTTGCAGTTATTGAGAGTGATGGTGTGTGTTTCTTCACTGTTCCAATTAGGTTTTGAAGATATTTTACATTTTCGTGTGCGAGAAGACGTTAAAATGACTAATAAATGCGTGTTGTGAAAAAAAAAGGGTCAAAAAGAGTGGTGGTATATCATATCATCGGTAAGTAAACACAAAACATAGGCGTCTCATACACAATATTTTTGGGTAAAATTTCGTTATCAGGGCATTGGCAGTTTTTAACTAAATTTAGGACTTACCACAGTAAACCATAGTATACTTTGGTCCTAGCTACATATTTCAAGCAGCAGAACGCAAATGTGAAGTCAAAGCTTGGGGCTTTTCCTTCGTTTGGAAGTTATAGCCTTTCGGAGATAAGACATGGAGCATAATGTGCCTTATTTTTACCACAATATTACCAAACTTTCTTATCGGAATACACGTTTTAGTCGTCGATTCTACTCTACTTTTCATTTTACCCCCTTCGATCATTTCTCGGTAAAAATCTGGTTCACCGAGCATTTTGTTTTCAATAACCTAACGTATTCTGAGCTGCTGACCACGAATCTGAAGTGGAAACGCTGCGTTCTCCCTTCGTTACGCAGTTATGGCCCTTCAAAGGTCGGAAGAAAGGCATTTTTCACCTTTTTTGAACCAGAGAACGATCGGAAAGCTCATGATTTTAGCCACCACTCCACTTTTATAACCAATTTCAACTTCATCACATTTCAATCGAATTAGGTTCTTATGAGCATTTTCACTACAATACTCTAAAAATAAGCAAATCCAGTTTTTGGTGAAGAATTCTAATATTTGCGGAAGAAATGATTGACGGGGTGGTAAAGTGGAACTGGTACCTAAAAATATTTGTTATGATCCTATTAACAGACAAAAAAGAGGACTGAATAAGCATCTTTTCGTACATATGACGCTATTACTTTCGAACCAAGGAAGAGTGTCAAGTTTTTACTTTAGATTGGTGTTCAGCAGCTCCTAATACGTGAATTCCACCAATTTCTTTTAAATATAAGTAGATGTGTTTTGAACAAAAGTTGAAATAAACAAGTTCCACATCACATGTAGATTGGCCAAAATTCAGGGTGGGCATTTTTTCCAATAACTAATTTATATATTCAATTGAAATGGTTCACCTGTGCTGTTTTCTTCCCCAAATGTCTAGTTTGCTATTTTAGTTATGTTCTTAGTATTGATTAAAGTTTATTGTCGTTCCTCTGAAGGTGTATTTTAGTTCATGTTGTTACCAGTTCTAACGGTTTTTATTCATAATTTGTTCAATAAAATTTACTGCTCTGATTCATATGAAAAAAAACTACTTTCTCACACTTTTGAACACATTCGCCTAAATGTTTTTACCTGACAATAATTGAAATTATAAAATATTTGCACCCAATTCCATCAAAGTATCCGCCGCCCATGGCTCTTGTTTACAAACAAATACAACACCGCGCCCCTCTACCGCAAAATTCTGTTTATTCTATGGACACACATTGTCCATGTTGTGGGTATTGCCGTTATCTATCTTGAGGGGATGATTAATCTAAGCAACAAATACTTCACGGTCAATACTGACACATAACAAACCAAAAAACACAACGGAAAACACGAAAAGTTTTATTTATCAAATTCCTTGTACGTGCGGTCAAAAATATATCAGTGAAACGTCTCGACCATTGGAAGTGCGAAAGAGTGAACACATGATGTACATCAGGAGCAGACAGATATGAAAACCAAATCATTGAAATAAAATGCAATTGAGTTGGATTTCATATTACACAACTTCAAAAAAAAAACAGTTTCATTTAATTCCATCAGTATTCCATCCGGAGACTATTTTTCAGTTAGTTTCATTTATCTATATCGAAATCAGTTAATACCTGCAGTTTATGTATGAAAAACGCCCAGCGGTATTAACTGCGTTATCGCTTTTTGCAGCAAAATAATTACTCTTTAGTGCAGCACGGGCACAATATAAATTAAAAAGTTTCACAAGTTATAAATCCCGTTCTAAACTGGTCGGTGTAATTCATGTTTGCGAGCCCGTCCAGAGACACTCGTATGTAAAAGTTGGAAATTAGAAAAGCATTCGATGAAATACGGAAAATGCCCGGTTGTTCTGTGCTGGTCGTTAATGTAAATTACGCTAAAAAGTCAAGTCAGGGCCGTTTCATGGAAAGAGAAATATTCAATGTAGTTGAAAGAAGGTTGCCAAAAAAAAATCAGTTGCTTCAAGTAGAGTGAATTCAGAGCCAATGAATCTATCAATATTTTGCCACAGATATGTCATGCAAACATGGTGGATGAAATGTCAATAAAAATATCTTTCTCATGACCACATAAATGATTTTTTTTCCTGGACGAGAAAAAATTTTGATATTTTATCTCTGATGACAGGTAACAAAATGTCACTTTTAATGAAATTACTTTTTTCCCTGGAAAAACAATTGTATACTATACACGGGAAAAATATTAGATTTTAGCTCTCGGGAGACAACGCAACCTCGAGCTAAAATATAATATTGTATAATAAATAGTTATTGTCCTAGACTATTGTAAAAAATATTCATTATGCATGTCTTTCTTCAAGAATCACGATATCCATTAATATCAAGTGAATAATGAAATTATTGTTCACTACTATCATATTGCCATGATGGTAGTGAATAATGATTTCATTTTTCACTTGATATTAATGGATATCGTGATTTTAGAAGAAACGCATGCGTTATGAATATTTTTTATATTTTAGTTGAATTTTTTGATATCATTGATATTTTTTAGGTACTAGAACAGACTGTTACAAATTTTGATTTTGGTGAAGTGTTAACGATGTTCTTTTCATTATTGCTTCCAAAATGTATGGTTTATACTATAGTCGTGGACAAAGTATAAATACGTATACTCGCGTATAATGGCTATTTGAAACATTTGAATGGCGTCGTACACAATAACTATGTTGTCACCCAGTTCAACGCATTGTGTACAATACAGTTTATTATTCAAAGAAGGTATAATGGCTATTGTTCTCTAGGTGATTTAGGCCACTCGCCTCGTGAATATCTCTGTAATCATTACACGCTCGTTGTATAATATACTTTATTGAACACTATGACTTGAACCGGGTGACAACATAATTATTGTGTACGAAGCCATTCAAATGTTTGTGAAGTTAGATATTTTATATCCAGATTTGAACTGTAGGTCATCGGGGTCGATATTTTTAACGATAAAAAATTGAATTTCTCCTTCATTTCAACAGAGGAGCAAAATGCTACTTTTCCTCTCGAGGATCAAGTTTGATTGTTCTGCCTCCCTCGAATTCAAAAAATATTTATGAAAGTAACAAATAAAATTCAATCAATAACTAAAACCAAGAAGTAGGTACAGTATGGCAAGTTCCTGAAATTCTCAAAATTAGGAGAACCTACAGAACAAACAATTAAAAAAAAGCTCTTGGCGCCGGATTCGATTCAACACCTATGGTTGCCTTCATACCTATCATGGATAATGTCTGTTCCATCAACACCTTGCGGTTTGCGGTACGGAGACTTGCAAGAAATTTTTGTCAAATTATGGATATACCGTCTTATTGGTGTAGCTCTATCATAATATTTTACGTTCAACCTTTTTTCAATATATTCACTTCTTGAGAATATATTCATTACCTTCTTTACTGATTTTTACCATTTTACAAAATAAAGGGTGTTCTATAAATTCTTACAGTAGCCAGCACTTATATACTGGAGGCTAGTGCATACGTTTACCACATGACCACAATGCTCGTTCTAAGGAGCTGGTCTTACCAAACGCTCACAGAACTTCATTGTATGAAAAAAGTGTAGAGTACAGTGGGTGTAAATTATACAATATGCTTCCAATAACTCTTAAGAATTCCTCAAATATTAATGTATTCAAGAGTCAGTTGAAAAAAATGCTGCTTCAAAGGACTTGTTACACCATTCAAGAGTTCACGGATCAACTAACTTGAGATCTTGAATCATCGAATGCTTGAGAAATTGTATGTTGATTTTATTATATTGACCTGTTTCACATTTATACTTCTATTGCTTATGGATGTTTATTGGCACTTTTGGATTATTTGTGTTACTGTGTTGTTGATATTATTTTGACTGACTTTTAAAATATGGTTATATGTAGTTACTTACATTTATAGGTTTTTTATATTCACTTTTGAACTTGACATTGACATTTTCTTTGTTTATTGCGCATTGAATTTTTTTTTCAATTGTACTTTTCAACCGAAGAAATGAATATTATTATTATTATTAAATGAACGGTACAATTTATACTTATATAATAGTGTGTTGAGCTAGCTATTTCTTATTTTTCGTATTAACTGCTATTCATCGATATTGACAGTGTTTACTCCCTCTCCGAAAGCTTGTGTCCTTTGTAATAGTAAAACCCAAAGTGATTATTAATTGCAAGAAGTGGTGAGTTTCACCAATAGAAGAATGACTTATATACAAGATTTCCTCTTTATCCTAAATACAGTGTTTCGGCATGAAGTTGTTCAAGAATATTTAGAATTATGGCGAATGCTCTCAAAAAGTTTATGAGGTTGGAATACACTAGTATTGCTTCATTATTATACTTTGCACCCGCTAGCAGGGATTTCTAAATAAAAAAAAATATTCATTATTTGCAGTTTTGCATGACTTCATATATTTTCATTTTGTCACATTGACATAGCCAGTTTTCGAATGAATGGATAGTATATTACACATCGAGGTGGGAAGTGATTTATTCCTGTCGTGAGATCAGTTAGTTAACCGAGACGCCAAGCGTCGAGGTTAGCTATGATCTCGAGACAGGAATGAAACTTCCTACCGAGGTTTGTATACTATTTTATTTACAACCATCATATTTCGGTTAAAATTAATAAATCTCTGTTTCGTTCTGAACATATCTGAAATATTACATTAAACGACAAATTACCAAGAACGTGGTAATACCACGAGTCCTTCAAACTTAATCGATAAATTTTCATTTTCCACAAAAACTTTTTCATTTGGCAAAAGTATGAAAACAAACCGATTGATAAAATCACGAGTCCGTAGGTTTGTTTGAATGCTTTTTGCCTCAAAATAAAAAAGTTTGAGTGTTTCGAAAATGAAAATTTGAAGAACGAGTTGTATTTGGAGAGATTATTTTTTGAACAAATGGAAGGGAGAACAATTTAATTGATCAGTATTTCATTTACATAAGAAGGAACGGAGAATAGGTGAAAATTTTACAAATTTGAAATGTCAAACAACGATGTATGCCCTCTATGATCCAGAAGAGATATGATGCTTACGCATTGAATATGATAATGCTTACCGACGATACCAAGAGATGGCGTCACACCTCTCATTGTACAAGTTTGATAATTGAAAATTTCTTATGAAATGAAAATTGCGCCAGAAGAAACATAAAATCATTCATTATGTCGTTGTATCAAAATCTTCATACAACGGTTTCTTCTCATACAACAAAAAATGAATTGTATTTAATAAAAACTAATTGTACGCCATCTTCATTTGAGTTAAGGGCACCTTAAATATTTGAATCGGTCTTTCGCCATATCTGTCATAAGGTTGGGGTTAAGAGCTATTTACGTGTTTGAGTGTTCATTGAAATGTGTTATGTTATTATTATGCTGAAAAAGTGAAAAGTGAATGACTATTAATAATAAGGTAACTCTTCATTCATGATAATTTATATAAATATGAGCCAGTTCAATAGAATCGACGCGGTAAACCTTATAGTTTTGACAGTTCAGAGGCGAACAACGTTTTATCGAAACAATCGAAAGGACTAGGCAGTTTTATCGGTATAATACCCAATGATTGGCTAGAATAACCATAGAAAAACCCGCTACTATTGGTTGAAATGCCAAAAACGTCACATTTTGACAAGTGAAAAACATTATCAAGTAGATATAATTTTACCGTGATTACGGGGTTTACAATTATCACCATTATAAATAAATGTCAGATAGAGGCAATAAATGACAGATAAAGTCTAGAATAGATGAATTGTGGGCGGGAAGTAGAGGTGTGTAATGTAGCACTCCCCAACCTTCAATGACGTTAGTAATGACAGCATTACATTTATGGTTGTAAATAAACATTTTTTCCTTACTATTATTAAAGTATGAATATCCCATCCATCATAAACGAATTCGAAGTACAGTGAGACATCTTGGCAACGATGAATCCCCGAAATTTTCTCAAGTTATGAATTTTTTGAAAGGTCCTGCATCAACTCCGAATCGGTCCTGAAAGCCGACGCGAAACAAAGCACGCCCGAAAACTTTTTTAGCCGGGCGCACCGCCGCCTCCGAAGCAATTACAAAGTCATCCGAATTTCGAGGAAAATTAAAATGTGCCGTTTGTGCGAGATCAGTGTACTTCAGTTCTTTTGTCCGCTCATTTCCGAGCGAATGTTAATCTGATGTGTTTTTGGTTGTTGGCGTTATGAAAAAGTTGATTTTACGCTTCGTCCGCTACCAACGAAACCTGAGTTGGAAACGATGAAATGTTATTGTTCGTGTTCGAGGTGGACGTAATGGGCATTATACGGAGATTAGTGTGCATATTCGGAAAGCTTCACCTGTCAGGCCTATTTGAAATATTCAGAGATGAATACTCAGCTTCGTGAATACAAAGAAAAAAATTGAAAATGAATGAAGTTCAGGACTTCTTCCTGGGAAAAACGTATAATTTATTCAATGACTCCTTTGTATGAAACAGAATTAAAAAAAATGGTGATTATTTTTTCTAAAATACAACTATTGCTAGACATAAAATTCTTCGTAAAATTCTCTACATTTTTTTGAAACAATCAAATATAATTCATTTGTAGAAAAATGTATATTGTTATGAATTAACTAGCGCTCTCCTAGCGCCGGCCCTGATGGATCGTAAACGCAGATGAGGGATCGCGTCGTCATAAGTGGCAAGTTTTCATTCAGAGCTAAGTGGCGAAAGTTATTGAGAGCTGAGTGGAGCAGAGCTTTGTGCGGAAGTAGAATTTGTATTGTATTGTGATAGAGAGTTATAATAAAAGAAGTTCAGTGTTGTTTGGTGTTTTAATCGACGAACCCAAGGATAAATCTTAACAATATGTTCATAGTAATTTCAGTTTGAAAACATTATGGACAGTGATAGCTTCTTATGAGTACTTCTCCAGACACAACGTATTGGCAGAATGTGCCACTTCTCTCATCGCTTTCATACGTTCAAAACGAAAGATTTCTCACGCAGTGAGAAATATCTGCCATTACAGTGAGAAATAATTTCTCACTGTTATCACGATAACCCCAGTCAGTCATGAATTGCTACATGTCAGATTCATATGACACGTTTTCCATGTTGACAACGCTACTCCGACGATTCGCGTGCAATATCCAAGTAGCCCATTTTTGGCGTTTCCATGATAACAAAACCGAAGCACTGCATAATTATTGCTGTCAACTTACCTAACGAAAATAGTTTTATTGTTGATTGTTATATCATAAACTGTTCAGATTTATTCAATATTGAATATAATGGAATACGAATATTTAGAGTTGGATAATGCACCTCTAGAAATTGTTCAGAAAGCAATAGATGTTTGCAGTAATTTGCTACCAAGCACATCAAGAGAAAAATATGAAAACGCTTACAGAAACTTTATGGACTGGAAAATGAAATCCCAGGTAAATTTTTTTTCCGAAAATATCTTGTTAGTTTATTTTGAACAGTTGTCAAGAAGGTTGAAATCATCAACATTATGGTCTCTGTACTCGATGCTGAGGAGTACCTGCCTTAACTATCGAAAACTGTATTGATATATCGAAATACGTAAAACTACGTGCATTTTTGAAACGCAAATCTGAAAACTATGCTCCAAATCAGTCAAAAACATCAACTTCTGGAAAAATTCAACAATTTTCAAAAGATGCACCCGATGAAAAGTATTCGCTGATGAAGGTATGAATTGAAAATTTTTAAATTGTTATTGAAAAATGAATGTTTGGTTTTGATTTCAGGCTGCTTTAGCTATTGGCCTTACAGGGGCATGCCGTTGTGATGAACTTCGAAAATTAAAATTGGTGACATGCAAGATCTTAATTCGGCCCTATTAATAAAATCACCCGATACCGAAACCAAGGTTCCTAGAAATTTCACAGTCACAGGAGAATTCTACCAAATTTAGAAAAAAATGTGTGAAGCTTCGACCATGCACAAATGAAACACGTTTTTTTTTAATAACAAAAATAGCAAATATACGAAACAGCCTGTGGGGATGAATAGATTTGGCACCAAGGAGAAAGAAATAGCGAAATTTTTGCAAATACCGAACCCTGAATTATATACCGGCCACTGTTTCCGAAAGCCATCTGCGACTATTTTAGTTAATGCAGGGGCAGATCTTTTAACTTTAAAACGCTATGGGGGTTGGAAATCCAGCAATGTTGCCGAATCTTATATCGACAACTTCATAGCTAACAAAATGAAAATTTCAAAAAGTGTTAGAATCCATTCAGCCTCCAGCGCCATTGGAACCTGAACACAACAAAGCTGTGGAAGCTCAGTACTTTTCCCCATCAACTTCAACTTCGACCACAGCTAATATTTCAATTACCGAAAACATGTTGAAAAAACACAACATACCAGGAATAACTTTACAAAATCGTTCAAATATAACTGTTAATTACAATTTTAAATGAAATATAAAAATGAGTTAATGACATACGAGTATTATTCAATTTTCAATGATTGAAAACAACGCAACCGTAGGAAAAGTACAGTGTACAAAGCGTGAGAAAATGACAAATTTCGCGAACAAACTTCTGCGCTCGTGAGAAATATGTCGTTTTTCTAACGTGCTGTACAATTTATATATTTTTTCATACTCGTCGGATTGTTGCACTGTGAAAAATGTCACTTTCCGTACTAGTAATGTAAAATACTATCCCGTCGAATTCTGTGACCCCGGCCTCTTAACTTCGCGGTTCTGAAGTGAGGTATCTGTGCTCCCCTATTCCACCGGAACACCACTGTCTCTTTTAATTAATGACCGCGCCACTCGATGAAAGAACGAGGGGTCTTTTTCCTTCATTTGAATCGCGGAGGTTGGTTCTCATCACTCTCATAAACCATGTTCATCGCAAGTGCAAATAAAGGGGTAAATATATAACAAAGCATTTTCTGGGAACAAAGGATGCACAACCGGAGCGGCGATATGGAAACCGCAGTTTTCACACCTCGGCATTCGACAAAAGGCGCTTAATTCATTTGTGATAAGTGAGCAATGCCATTAATTTTTATATCTCTTTGCGCTCGCTGAATATGAATTTCCGAATTCCCGGATATTATCAATGGGTTTTAGTTTCATGCTGCGTGCTTCGCACGATACAGTCCTTTTATTTCTGCTATTCATTTGAATTTGAACAGTTTGTTGAATATGCAGAAATGTTTGGAATTTTGAACGTTTTGATCTGGATATTGTGTCATTGTGATAGAAGAAATGAAGTACTGGGTGTAAGTTTGGTATTTCTAGTCATCTTCACTATATATAATATTGTTCAAATGACAGAAAAAACATGGAATAATACATAGAAAGAATTTCCGTGGAAGGACGAGAAAATTATACTACGTTGGAACTAAGATTTCCTAAGAGATTGCCTACTGTAATTGGACGATGATTTTGGTCAGTTTCCTAAATAATTATTAGCAATTATCATGATATTTCGGACAGGAAAGTCATTCTGGAAATTACTTATATATTTTTTATATATTCAGATTCACACGAAAGGGGAGCCGTGCAATGTTCAAAGAACACCGCGTCAATCAAGGGACAGGAGATATGAATTAACATTCACTTCGAAATTCTGAAGTTTGTAAGCCTCAGGAAAAACCTCTTTTGGCAAGGAGTTCAAAAGCTCAGCTGTTCTATTGAAAGAAGATCCCTGAGCAAGAGAGGTTCGACAGGTTTCTAAACTCATGACAAAGGGGTGGGAATACTGTACTCGTCGAGTCATCCGTGTAAATATTACCAAGGGGGAAACGACTGATAACAATTCGGAAGAGCATCGACCGTGAAAATATCTATAGAAGAGAGACAAGTCTCTGACCCTTCTACGATGTTCCAATGAAGTGAACGAGTCTGTGAGCGAAGAACCACCAACAAGACGAATTGCCTTTCTCTGAATAGAATCGTGAATCCTCAATGAATATTTTGGTGCAAAACTCAACACATGAGAACTGTATTCAATAACAGGTCGTATCCGAGCCTTATAGATCATTAGAAGCTGACGAGAAGTGAAGTAGTTCTTCGCACGAAATAGAAATCCAAGTTTCTGGGAAGCACTTCCAGCGATCGATCTCACATGTTTTTCTCATGAGAGATTATCACTGATCGTAATGCCTAGCATCGAGATGCTTGACTTTATAGGAATAGTTACTCCTGACATCTGAATTTTAGATGATGATAGACCGGCTTATCTTGAGAGGAGACATGCCTGGGTTCTCGTAGCATTGAATTAAAGAGAGTATTCATGATAATCCCTTGTGATTGTGGAAAAAAATATTTCATCTAATATCTTTTGAAGGTGGCTGAATGACTGCGGTCAATGGCCCTTCAGTATTCATCAATGCAGTATATGTATTATTATTTATTAACATATCTAGAACTTGGGTCTCTGATTTGAATTGCCAGAAAATTAGTGGGTCAACAAGATCCTCAAATGAGAATGAAATTGGTCTGATGATCTTGAGCTAGGAATCACGTTGAAAGCTGAAACATCGTTAATCCTAATCTCGCACAAGTTTAAAATTTTATTTACAACCATATATGTAATGCTGTAATTACTAACGTCATGGAAGGTTGGGAAGTGTCACATCACACACCTCTTCTTCCCGCCCTCATATCATCTTTTCTAGACTTTATCTGTCGTTTATTGACCTTATCTGATATTTATTTATATTGGTGACAACTGTATACCCCGTAGTCACGGTAACAATATATCTACTTGATTATTCTGAGAAAATCGCGTTCTTGGTAATTTGTCATTAAATGTAATATTTTAGATATGTTCAGAACGAAACAGAGATTCATTAATTTCAATGGAAATATGATGGTTTTAAATAAAATAGTATACAAACCTAGGTAGGGAGTTTCATTCCTGTCTCGAGATCATAGCTAACCACGACGCTTTGCGTCTCGGTCAACTAACTGATCTCACGACAGGAATTAATCACTTCCCACCTCGGTGTGTAATATACTATTGCCGTTCCTATTAAACGTAGCCTGGTTGATGAAAAATAAAAACTTTTCAGAACCAACCAGTTTTTGAATTCTCTTGAAAAAAAAAACAATCTGAGGTCTATGAAGGACATTAGCAACACCTTATTGAAAAGTGGGTGCAGATACATTGATGCTTATTCTGACTACTAGTAGATGAGAATAAAATTATACCGGGTGAGTCGAGTAGATACACAGAATTCGGAAACGATTAGAATATCTGAGAAAGAAGGCAAAGCTGCTTATTATGCAGCCAATAATTGTGATTGGAAGATGAGATTGAAAATGTGGAAGTTGAAACTTTTTGCAGAGATCAATTACCCTAGCATCACACTGAAATTGTTCGTACTCAGCGCGCTTTTTGCTAACAAGGTTGGCATCTTCAAGGGAAAATTGATAGCAACAATCTTCCTCTTCTATTTGATGTGTCAAATAGCCAAACGATAAATATATAAATGTAGAATTCCTTATATTATTGACAAAATGGTTGTAAGGCTTTCGCGGCAGATATTTTCAGTATTAATACTTTTCTTCGGGTTTGAAGGCCGTCGTTTTTTGGAATTTCATCCTGACGTTTCGCTAACGCGGGTGGCCAGCTTCTTCAGAGGTTCACTCATCTTGACTATTATTCCGATGACTGGACATTTCGATTTCGTAAGGCGTATTAATATTGATGCAGGTAGTCTGGAGTGTTTATTACTTCTGTCGGATTCGGAGAATAATCATCAGTATCCCGCCGTGATTTTATTAGTTATTCTTGATTTTTTTAGAATGGTGTTCCTAATTCTGTTGAGACTCAACGCTTCTTCTTTTCTATTGAAATTGTCTGTGTGTTTTTGGATCTCTATCGCCTCCCGTACCGGTCGGCTATGGTAACCCTAGTTGGAGGCAATCAGTTTCGCATTTTCAAACAGAATCCTGTGGTTTCCCTCACTGAGTGCGTGTTCCGCCACAGTCGACCTGTCAGTTTGCACTAGCCTTCATGTTCTTTGAGACTTGTTCCCACGGATCTTCTGGTGGTACCGATGTATACCTTCCAACAAGTGCACGGTATGCGATAAACCACTGCTGCTGAAAAGAGACCCACTGTCAGCAGAAGGGGTTTATCGCATACCATGCACCTGTGGGAAGGTATACATCGGTACCACTAAAAGATCCATGGCCATCGGAATGATAGTCAAGATAAGTGAGCCTCTGAAGGAGCTAGCCAATCGCGCTAGCAAAACGTCAGGAAGAAATTCCAAAGAACGACGGCCTTCGAACCCAAAGAAAAGAAGTAATCCTTATATTATCGTCAAAGGAAATGAAAAGTAATATGAAAGCACTGGAAAGTGAGTTGTCCAACAAATATGTGTTCTGAAGGAGAAAAATGTCTGAATTGTTGATCAGACCACTGATGCAATCAATAATCGCACGACTTTCAAGATAAATCATCCAGTTCACTGAAAATTAAGTTGGAGTAGTCATCAACATTTCCTTCGAATTCAGCCGTTATTGGGGAAGAATAATATTTCTCGGAAACTCTCCTCTGTTCGAGCTGAGCGAAATCAAAAACCACAAATTGATTGTTCAATATTAAAGGATGTTCAATTATTCACTGTGGAATATGAGATGAACAGCCGGTTGTCTGTGCTGATGCGAGCTGAATGTTAAATTCTGGCATAGTTGAGGTTGTCTAATTGTTTGACAAGGGTAAAATTATGCATGAAGCAATAACGCTGTGCAATTGCAAGTGGTATTTCCGGGCTCTTTTTCAGTCGGAATTTCGCAATTCCGTGTAGTTTCGTGAAAAGCTGGTCGAGTTTCGAAATTATGAAAATCGTGAGTCAATATGTGGTTGGTACATTCTCTTTTCTTTATTGTGAATGTTCTCATCAGAAGGATACGTCTGTTTTTCATTCATGCAACGCGAATTTGAAATAAACAAATCATGATTATTTCTGTAGATAGAGCAATGTTGAGGAACTATTTTTTTTCTCCTTCAAATGAAAAAAATGAATACAAACATTCTATGTAAGGAGTAACATCAAATAATTCACAGACGTTCATTCAGTGAAAGGAAGAAAAAGTCCATCTAATAGACAAAACGCCGTATCTATACTCTAGTTCCTAAATTGTAGATAGCGACTCCTAGGTTGTACGGTTCATAATCGATATAAAGCAAGTCAAGAAATAGAACATAAATTAGTTGGGTATTTGGGTTTCAAATCAAGTTCTAGTTTGTCACATTCATACAACCTCTCCTCGCCTTCAAATACTCGTTTCTCTTCCTGAGTCCCCAGACTAGCTCGATGAACAAAAACCAAAAAAATCATTCACTTCAATAAAAATAATGATTACTTGGTAAAAATAATAGAATGGGGTAACACGAACTTGGTGGAAAACACAGGCAAGTTTCTTCTCGAAGAAAGCCGATCTATCATCATCTTGTATTCAGATGTCAGGAGTAACTATTCCTCTAAAGTCAAGTATCTCGATGCTAGGAATTACGATCAATAATAATCTCTCATGGGAAAACCATGTGAGATCGATCGCTAAAGGTACTTCCCAGGAACTCGGATTCATATTTCGTGAGAAGAAAAACTTCACTTCTCGTCAGCTTATAATGATCTACAAGGCTCGGATACGATCTGCCTTGGAATATATTTCTCATGTATGGAGTTCGGCACCGAAATATTCATTGAAGCTTCTCGATGCTATTCAGGGAAAGGCATTCCGTCCTGTTGGTGATTCTTCGCTCACAGACTCGCTCATATCATTGGAGCATTGTAGAAGGGTCAGAGACTTGTCTCTCTTCTATAGATATTTTCACGGTCGGTGCTCTTCTGAATTGTTATCAATCTTTCCACCCTTGGCAATATCTACATGGATGACTCGACGAGTACATAATTCCCACCCTTTTGTTGTGAACTTAGAGACCTGTCGGATCTCTCTAGCTCAGGGATCTTTTTCCAATAGAACTTCTCAACTTTCTGAGTCTTACAAACTTCAAAAATTCAAAGTGAATGTTAATTCTCATCTCCTGTCCCTTGATTCACTCGGTGTTCTTAGAGAATTACGGGGCTTTCCTTTCGTGTTAATCTGCGTATAAAAAATCTACAATATAGCCAAAATATATATATCGTACGACGAGTACTAATCACATTTTTCTTGCTCAATTTGTATATTCAAATTGAATTGATAGCATTTATGAGCAATTTCTACACAATACATAAATATCCATAATATAGAGTAGTTAAGAGAAGAGTCTTGCCCAACAAGACATTATCTCACTCAAGCCCAGACTTTTATGTGAAATGCAAAATTCTGATTCTTAGTAGCTGGCTGGATAGTCTTCTCTCATCCCACCATCCCTGGTAAAAAAATGGGAATTAACACAATTGAAGCCTGTTTCTCATGATTCCCGATGAACCAGATCATGAACGAAATTAGTTTGTGTCTGGATAATAAGACTTTTCTTCCATTGATCATACATCATTATTCTTTCAAGTAGATACATTCATTTCTATAAAAAAACAAATCTGCAACAATTCCATAGGAATGACATCGAAACTTTCGATCTCATCCGAACCTGAGGATTACGGGAGAATTGCAAAGGGCTCAGGAATCAATTTGTTTGGTAACTCCAGTAATCTAACTTGATCGTGAGGAAGATTTTCGGTCCAGCATTGCTTTTCGAAAAGGAAAAGTTCCATGCAACTTCAACTCTTGATTCAGACCGTCAGATAATTGATTTTTGTTTGGCATAAGTTGGTCGGAAAAAACTTATAAATTGGGTGTTGAGTTATAATGGAAAAATTCATGATTCGGGTAGTTGAGATACAAGTAAAGAGGACAAACTTTTATACTGTGTATGGAATATTCGCCTTGGTTTTTGCGGAACAAAAAATATGCCTATTTGAAAGACTTGCATATTAAGAGCAAATGATACAAACATGGATGAATGGAATGATATGAAGTTGTATTTGAACGTCATTATTTCGTGGTGGATTAATATTTTTCCGTAGTTTTCTGGGATTTTAACCTACCACAATCTGAAAAAACTAATTAATATCGGAATCTATACAAGTGTAGAGGGAGGAATTTTTATTCCACTACGAGAAGTTGCTGCGTCTATTGAAGAACAGTTCCTTTTGAATAGAACAAGTCCAATGAGTCAGCAACTTCTCGTGTAACTCAAATTTCTGCCTAGCAAGCTAAATAATAAGAACTAATATATGAAAATACTTATCGTTGTCGTTTTGGAAACTAAATCCACTTCCGTTCTAAAAACTTATACGCAAATTCCTGTTCAAATGCTTATATTTCTTGTTCATAATTACGAAGATTGCCTACAGGAGATATTCACATTTGAGCAGGAATTTGCGCATAAGTTTTGAGAACGGAAGTAGATTTAGTTTGCGAAACGCTAACGATAAATATTTTCATATATTAGTTCTTATTATTTTTTTGATAGGCATAAATTTGAGTTATAGAAGTTGCTGACTAATTGGACTTGTTCTATCCAAAAAGAACTGTTTTTCAATAGACTCAGCAACTTTTCGGGATAGATTGAAAATCTGCCCCTCTACACTTGTATAGATTTTAATAATAATTCTTATTTTCTCAGTTACTTTTGACAGAACAGAATGGAAAAAAAGAGTGCCGAAAGAGGCTACTTGTATTTTGTTAAACGAAAATGCAACTTGTTCTTTGGATATTGAAATATGTTGAATATCTAAAAAGGAGATTTAAGAAAAGATTCAGTTTGAAGTGGGATGTGTCAAAATCAACACCTGGTGTAACTATTGATGAATAGGTCATGCCAGTAAGTATCAAATTTGGACACAACTCAGCAATAATTATGGAAGCTTCCCAATAATTTTTGTTAAAGGGGGCAGACTAGCTTTCGAAACGTCACCAGGAGAGAATATATGAATTTTTTGATATTTTTTCGAAATTATTTCATGAAAAATACGATATGTTACTGATAAAAGGTCAATTTTGATTTTCCATTTATATATCGGGGCCAATTTCAATTCGCCATGAAAATAATTATTGTAAGAATTCAAATCTTTTTGATTTTCAGAAGTGAGAATTCCCCAAGAATGGATTAGGGACTTATTCAAAGCATATGGAATGTGTTATTGTATTTTGATAGAGTGGGGAGGCATCAGGGTTGTGATTTTGGTGAATTGGCTGGAAAACATGATCTCGTCAACATGACGAACGAAACAGAAACAGGTTCAAAATCTGATGCGTTTTTGAAAATAATATCTGGTTACTAGAAAAGCCCGAGAACTCACTCCAGACAAGGATTTTTTTTATATGCAGATTCACACGAAAGGGAAGCCCTGTTATGTTCAAAGAACACCGCATGAATCAAGGTAGAGGAGATACGAATAAACATTCATTTTGAATTTTTGAAGTTTGTGAGCCTCAGGAAAGACAACTTTCGGCAAGGAGCTCCAAAGCTCAGTTGTTCTGTTAAAAAAAGATCCCTGAGCAAGAGAGGTTCGACAGGTCTCCAAGTTCACAACAAAGGAGTGGGAATTTTGTACTCGTCGAGACATTCATGTACATATTGGGTGGAACGATTGGTAACAATTCGGAAGAGCACCGACCGTGAAAATATCTATAGAAGAGAGACAAGTCTCCGATCCTTCTACGATGCTCTAATGAAGTGAGTGAGTCTGTGGGCGAAGAATTACCAGCAAGACCGATTGCCTTTCTTTGAATAGAATCAAGAAGCTTCAATAAATGTTTTTAGTGCCGAACTCCATACATGAGAACCATATTCCAAGACAGGTTGTATCTGAGCTTTGTAGATCATTACAAGCTGACGAGAAGTGAAGTATTTCTTCGCACGAAATAGAAATCCAAGTTTCTGGGTAGCACCTTTAGCGATCGATCTCATATGGTTTTCCCGTGAGAGATTATCACTGATCGTAATTTCTAGCATCGAGATACTTGACTTTGTATGAATAGTTACTCCTGATATCTAAATACTTGATAACGATAGATCGTATAACTTTCTTTCATTCCTCAACAATTCACTCTCGAACTGTTTCGATTTGGATGAAATTGAATATATTTTCGAATATGTCTTATATTGCACCGATCATGGAAATAAGAGGAAACTCTGATATTATCATCATCTCTAATTTATATTGCGTGTGAAACACCCAGTTAAATATTAGAAAAAATACAGAATTCTACTCGGGTGAATTGACTCTTGAAGGCCATTAACCTCTCTCGTTCAGTCATATACTATATATAAATTTTCTTACTACTTCACTTCTGAACCAATGTACCCAAATCGACAAAGCATTGTTTTGAAACCCTGATAGAAGATTTGAATATTCATGGTGGAAATAATGAGATTGAAAAATATACATGATGATCATATGGTCCGATCCAATATTCAAATCGAATCTGCATCAGCATCAGTTCAACAATAGGCTTAGAGCGACCTTTTCGAATACATCGTTCACTTGTCGACGTGTCACTGCTAAAGAAAATTGATTGTCCGACGGCTCTCGACTGTTTGAAGTATATAATGCCAGTTTAATTTCGTTTTTCCTTCCGATCTCATATTTTTCCCTTATCAGATCCGGATAAGAGGTAGCTTGTTTGACTTGTAGTTATTTGAGATTGCTGATAAGGGGTAGGTTAGCTCAGAAGCACGCTTTGGTAATGCGTCACTTGTGTCACGATTTCGGGAAGGGTGGAAAGACCATAAAAAATACATTACATTTGCTGAAGAGAAAAAGGGTGACTGAAGACTCACTTAAGAGGAACTGATGTAGGCGATGGATTTTAATTTGGAAGTGTAGGCGAGCGATTGCTGGTGATATTCCGAAAGGTATCCATCTTGAGAATCAAAGAGAAGGGAGAACAAAAAACTCAAAATGATTTATCGAAAGAAATTAGGCCAAGCGCCAGGTAATTTTTTTCGCAATGTTCTACAGAACGTTTTTTTTTTTCGAATATGTTCAGGGGTGTCCCCAGAATGTGAATGCAAGTTTTCAGGATGGGAGGAGGGGGGGCGTGTCAGCCGCCATCTTGTAAAATACGTTTTATAGAATCTCTCGCGACCTGCGCATCGTTCGATGGAAACGGTATTCTTTATGGATAATAATGTTTGCCGTCTTGTTTATCTGAATATTTTTTAGTATAACGCATAGGTTATTAATTAAAGTGCGCCAAACTTTTAACAATGTGGTTATTGCTTGATATATAGTTAACGGTTCATGATACATTGAAAATGATGTTAAGCAAATTTGTAAAGCATAAACTTCCTATAAATTCCATTGAAAACTTTTTTTCGTATTATTTATAATCAAGGAGCTATAACGCTGTAAGTAAATGTTGAGTGAACGCGAAATATCTACAGAATTTTAATGCTGTATATTCAATCATGCCGCTATAAGTCTCGTCTCAAAGAAAGCCGATCTATAATTACGTAGTATTCAAATTTCAGGAGTAACTATTCCTACAAAGTCAAGTATCTTGATGCCAGGAGTTACAATCAGTAAAATCTCTCATGGGAAAACCGTATAAGATCGATCGCTGAAGGTGCTTCCCAGAAACTTGCATTTTTATTTCGTGCGAAGAAACACTTCACTTCTCGTCAGCTTCTAATGATCTACAAGACTCAGATACGACCTGTCATGTAATACGGTTCTCATGTGTTGAGTTCGGCACCAAAATATTCATTGAGGCTCCTCGATTCTATTCAGAGAAAGGCTATCCGTCTCTTTGGCGATTCTTCGCACACAGACTCAATCACTTCGTTGTAAAAATGTCGGAGACTTTTCTCTCTTCTATAGACATTATCACGGTCGTTGCTCTTCTGACTTGTTATCAATCGTTCTACCCTTGGCAATATCTACACGGATGACTCGACGAGTACAGATTTTCCACCCCTTGTTGTGAGCTTGGAGACTTGTCGAACCTTGCTTGATCAGGTATCTTTTTTCAATAGAACAGCTCTGAACTTTGGAACTCCTTGCCGAAAAAGGTTTTTCCTGAGTTCTATGAACATTACAGGGCTTCCCTTTTGTGTAAATTTACATACAAACAAAAATCACAGCGTTATAGCTCCTAAACTATGAAGGCTACAAGAAAAAGTTTCGAATAAAATTTACAGGGAATTTCATGCTCTACAAATTTGGTTACCACAATTTTTAATGTATCATGAACCGTTAACAATATAATCATGAATAACCATATTGCAGAAAGTTCGGAGCGCTACAATCAAAAACCTATTCGTTATACAAAAAAAAGTTAAGAATAAAAAAGACGACATTATTATCTTTAAAAAGGATATTCACTATTATTGGATTAATAATAAAGGGGACTCCCCTGAACATATTTGTAACGAAAAAAATCCGGTTTGGAGAACATTGCATTATGAACCTACTTTTTTGCTCTGGCGCTTGGCCTAATTTCCACAAGACGAAAACGTTTAGCAATATCGTGAGAGCAAAAAGCATGAGTCATTCGATTTCATGTTCTGCTGCTTGTTCGATTGGTATCACACAAGAAAAAACAAGGTATTTGTCTGAAGAATAGAAATTAATCTGAGAAAAAATTTTAATCGAGCGTTATTCGTGAAGAATTCTTTCTGAAATAATGTCATCTCAAAGCATCGAAATAACAATAAATAAATATCAAGTCTTGAATTCGATTAATTTGAGTTATATTGCTATTTGGGTTATCGCTTCAGAATAAATCCTCAACACATAAATGAAAAACAAATAATTGGGAACTTTTGTCGCTTGGAATTCCCCAGACTATAATAACTTTTTTTTTATATTTTCCATATGTAAGGGTACATTTGCGAAAAGAGATGTCAAAAATATGAACTTAAAAAAAGAGTAGGCTTCAATCCGGTTGATAAGATATTCTCACCGAGATTTTCCACGTAAAAAGTGAATACGTAAAGTCTATTGAAAAGTATTCAGGTCTGTTGTTTGCGCAATGAACGATACCCATCATGAGTATGAACAATTATTGAATTTGAAGTATTTCTTATTCATTCATAGCTACCATTCATCCGTTACAAGATTCAACGCTTCGTTTGTGAGAAGTTTTGTGAAAATTGTGGAACAATTGAATGTTCTGAAAGTCCGAAATATACAATCGATAACTGTTATCGAGAGGAATTGAAATGATTGGGAGTTTTTTAACACTAGAAAGATTCAGTCGTCTGAGTACAAAATTCGAGTTGATGAAAAAAGAAAACCTATGTGTGTCGCAACCGATGGAAATTATCGTTCATTAGAATATGTGCTACATTCAAGTCATGTGGGTTTGGGAAGTTGAGATGAAGTCTCAAAATAAGCTTCGGAAGTAACTCGTCAGGAAAAATTTCATTTTAATTAGGAAGTTGTAGATATCAAAATGACGCGTAAGTTGATTATACTGACATACTCTTAGTAAACTTCTTCCACCTACAAAAGACATGATGAACATTTTGATATGCAACCTATCTTATAGTTGTCGCGTATGTTTCGAAAGCGAAATAATGAAGTGATCAAATCAAAGTTATCACTTACATTGCTCCAACATAAAGAGCGTCTCCCCTGTTGTCCAGATGGAAAGTTCGGTAGTACATCATTCCACAGCTGAATTCTCGAACATGATCTGTAAAAAAAAATCCGTTAGTGACTTTCTCCCTAATAAGATATTTCAAAAATTGTGAACACTTGAATTGAGGTCAGTCATTTCATTGCTAGAGAACGCAGGTATTTTTTCTTTGTAGTTTTTTAACAACTTCAGGAAGGGAAATAGTGTTACGCATATGAATTCCTTTCTCTACTCTCATGGCTTTTGATTTGTAGAAGACCACGCCCATCGTGGGTAAGGAAATCGTCTGTAACGCCTCCTGAAACCTTGTTTCAAGTTTGAAAATACATGGTATTTTATAACATTCAGACGTTATCTTCAAACAAGAAACTTTAGGTTATCATGTACAAAAGGAATACCTTGCGTGATCGAAATCATGCCAAAATGAAGCCCTCTTGAACATCACACGCTCTTGAACAAAACATTTTTCCATATTTCTGTGGAATATTCGCCAAAGTGAAAACCGGTCCTGTCTGGGGTACCATAGTCACAATCCCACTGTTCGATTTATACTCGTGAAGAAACTCGACAAACAGTTCAACTTCCTCAATGATGGAAGTTTCATATTCATGTAGCGCATTTATATTTAATGACGACTAGAAAACGATACAACTGAAATATTAATTCCTCCATCGACAGAAACGCCAATCAACTAAAACCATCCATACCAGCTATAATTAGAACAGATTGATGAATATTTAATGCATTTTCCATCGTGTCACTGCTAATACATTCCAATCGATATTCATTTTTAATGGTTAAATATGTTCCAAATAAAGATCTATTGAACATTCTGTTACACTGTCGAGCTGAATTCAAAAAAAGGTCATGTGGGTGGAAAACATTTCAATACCCCGTCATATATCATTATTATTTTGAAAGATACACAGAAAAGAACATTTTTCATTTGATTTCGAAACGGAAATAGAGGCGTGTTCTTTGAACATTACAGGGCTTCACTTTAGTGTGAATCTGTATACAAAAAAATAAATCCATCAACATCTCAGTAGATTTTTCAAGTTACATGGCTTTTCTACTGTTTAATATTATCGACAACTGGGCCACGTAAAATAATATTCTTTTCCTCATAATCAGAAAGCTAAAGATTTTTCCTAATAAAATCGAGGCCATAACATGGAAACCAATGTTTGTTCCGTAGTTTTTTGGGTTTGTAACCTACCCACAATCTGAAAAAATTAAAATTAAAAATATGAAGAACAACATTTACAGAAATTAGAAATCCGAACACAGTCCACAATGAAGAAATACAACCTACACAAAATACACAACCTGTGTCAAACATTATACCTATTGTTAGAACAACAAATACTTTAAGTTCAATACTGACACATACCAAACCAAATAACGCAAAGGAAAACAAAAAAATATATATTTGTCAAATTCCTTGTTCATGTGGTCGAAAATATATCGGTCTCGATCATTGGAAGTGCGGAAGAGTGAACACAAAATGTACATCACGAACAGACAGATAGGTAGTTCTAAATTATCAGAACACATTCTTACTGCCGATGGAGATCACACAGTAGAATGGAAGGACACTAAAATTATGACTAAAGAGAGCAATCATAGATTATAGATTATATGTTAGGGACTTTCGTGCTACGAGCCTTTACACCGCGACCTTTACAGATCTATTGTGTTTGTCCTCTAGATCGTTTAGAGTTCTTTGTCTAACCCTGTCTTCTTTACGAGACTCCACAGGCTAGTTCTTAGAACTCCCATGAATTTGGGAGCTCTTGGTTTTTCTTCTCCCAGCGTTAGAAACCTTTGTCTTGACAAGCCCTCGCAGTGGCATAGTATGTGTACTGATGTTTCCTCTTCTTCCTGACAGAACCTGCATAGCATTTCTTCTGCCAGGCCTATTGTACTCATATGTTTATTGAGCCTACAGTGCCCTGTGAGAAGTCCTACTACTATTCTAGTAGTGTTCCTCTTCTGGCCTAGTAGATAGTCTGTGAATGTTGGCAGCGGTTGTTTGATAAACTCTTTGGCCTGTCTCATTCCTGGTGCATTGTTCCACCAATCTTGAGACTTCTGCTGAATCCATGATTTAGTGTTTGTTTTTAGTACAGCTTTTGCTATACCGCAAAATGGTTCTGGGCCATTCAGGGCCTTACTTGCTCCTTCTCGGGCTAGTGTATCGGCCTCTTCATTGCCTGTATGTGCTGGTACCCAGGCTAAGGTCAGTCTGTTCTGACTGCCCAGCTCTTTTAGGGCGTCTATGCAGTCCCAAACAAGTTTTGAGGTAACTTGCATTGAGTTGACTGCTTTTATTGCAGCTTGGCTATCTGAGTATATGACAATGTTTTTTCCTGAAAAATCATGCCTTAGTAGCTCTTGTGCACAATGGTGTATTGCAACGATTTCCGCTTGAAATATCATCATAGGTAACGACAATTAATGGAATCTGCTTTCATCATGCTGTCTGGTGAAGAATGCATATCTATGAGTTCTTATTATTTTTTTTTGATGAGCAAAATTTCAGTTATACGAGAAATTGCTGACTAATTGGACTTGTTCTATCCAGAAAGAACTGTTTTTCAATAGACGCAGCAACTGTTCGGGGTAGATAAAAAATCTGCCCTTCTACACTTGAATATATTTCAATATTAATTTTAATTTTTTCAGATTGCGGTAGGTTACAAACCCAGAAGACTACAGAACAAATATCGATCCACCACAAAATCATAACGTTCAAACACTATATGGACAACAATATAATGAAGAACATTATTCAAATGTTTTACTTGATAGTATCACTCGTATTCACTGGTGATAATTGATGTGAAATTATTGGTTAAAATAGAGGGTACTTCGTCCTAGAAACGAGGAGTCCTACAATGATGAAGACCATTTTGAATATTCATCAATCATCGGTTCACTGAGAAAACTGATACAGTATCAATTTTCTTCTCCTGAAGATGCTAACCTTGTTAGCGAAACGCGCGTCGAGTGCCAAAATATCAGTTTCGTGTTAGGGTTTAATTGATCTCTAGGAAAAACTTTTACACCAAAGGTTCCAAAAGCCATCGTTTATAATTTATCTCTAGATACTGGATACGCCACTGACTTTTCATTCGAACTCCTAGGATAAATTTACGTTTGAGAATGCGTAAAGAAATTGAATATCCCGGATCCTTGCGTGTCGATCCTGCCTCTGGAGCGTGAATTGTCCATCTTCCTGTTTCTTTGCCTGATCACACAGAGGAGGAAATCGAACATGGAACTCGGAAAAGACGGTGAAAAGTGAGAAAGCTACGGATAGGTAAAGGTAGGAGATGAAGTGGATCAATAGGGGACTAATTCGATTGGGTTTTTATGCTATCCGGACAAATTTTGTG
This sequence comes from Zygogramma bicolorata, assembly GCA_032362365.1. Classification (NCBI taxonomy): domain Eukaryota; kingdom Metazoa; phylum Arthropoda; class Insecta; order Coleoptera; family Chrysomelidae; genus Zygogramma; species Zygogramma bicolorata. The sequence goes on from JAVJAQ010005023.1 coordinate 248,166, forward strand.
TTATATTGGACAATGTCAGTGGAACAAGAAGTCCCTTCCACGATTCACTTCTCGACTTGAAAAAGCATACTTTTTATTGATACGTTTAACCTTGGTAGTAGAAAGACGGAGTATTGCATTATTCTTCAATCAGTATAGGGTCGTCCCCTGAATTATAACAGCATTTTCCCTTTTTCGAACAAAAGGACACGAATTCAAAAAATACGCAACGCGGTACAGCCCTATTGAATTGGGTAATATGAAATGTTTGAAAAACGCTTATAGAGATTCTAGAATCACCCAAAATATGAATGGTAATGGTTCGGATTTCCATTGTCTATATTATTACCTGTATTGAAACCTGTTGCTAAGAAGGAAAGGATTAAAATATGAATCAAGTGAAAAAATCAATTAAAGCAACAATGAAATCGAAAGGAAAATTGGTTCGAGAACTAGGAGCTATAAGATCCCAGAGGTTTTCATGTGCACCTGTTTTTGTTATAGGAACTTATCTTCGTAAAGTAGGTATCAGAAAGAGCCACCCATAATGAATGAAATTACTCGAGAACCACCCTGTAGATTAAAAATAAACTCATCATTATCCACCACATCTTTCGATAGAGCTTTCCGTGAAAAAATTGAGTTCCTACTCAGAACTGACCGTTCGTATTTTCAATAAAACACTGGGAAGCCAGCTAGCGGGATAATGCATCATGTATCACTCCAAAGACAGGGTCCATTTCCGTTCGAGAGATTTACAGCGCTTTGTAAAGTGGTACTGAAGTTTATGTAGGTCACTCCAAAAGACCTGCTGAAAGATTTAGGTATGAAAGTAGGTAAAGGTGAGTTTAAACGTGTCTTGATAGGAAGAGTTGTGTGTTGAAGTTTTTATAGCCGAGCCTAATGAAAGACGTGGGGTATTAAAACAAATTGAAAATTGTCCGTCTGACTTGGACATGTTGAAGTTCCCAGAGCTGAAAGGAAATAAACTGAGACTGAGAAAGAATATGGGTATGAACTTTGCATTCCCATATAGATTGTGCGATTATATTTCATGATCACTAACAAGTATTTTTCTTGGAGAATTGCCAGCGACATCTTTTCTCTAGAATTATTGGAAGTGGTCGTTTTTTCACTTCATTGTATGATAAAAAGAGTTGAAGTACCTTGAAGGTTAAAGTAAACAAAAGTTAATCTCCTAAATAAATGAATTATTTGCTCGACATAAATTCCTTTGCTTTTAGTGCTTATATTCCGGTAAGAAATAATAATGATTTTTTCGAAAGACAATTCTCAATTCCAATATTTGTTTCGATACGGTATACCATAGGAAGTATTGTCAACAAATGACTTTTTCTACATAAGCAGCAAATATTTTTCTCAGAATTTTCTCCTCAGTTTTTTGGGACAAAATTGGGATACATTCCATAAGGCTTTGGAATATAAACGAAAAACTGTTATCCAGGGTATTTCAAAACTATCAGTGAAAAAATCAGAGGCGGGGGGCGCGGAAGAAACTATTATGTTGAAACATTGGGTTCAATACAGGATAGGGTGTAACTGAATAAGTGTAAAACATTTGAGGTGATTCGTCATCGAAAAAAGATAGGATCTTTCATATAAAGAAACTTCATTGGAGCATCCCTTGTTAAGATACAGCCTCTGAGAGGGGGTACATAAAATTTGTATAACAATTGTTTTCACAAGCACTAGAAAAGTTGAAATTAGTTTTTTCATTACCCATTGATCGTTTAATGCAGGTACTAACTACAGAATAAGAATAAATCCAGTTCGCATTTATGACGATGTATCCCTGTGGTTGTTCGTAAAATAATTTTTTGGTGCGAACTGGTTTATTTTGTGCAAAAAACCCAAGAGACATTTATTGTTTAGAATGAAACAGGCTATCGGAAATTTTTTTTAAATGGTACACAAATAATAAGACAAAAAGTTACATTGGAAATATATTTTAGGGGTTGCGTTTTCCACCCCTTACAACCATGGGGTAAACCAAATAAGTGACTGGCTAAGTGCCTTTTTGGTAGTACAAAACGTAAGGTTAATTTCAATATTGTAACTTTTTCAGTGCTTGTGAAAAAATTTGTTATACAAATTTTATGTACTTTCTTTTAAGGGGCTGTTACTTAACAAGGGATGCTCCAATGAAGTTTCTTTATATGAAATATCCCATTTTTTTTTCGATGAGGAATCACCTCCTTGATTCTTCCACACTTATACAGTTATACTGTATATACAGGGTGTCCCAGAATATTCTGAACAAGAGATATCTCCTGAAAAACTTAGAAAAGTATTCGAACAATCAGTTTTTCGAACTGTTGATTAACGCACTCAAAACGATCTGTTCATGTTCATTACCCAAAAAATTTACCCTCACCCCTATTTTTTCAAATGACACCATACATCTTTGTTCACAGAAGAATAATCGTTACATCATTGTTCATCTGGTGACAAACTAATTGTTTTCAGAAGACGCCTCATGAAAATTGTTCTTGTTGACATCCCTCATGATTCACCAACATATTTTTTCACTTTTTGTGAAGATCAATTATCCTAACAACAAAGTGATATTATTTGCACTCGGTGTGCGCGTTAACAAAAAAATATGTTGAGTGAATCATGAGGGATATCAACAAGAACTGGCCATGCTACGATTGCACACGGCTGGTGTAAACCCCGAGGTAGGAATGGGTCAACTGAGGCGGGGCCTGTGGAGGGAGGCACTCACTGCGGTGCCTCTGCTACAGACAGCCGGTGACGCAATTGAACCCAGGTTTGTGTTTAATAAACCCTACAAAATACAAATAAAACAGAACACTGAGGCGGATGCTGCAAATGCAATACGCATATACACAGACGGCTCAAAAACCAAGGAAGGATCATGATGTGGAGTTTACCCCAGGTCACTTAGCCTAAGGATTAAGTGGGGAATGGGAAAAAATACCAGCGTGGTTCAAACAGAACTGGCTGGTATCTCAATCGCCACAAAAGAGCTAACCAGAAAAGGAATCTCTGGCTAAAAACATAATAATCTGCACTGATAGTAGACAAGCCCTACTAACCTTGAATCATACTAAGGTGGGTGAAAGGGCACGACAGGAGCAAAGGTAACAGCATTGCTGACTCTTTGGCCAGGATGGCGACTGGACTGAAAATTTTGGGACCAGGTGACACCCATGGCCTGACGACTTCGACAATTGCGGAACTAGCCAAAAGTTACACCCATACTCAATCCCTCAAGAGATGGGATGAAACCAAAGGATGCAGTTTTGCCAGGGTCAACTCGGGCGACCCTGAGAAGCTGGATCCGAATAAATATTTGGCGATGACCAGGAAGAACCTCCGTTTAACAGTGGGATTTCTGACTGGACACTATCAACTAAGGAAACACCTCCATATTATGGGGCTAGTGGACCCACCTCTATGCAGGATGTGTGAACAGGAAGATGAAACTGCCAGGCATGTCTTATGTGAATGTCTAGAGCTATCGTCGATAAGAGAGTGTGCGTTCGGTCTTGGCCTACACCTGCCGATATTAAGGAGATGTCCCCTGGAGACCTGTCCTCCTTCCTGGATAAGGCAGGTTGGACAGTGTCCTAGGAGGGCGGCTCCTTGGGAGGATGTACAATGGGCCATATTGTGGCCTAAGTGCTGTGGGTCTATACTCACCCTCCCTACTCTACAGATACAGATATCAACAAGAACAATTTTCATGAGGCGCCTTGTGAAATCTAGTTTTTCTACAAACGAAATGTGCAATTACCAACTCATACCGACTTCAAAAGAACAATAAGCTAGTAATAAATGTTCAAAATAAGTTTGCTGCCAGATAAACAATAATGTAACGATTATATATTTACGATGGATGGTACCATTTCAATTTTTAGAAGTATGAATATGAACAGATCATTTGAGTGCGTTATATGGGAGAAAATTATATTTTCGTAAAAATGGTTTGTCGATTACTTTTCCAACTCTTCCAGTAACGGAGATATCGCTTCTTGGACACCCTGTATATTCTCTCTGAATTACGATTTTTCAAAGCTGCAAAAAACATACTAGCATTTTGCTTACGACCGTTATTATTTGGTGACTGGTGTTTTCAAGGTGGTCCTTTCCTATTCTTTGCTATTCATAACAACAGGCGCCTCAGCAGAAGGCTCCAGGGTTTTGTAAATGCCACAGTTTTCCTCCTGTTGGCATTTTGGAAAAAAAATCAGATAATCTTGAAGAATATAGTCGGATATCTGTCCGGCATAAACTCATTTTGGTGAAAGCTGAACCAGAAGAAACTCAAAAGAAAGTTAAACTCCTTTTGTATATGCAACAGGTTCGTCGACATCCATCAGTACAAAGGTGGGCGTTCCTAAATGGTGAAACGTCGGACATCATCAACTGAAACCGACAGCCCTCCGTTTGAACGGCGAACGATTTGTTTCGTGGGCAGGTTTATGAATAAAAAAATCTAACTTCTGATTCGCAACTCATCTCTGCTATATGCTTTATTCAAAACAGGCAAATTTAAACCCATATTATCGTTTGCATCTCAGCGGCAGTGTAATATTCCTTTCCGTCATCTCCGCTGCAGTGGAATCGTTCACAATTTCCCGAGAAGACCAAAGTTGCGAAATACTATATAATACTCTCGGTTCCGGGGCAATAAAAATTTGCCAAACAATAAGTTTCGTAAAGTACATTGTTTTCAAAGAACAATACCATCATGCAAACTTGCACAATCTGTCTACAAAAACTTTCAAACTTGTTTGTTGACTGAAACTTTTGAGTTTCGAAGACAAAAAGCTCTGACTTCGCGAAGAGGTTTCCTGATTTCGGAATATGTCTCCGCCAAATTATACAGATTTTTTTTCGGAAGAGTGATATTCTTCGGAGTTTAGCCATTATACGCTAAATGAAATAAGTTTTATCATTCCAGTGAAAGAATCACTATCGACCACATGAACATACGGGAGAGATCCACAATTTGGTAATAATTATTGTAATTATGTTTCGTACTGTTATGGTATTCAAACGCCCATTGAACTGTCAATAGATTTTCACACACCAGAAGACATTTTTTAATTTAGACGATACGATATATACAACATCTTCATTACAAATGATGTTATGTAACCAAGATGAATAAAAGCCCTGGTGCGTTGACCGATATTCTTTTGTTTAGCCAATTCCTCCCGACCTGAGAAATCGAAGAGTAAACTTTCATTTTTGACGGTAGGTGGTGTTGAGGTGGTGATACAAATGCGATTTTCAAAGGGTACATTTTCATTGGAGCTTACGAGTGATTTTCGATACCGGCGCGGCGGTCTCATTGGATAAACTCTTGCGGGATCTTTTGTTCACCAATAGAATTATCAGTATACAAAATACGTAAGGTCAAGTTCGACTAATAAAAGGCTATTAATTTTTTTGAAGTGTTTGACAGTTCGATTTGAATTTGAATGCATTTGAAAGTTCCTTTAATATTCAAAATCTTGTACCTAGTTCTTGTTTCTTTTCACGTTTTTCTTGTTTATATTCTTTTTAAGTGTTTATCGTTGCTGTTATTGTATTTGTTTGATTTTATAGTGATAGATTTATCATGAACCGATTTACAAATTACAAATCTCAAAATGAAACGCTCGTATAACGTGTAGGTATTACTTATCCCTCATATATATCATCGACTCGTAATGACATTGCAATTGCATTTTTTTAATACTATGAAGAAAAAAGTACTCACCTATCTTCGGTTTCTCAGAAAGTAGAAAGATTAAATATCAATACTTTCCAGTTTCACTCACAACTATTGTTTCGGAAGAATTAAAATCACACCACAACCATTAGGTTTTTGAATTGAACCGGCCGATACTTGATGAAAATCTATATTAACAAAAATATATTACAGTTTCCTGTATGATTTCCACTTACAATGGGTTTACAAAACCGCGACACGTGTTTCGCTATTACAATGGCTTCTTCAAGCAAGATAAATAAATCACTATTCTATAATATAATACGCTATTTATATACAAGTAGGTCGAACGTCTCTTACAATAAAGGTCCGACTTAGGTCCGATATTCGACCCGTAATTTGTCCAAATACTAATTAATTACATATGAAGATTATTCCTAGAAATAGAATTATTGGCCGGGAACATATTCAACAATGGGGAGTTATTTAATTCAACCTGATCATTCAATAAATATTCTGAATTTTTCCCTCTATTGATTTCCAAACTTTCTAGAAGGTTAAGTTTCCAACCTTTTTGCTCAAAATGCCTTATTTTGAACTCGTGGTTGAACTCATGACCTTCCAGAATGAGGTGACTTGCATAAGTAGAATTTGTTTTTCCATTCAAAAAACTTGTTCTGTGTTCTCTCAGGCGAGTGTTGAAAGATCTTCCCGTTTGGCCTACGTAGTACATCGGACATGACCCACATGTTAATTCATAAACTCCTGATCTTTGTGACGAGTCATTTTTGTCTTTATTATTTTTGATAAATATCCCCAATTTATTATTAGTACGAAATGCTGTATTAATATCATTATTTTTCAAGAATCTAGAAATATTTACGCTTGGTTGGCCTAAATAAGTTATGGTTCTGTAAGTATCCGGCTCGGTATTGACTACTGGATACACCAACTTGAGGGCTTGACTATGTAATTTCTTCCTCACAAGTGAGTCTATTAACTGACCCGCATATCCATTGTTAATCGCAATCTGTTTTATTATATTAAGTTCATTAACATAATTCCCATCAGATAAAGGGACATTTAACAGTCTATGAATCATACTGTTGAATGCGGCCACCTTATGCTGATATGGATGACACGAAGTATTGTGAATAACAATGTCCGTGTGGGACGGTTTACGGTAAACCGAAAAATCATGTTTGTGATTCATTCTTGTGATAGTCGAATCCAAATAGTTAATTGCACTATTTTCCTTCATCTCCATAGTAAAAACAATAGAAGAGTGAAGACCATTCATGAAATCGAGAAACTTGGTTAGCTGTCTGTTCGTACCTTTGAAACAAACCAAAATGTCATCAACATACCTATACCAATAAACAAAATTTCCTATCAACGGATTACAGTGAATTTTACGTTCCAACGTATCCATGAAAATTTCTGCTAATAGGGGACTTAGAGGGTTCCCCATTATCAGACCATTACAGGATGAGTAGTACGTGTCATTGAATCGAAAGTAATTCTGTGACAAACACACTGTAAGTAGTTCCAGAATTTCCTGTTTTACTATTGGGTTGGTATTGTTTCTTTCGAGCAATGTCTTGACCAAGTTGATCGTATCAATTGGCGGGATACTCGGCAATAGATTCTGCACATCAAACGAAATCAATTTTGAATTATCCGGAAGGGTTATATCTTTAATATTGTTTATCAGTTGATGAGAATTCTTCAAACTGAATTTTGGAACAAAATTACAGTATTTTTGTAATATCGTGATCAATTTTTCGATAATCTTACTGACGGTGCTGTCACCGAGAAATGAAAATTTTGATAATGATCAGTATAAACTCAAAATGCTTGCTCGATTTACTTTAATTCCCTTTTTGTTATGTGAGCAGGATCCACGTATTGTGCATTTCATTTAATTTCAGTTTTGGTTTCATATTCTCAATATACAACAATCGACTTATTGTATTATAGCTATTGTGAATTGACATATTCACAACACCAATAATCACCATTACCGTTATCTTCATTCTCTTTAGAAGAATACAATTAGTACAATTGGAAATTTGCTACTTCCATTCACAATGGTAATTTTATTCTTCAAAAATTCTCAACTATAAATTAGAGATGTCTTTACCATAAAAAATACAAGAATATTTATGGTATTTACGAGGGGTCATAACTTCCATTTTCTTGAAAAAAATTGTCTGAAATTCAAATTGTCTCAATCGTATTTCAGTAAAGCAGAGCATAGAAACACATATATTGAATCACAATTTCATCGAAATATTGGAAAGGTAGATATATTTTGAACCGTTCCATTCACAGAATATCTGTCGCCAATAACAGTGAATACAGAAATTATATGGATTACACAATGGCCAGTGAATCTCGACAAGGATTTCTTTATGGAAAAGTATAAAATTACTAACATATTGGGAAAGTGCGATCAGAAGTTGTATTTATTCACTTGAAAAACTGTTTGCGTATGAGTTATAGTAATTATCCTACAACATAGAAAGTGACACATATCGCACTCTCTAACCAATTTTTCATAAAGAATGCAGAAAAGATGAAGAAGTGTTGTATTATCACTACTTACTCATTGTCACATTTTCAAATGAACGTTAATCATCATTATTTCTGCATTTCACAATAAAAAATATTGCAAATTCATGTGCACTTATTATAGAGGAAATATTGAAACATACTGACACAAAAAAACTTGATATTAGTCGGGCAACTCTACACAATATACTAATTGTGTATTCACAGTTCACACAACAATAATATCCATTCGACAGTTATATTATAAATTATAAGTATTTAATTACAAAAATCATTACATTGAAGCAAGTATTTCTTTAGGGACTGTCAGTTGTCGGGTTGCTGTTAAGGTGAATTCGTTTTGTAGCGTATATTACATATACATGATCTCATATTCAGGCGTACCGCAGGGTTCAGTCTTGGGGCCACTCCTCTTTCTTGTGTATGTGAATGACTTGATGAATGTTGGCATATCGGGTAAAATCACTCTTTCTGCGGACGATACCACAATTTTGTGGCATAGTAAATCGGCATGTAGCCTGCACGAGATGATATCTAGAGATATAAAAATCATTAAATCCTGGTGTGATTCAAACCTAACATTTGATATCAAAAAAACGAATATAATTCCATCCAAATGCTTACTAGACGATTTGCCTATGCAAAATGAAATTATTGTTAGTAAAGATTGTACTAAGTTTTTAGGACTGCATATCGACAAAGATCTGAAATTTGAAAACCACATCAATTTTTGAAAGGCAAGTTATCTACGGGATGCTATGCATTGAGAATCATTTCCAGAGAACTTGGAACTTCAATAGCAAAAACGGCATACCATGCTCTCATAGAGTCAAAATTGAGGTATGGCATCCCTTTTTGGGCGAAATGTAGCTCTAGTATATTACAATCAGTTTTGAAATTACAAAATAGAGCTATCAAATACATGTATGAGATGAAACCACGTGACTCATGTAAACAGATATTCAAAGATAGGAAAATTTTGACAGTTATAGCTTTTTTTACCTTAGAAACTGTTTGTCTTGTGGAAAAACATATATTGAAATTTGAGAACATCCCCTATTATTACAACACTCGTCTAAGCAGAAAAAATAGTTTGAAACTGCCCCTGCCCTCCTCTGAATTGATCAAAGACTCATTTTTTTATAATGGGTTGAAAATGTATAATCACTTACCAGAGAATATCAAGGAAACCAATCAGAATATTGACTACTTCAGAAAAAACATAAAACATTTATTGATGAGCAGACCCTATTATAGTTTGCATGAATTTTACGAGGATCGGTTCTGAAGTACTTTATCTTGTATATATTTTATGTTGTTTATATGTTATTTTGTATATATGTTTCTAAAGGCAATTTTAAAGTGTTCGTGTATGGAACCTGTATACCACGTATATGTGTTTATAAAATATGTCTTTGTTTTATATATACATGAATCTAATTTGATGCTTTGTCAACAAGTTTCAATCTTCAGACAATAAGGTATATTTATTATTATTATTACTTATTGTTTAATGAAATAGGTGATCGTAGGAAAAATAGTATATTTTACCTCTGTGCGAAAGTGATTCTCCCACTCGTGTGAAAAATGTCACTTTCTGTACTAACAATGTATTATTTATTCTATAACCTAACAAGCCCAGAAAAAAATACCTTTCCGCACCCGATTGCAAATGGCCGAATGACGCGTTAGAGGAGTTTGACAAGCAATCGCGTGGGGATAACTCACTCTACGCACGTGTTAGGTACAGTAATTTTTTTTACTGTCGTGCGGAAAAATTCAAAAGTTAACACACACAAACATTCATCATCGAATGATTATTATTATTAATATTGAACGTGCCATTTATCGCATTCTCACAATCAATTGCAGGGGCTGAAATATTTGCCAATGGAGTCAGACACTTTCAACACTAAAATGAGTGCGGAAAAGTAGACCTTTTCGTACGCTTATAGACAACATTTATCGATGAGTTAGTTCTACAGGGCAGTGATAACAATGCCACTGGGAATCTAAAATGTCTGAATAGCAATGATCTTGTAGCGGTAACAAGGGTCAAGCGTGACCGTTGCATTGAAGTTTCCTCCATTATTCATGCAAATTGGACAAGCCAAGTACATTCGTGATTGAAATGGCTTCATAGGAATTCGTAACATGTGAATAAACAATATGCATTTTTAATTTCGTCAATGAATCCATGTTACCATTTTATGTATTTTACTAGAAAATGAGTGGGCAATCGAGAGAAGTAACCAGAAAATTACGTACAGACCAGTAATTTGCCTTCGGTTATTTTCTCATAAATATCAGATTTTCTATGATAGCCGGTTATTTGGCCAGAACTCCTATGCCTAATTGAGGAGTAGTTTCGAATAAAACTGGAATGCGTTTTTCCTCACAATGAACTGAGATGAAGTTGAACATTTTGAAAAAGTAATCAGAACACGAAATCTATATTTGTTCCGTAGTTTTCTGGGTTTGTAACCTACCACAATCAGAAAAAATGAGAATCAATATTGGAATCTATACAAGTGTGGAAAGCCAGATTTTTACTCTTCCCCGAAAAGTTGCTGCGTCTTTTGAAAAACAGTTCTTTCTGGATGGAACAAGTCAAATCAGTCAGCAACTTCTTGTATATCTGAAATTTTGACAATCAAAAAAATTATTAAGAAATAATTTAAAAGGTATATGAAAATACTTATCGTTAACGTTTCGGAAACTAAATCCGTTTCCGTTCTCAACACCTATACGCAAATTCCTGTTCAAATGCAAATATCTCTGTTGGCAATCTTCGTAATAGATATTTGTCAAATATTTCAAATCTGACATTACATTTTGTCCTCCAGGAGGGGCAGCCATCCGCAATTCATATCAATAGAACTCATAGATATGCATTCTTCGCCAGACAGCATGATGAAAGCTGATTCCTTTAATTTTCTTTTCCTTCTCTCTCTTTCGTCATAATTTTAGTGTCGTTCCATTCTACTGTGTGATCTCTATCGGCAGTAAGGATGTGTTAAAACCACCTATCTTTCTCTTCCTGATTAAAATCTTGTGTTCACTCTTTCGCCTTTCGAATGGTCGAGACGTTTCACTGATATGTTTTTGACCGCACGAACAAGGAAATTGGTTAATACAGTTTTTTGTGTTTTCTATTGTGTTATTTGATTTGGGATGTGTCAGTATTGACCGTGAAGTATTTGTTGTTTTGAATGGTGTTTTAACATAACACCTGTTGCTGATCCGTTTTATGTTTTCAGACAAACGAGGGACATAAGGTATAATGTTTGATACAGGTTTTATATTTTGTGTTGGTTGTATGTCTCCATTTCAAATTTTCAATTTCTGTCGAAGTTTTCTTTATGAATTTTCCATTTTCTTTCAATACTGATTTCATAAAGTTTCTCTCTTTTCATTGATTTTTTTGTGAGTTACATATAATTTTTGTTCTATCATAAAGGCATTCTACTATACTTTTCTTGACACTTGTGTGGTGGTTTGAGGTGTAGTGAAATCAATATTACAGTAAGTCATTTTTTTGAAGGTGATCGACTCATTAAAAAATTTGACAAAACAAAATTATTCAACCTAACTTTAACAGAACAATCTGTTGATGTATATCGAAATTTAGACCAGAAACAGAGCTTCCAACGAGATATATGTGTCACCTGACTGTCGGTATTTTCGGTATTTCCAGAAATTTCTTTCATGAAAAAGTATGATATTCTACAAATAACACTTCGATTGAAAATATTCAATAATGAAACGTATTTTGATATTTCAAAGATAACTTTCATTAAAAATGTTATGTCTGAATTTTATACTGTTTGATGTTTGCACTTTGAGACGTTGCTATGGCAACCATTTGGCAAGTGGAAATCACCGTAACTTCACATATCTACTGTCGTGTCATGATTTGTGAACGTAGTAGAATATCTTAAAAAATGAGTGATTTTAGCGTCTTTTATTCAATAGAAACTCAATGAAAATATCAAGTTTTGCACAAAAAATCTTGCTATCTGAAAATGTTTTGAGAGAAAGAGGAAGTGAGTTGATCTCACACGGAAAATTCTTACATTTTGTAGATGAAGGAAAATTAATAAACCTGCTTTCGTGGATTTGAAGCAGGCATTTACTGTAGCGTCAAGTGGTAAAACAGTATCTTGACGCAAAGGAAGTGAGGATATCATGACACGGTAATGGATCTATTCGTTGCATGAGCACAAAGGATATGGCCATCTTTGATACACTAATGATAACGAACATTTCATCTCATCAAAAATTTATTCCATAGTTAGGGAGTCACGAACACGAGAAAGAGGTTAGTGGAAATTTATTTCTTTGTTAGTTTTCGAACCAACACTTCTGAAAGCAAGAACTTATATTTTTTCAATCGATAAAGCAAGTCTATTTACTGAAACCAAAATTTTCGAAAGAGTTTTCGATACAAGATGGATAGATATTTTTTTATCTGTTGCATTCGGATTGAGAGAATATTGGATACTTTAAGTCGATCAATAAAAGCAACAAGCATTCATATGCATGAAGATTTTTGAATTCAGTTTGTATTTTTCCAATTATCAAAATATGTTATGCAGGCTGAAAATGGGCAGATAATTCAACCGAGGCCATTTTTTGATGAGACAAATTTACGTTTTGTTGGGTTTATTTTTATTCTGAATACTATCAACAAATATATATATATATATATATATATATATATATATATATATATATATATATATATATATATATATATATATATATATATTAGAGGGGAAGTCTTTGCTGACCAATTAAGAACAAAACTGTAGTTTTTTTGGGCGAACAGCAGAACGGAAGTGTACTCTTATAACACCAGTTTTTCCAATATTTCGATAATGTTTATTACCATCTTCAGGGAAAAGCTACAAATTATTATTTTCAGTTATCACATGTTAACATGTGTTTTTTTGGGTAAACAGCAGAACGGAAGTGTTAACATGTGATAACTTAAAATAATAATTTGTAGCTTTTCCCTGAAGATGGTAATGAACATTATCAAAATATTGGAAAAACTGGTGTTACTTAAGAGTACACTTCCGTTCTGCTGTTCACCCAAAAAAACTACAGTTTTGTATATATATATATATATATATATATATATATATATATATATATATATATATATATTTATGTTACCGGCAAAGTGTAAAATCAGGCATTGTATAGAATACCTAGGCATTCTATACATTGCCAAAAGTAAGCACACAAAAAGCCCAAGAGGCTGAGATGCAGCTGGTGACAGGACCAGCATCCGATGGGGAAAAAAAAAGCATGCAAAGTGAGAAATTTTAAACATTTCATACTTTGCCTAGGCATTCTATAGAATGCCTGCTGGAGTTCAGGCAGAGTTAAAAATCTGTCTGTTCCATTGTGAAATGAACTCATTTCTTAACAATTGTACAAACTTTGCCTAGGCATTGTGTCTAATGCCTAGGCATTATATAGAATGTCGAAAGTTTTGCAGGCAAAGTATAAAATGAACAACATTGTTAAAAATTGTTTATTGCAAATAACAAACATGAAATGAGGATCTGAATTTACTAGAGTAAAATTTAAAAGTGAAACATTAATTTAGGAAATTACTTGTTACAGCAGGAAAGAGAACTATGGTTAGGTTAGGTTAGGTTAACCTTAACTTGAAAACAATGGAACAGACAGATTTTTAACCTAACCTAACCCAACCTAACCTAACCATAGTTCTCTTTCCTGCTGTAACAAGTAATTTCTTAAATTAATGTTTCACTTTTAAATTTTACTCTAGTAAAATATGAGGATTTTCAGATCCTATGTTTAATTCATTTCATGTATGTTATTTGCAATAAACAATTTTTAACAATGTTTTTCATTTTATACTTTGCCTGCAAAACTTTCGACATTCTATATAATGCCTAGGCATTATACACAATGCCTAGGCAAAATTTGTACAATTGTTAAGAAATGAGTTTATTTCATACTTTGCCTGGATTCACTCGGCAATGTATAGAATGTCTAGGTATTCTATACAATGCCTGCATTATACACATTGCCGGTAACATATATATTCAGTGTTTGCTGTCTATTTTTCTTATTTATATGTTATTCAGTTGTCTCAACAAGAATATATTGACAAAATGATTGTATTTTACCTCAAGCGAGTGCTTTTATTGCAGTGACAAATGAAGGAAGACATAAATAGTAGTCTATTTAATAATATATTCGAATCACATGAAAAACTCAATTATTGCGATTTGGATAGAAATTGTTAGTACATAACACCCGAGATGATAAACGTAGAGTCAATCGTATAAATGCCAACCATTGATATCCAACGCTCGCCTTTCGAATTTCTTCGAGAAACTTGGGATTTCATGAATATCTCCTTTGGATTGCTATAGTCAGGTGTGAAGTGTGAGTAGTTTGGATGCTAAATGATAAAGCAAATGTACTACCAAGTATGTTCCTTACCGTCATATCAATATTATGTTTTTTTACTCCAGTCTATGACGGTGAAAAAAGTGTAAACTGTGTATTTATCCCATACAGCACCGATTCGTATGAAAATTTGGATATAGGTTCTACTTACCCTCTATTCCAAAATCTACCCCGTGCCGAGGGTTGCTTTTTCCCTGGGGGTGGATGCCACCACTTCTTGGGGGTGAAAAAATTTTTATTGGAAATAAGTGCGGAAATCAATAAATTGACTAATTCTAAGCACTTTTTATTCAATGAAGTTTTTTCTGAAAAGCAATACTTTTCGACTTATTCGCGGATGAAATTGTCTGTTTTCAGTCAAAAAACACGTTTTCAGATCCTTTTTCGCGAATAACTGGAAAATAATGCATCTAATCGAAAAACCTGCAGAAAGCAAAATCATAGCTTTTGAAGAAACAAAGGTGATTGTTCATTTGTGATGTATGCAAACCCACTACAAACTGAATAATTGCTTGTTGAAAGTTGATTGGTATTTTCATACGACAAAATGGAAAGTTTCTACGTACAATAACCAAAAACCAATGCATTTTTCGGGAAAAACTCATGGAACCTTTTTTGAAGTCCTTAAAAAATCCTTCAGTTCTGTTGCTAATAGAAGTTTCCAGCATCAAAACTGACCGAGGTATGAAGGAAATAATGTTGATTCCAATTTTTTCGTTGAAAAAAAATTGTGAACAACTGATCCTCTCTTCTCCCATCTTTGAAAAAAATCGTTGTCACTCCATAATTCACTTCATTCATGTTCTCATAATGAGTTCTGAGTTTTTCATCAATTGAAAGTACGTAGTTTCGGGAAAAACTGAGATTGAAGAGAAAAAATCATATACGTGATTCAGCGAAAAATCATAATTTCTTCGAAATAACTCGAAAAGTATTGATCACATGCAAAATTTTTTGGAATACAAAATTGAAGGCTATTCTTCTCTGAAAATTCCGGTGTTTCATTTTTTTCTGTAGGATGAAAATAGAGTAAGATATGGCCAGTTAAATATTGTGAGTGTTCGCGCAAAGTACTTTTTTGGAGCCCTTTCAGCATGAACCTTTTCAAAAATATAATCTGAAACAAAAAATAATGTAAATGAACTCATAGCTCTTGAAGTAAGCTATAGAACACTTTTTTGGTGGATTTGATTGCTTGAAGACTAAGCGAGTTATGGGAAAAACCAAAAACAATTTTTGTAGAAATTAGAGTATGTACATTAGTATATTGGGGAATACACATAGTAACTATATTTTAGGCCTAGTGGAACAATATGTATATTATATATGTATATATATACATATAGTTCCACTAGGCAACGATTTTTTCCAAAGGGGGAGAAAGAGAGGATGAGAGATAATCACATTTTTTTTCATGGAAAAAATAAGATTCAACAATATTTCCTTCATACCTCGGTCAGTTTTGATGCTAGAAACTTTTATGAATAACAAAAATGAAGGATTTTTGAAGGACTTCAGAAAAGGTCCAATTAGTTTCTTCCGAAAAATGCATTGGTTTTCGGTTATTGTACGTAGAAACTTTCCATTTTGGCGTTTGAAAATACCAATCAACTATCAACAATCAATTATTCAGTTTTTAGTGGGTTTGCATGCATCACAAAAAACCAATCACCTTTGTTTTTCCAAAAGCTATAATTTTGCTTTCCGCAGGTTTTCGATTAGATGCATTATTTTCCAGTTATTCGCGAAAAAGGATCTGAAAACGTGTTTTTTTTACTGAAAACCGGCAATTTAACTCGCGAATAAGTCGAAATGTATAGCTTTTCAGAAAAAACTTCATTGAACAAAAAGTGCTTAGAATTAGTCAATCTTTTGATTTCCGCTCTTATTTTCAATAAAAAAATGTCACCCCCAAGAAGGGGTGGCATCCACCCCCAGGGAGAAAGCAACCCTCGGCACAGGGTAGATTTTGAAAAGGAGTGTATGTAGATCCTGAATCCAAATTTTCATGCGAATCGGTGCTGTATGGGATAAATACACGGGAAAATGGTCATAGACTGGACTATTTTTGAAAGTTTCTGTATTATTTTTGCAGTGCACCTGAATTGAGAAACCTTTGCCATTACGCCTTCGATTAGCGAATGATCCATGTGGAAATCGCAACATGGAACATTTATAAGGCACGGCAGTGCTTAAAAACTTGAATATCGGCCTTAAACACCAGCATAAACATATCAGCAAAGTCGGTGTAAACATGCTTTGGACACGCAATTGATAATGTCAACTGGGTTCTACGTCTCCATACGGAACATTAATTGCAGTTATCAAAGTCCACTCGTATCTGAAATCATGAGTTCGATACACATTACATGCGGCTGACAGAACGGGAGCTGCCATGCGAATGGGGAATATCAGCAAAAATCATACGAATATTCAACCATTGTGGAGCTCTATCTCCGAAACGTTTCATGTTGCACGCTACGGGTTGTATTCCGCAAGGAAAAAGTTCGTATGTGATAGACATAACACTAGGGAAATTAGCATATTTCGGTCAACTATATTAGTTACACGATACAGTTTCTAGAACAGCACTAGTATTTGAATAATTACATGTTCCACAATCTTGCAAAACATTTGGTTTGCTGATAAGGATTACATATTTTCCGACTCGCAACTGCGTGCTTTAATTTCCTCCCCTTCTCAATTCCATTTTTCAGGGCTAATAAAACTGAGTGGTATTCACGAAACCCACATGTCAAATTCCAATTGTTTTTTTTGTCATGAGACTCTGATTGAAGTTTATGAATATTAGGATCATCTGCAGAGTGAGGTAGCGATTAATATAAACTGGTATTGACGAAATCTTCATATGAATTCAAGAGCAACTTACTTGAGGATATATGATATATGATAACTTTTATTTCCCAAGAAACTACAAAGTTTATAGAAGGGAAAAATATTAACTCTAAGAATATTATACATTAAAAAAAAAGGCAATAAAATCAGACTGTTTCATTGTAGAAAGTGAAAAGAAAAAAAATATGGCAATGAAAAAATAAATGAAAAATTGCCAATTATCTATTTCATTAAATGTTTTTTCAAGTTCTTAATTTATTCTCAAGTTACTTAACATATATACTCTATCGAGCAAGTTTTTGGGAAGTAGATCACTATTCATGTTGACAAGCTCGCCTCGATTACTATATGTTGCTTCATTTTCGCTCATCTCAAAAAAATGAATGATACGACCTAGTACTAATAATTCTTTCCGAAAACAGATGAACAATACTGCGCTTTTTCTTTTGTGAGATATAGTTGGTAAAGACAAATGGACCTGGACATTCTTATTGTTGTTGTTCTAAAATTGTTCGTTCCGTTAACCAGCTGACGAACGTCAACCCTCAGAAGTCGAAACTTTTTCGGGGAATGGATCAACGGGGCCTTCCCTTTTAACGTGCGATTTCCCCGCCCGGTGGCCCGGCGATGGTTCGAACCCCGCCTTCCACTGTATAGGCAGACTAACCACAAATGGACCTAGACATTCTTACCGACACAATATTTTTCATTTATATCGAGATTCACACGAAAGGGGAGCCCTGTAATGTTCAAAGAACACCGCGTGAATCAAGGGACAGGAGATACGAATTAACATTCTCTTTGAATTTTAAAGTTTGTAAGCCTCAGTGAAAACCTTTTTCGGCAAGGAGTTCCAAAGCTTGGCTGTTTTATTGAAAAAAAATCCCTGAGCAAGAGAGGTTAGACAGGTCTCCAAATTCACAACGAAGGGGTGGGAATTCTGTACTCGTCGAGTCATTCGTGTAGATATTGCCAAGGGTGGAATGATTGATAACAATTCAGAAGAGCACCGACCGCGGTAATATCTATAGAAGAGAGACAAGTCTCCGACCCTTCTACGATGTTCCAATGAAGTGAGCGAGTCTGTGAGCGAAGAATCAACAACAAGACCAAATGCCTTTCTCCTTATCGAATCGAGAAGCCGCAATGAGTGTTTTGGTGCCGAACTCCACACACTCGTCCACACATGAGAACTTCAAGACAGGTCGTATCTGAGCCTTGTAGATAGATCATCTGAAGCTGACGAGAAGTGAAGTATCTCTTCGCACGAAATAGATATCCAAGTTTGTGGAAAGCATCTTTAGCGATCGATTTCACATGGTTTTCCAATGAGAGATTATCACTGATCGTAATTCCGAGCATCGAGATACTTGACTTTGTAGAAATAGTTACTTCTGACATCTGAGAACTAGATGATGATAGATCGGCTTTTCTTAATAAGAGACATGCTTGGGTTTTCGTATACAATAGCAAGTATATTACGATCTGTATTCCGCAAAGATAGGTACTACTTTGCAAATCACGGATAATTTTTTTTAAATCGGCAGCTTTCATTCATGTTGTAAGAGATTTTCAAAACGTCTCCCTAATGAGGCGACCACTATGAAATTTTTTGAATGTTTACTTCGATATCTTGTGGAAGGGATTCGGTGTTCTAAAAACATTTTCCAGAGGTTTGGTACAAGTTAGTAAAAGAAGAGAATTTGTTCATCGCATGTTTGAAAAGATTTTTTCTCTCAGCCAGATGTCGTCTTATACGGTAACTTTCACTCGAAACTTGAAAAAGGTATGGGGCACCTGGGGGAAGTGTGAGGGCCATGTTGAGAATGTCTTCACAAGCGTTGAAAATTAGTTCCTATTTATACGTTCAGCTTCGGAAAATTTTCTTCGAGAACCCGTGTACACTTCAACGTGTTTACTAAATGAGATGATTCATTCATTGGGTATTAATTAATTAAGTACTGAAATAAAATAATATCTTCAATTTTATTTCTTGAGATCGTACAAATCTCAAACGAATCACGTCCTTCTAATTAGAGGAAACAGAAAGATCAGGTTTCCGGATGAAAATAAAAATCCAATGATTTCAAAAGGAGTTGTAATTCTACACCTCTAGAAGTTAACTGGTGAAACAATACTCCCTCTTGGAAGAAGCTCAAAATCAATTATATTTCTAACACGGAGGAAAACTTTCTATTGAAACTGGAAATAAACATATAAACTTGGCAGAGTACTAAACAAAGTGTGCTTAAGCAAGTTTCAAAACAAAAGGCGACATGCATTTCTCGAATCCCGGATAAACATAATTCGAGACCTAATTCTAGAAAGCGTAGTCTCCGGATTCAATTCATGAATAGAAATAAAAACCAATGATTCGTATACTTTCATTTGTCTTGGCGAAAGTCTTCTATTGCTTTTTATACGTCGCTGCCAAGAAAAGGCTCCTAAGTTGGCGATTCAACCGAATGGATCCAATCTGTCTGGATGCTCACATATAAACCAAAATTATGGACCGTCTCATCATTGACGAAATTACTTGGAGATTTCATACTCCGGCGATTCCAAACTTTATTACTGTAGAATGGCAATTTTCCATTACTCGGACTATCCGTCAGACACATCATAAAGCACACAGATTACATATTTCAAGATCTCTCCAGAATATTACAGTGTCGTGAAAATGAGTCTTATATTTCAACGTGTGATTCTGCGAGCTTGGCAGAGCTCAGAGCACCATGTTGATGGGGAACGTACAAAGGTAAACCTGAGAAGGAGAAATCTTCTGGTTGAAATTCGAAACCAATTTGGGTTGATTATCCCTCGATTTTCGCTTCTTGTCTAGTCATCTTCAAGCGAGTCTTCAAGTATCATTTTTAGTATTTTGAATTCTTGTAGCTGTTTGTTATTTAAGGATACGTACATTATGATGGCTGAAGCCATATTTCAGATTGGACCAATCTAAATATATCGTTGAGTTGAATTATGCTTAGTAATTTAAATTTTGTTTCTATTATATGGTGCCCTCAATACAAAAAGTGCATAAACCGTCTGGAAAACATCCAGAACGAGTTTGTCAAATATATTCGTTTTGAAAAAAACTGGAAATGAAATGGCAACAGTGAAAATGTGAGAAAATTATGTCAATTACCGTGGAAAATGCAAATATTCTGAATCAAATTCGATTCAACGTTCCTATTCGGCCACTTAGAACAAACTACTTATCTAACTTACTTTCTCGGATAAGTAAATCGTCTCAAAATTCTCCATTATGCAGAATTGTCCGCAATACTAACAAGTACAATGATCAAATATGATATTTTCTCCACAACCCATCAAAAATTAAAGACTATTTTGAAACGTCTCACGTCAGTTAATGATAACGACTAATAATAGTATATTATGCAACGATCGTGTAATGATGGTTATTAATACATGAGCATAAACCGGGATACGAAACGAGCCGAAGGTGAGTTTCGTATGGTTTATGTGAGTGATATAATAACCATTACATGAGAGTTGCATACGCTATTTTATCTACATCCTATAAATAATTAAGAACTATAAATATTATATTATAAGGTATCTATATTGAACACAATAATAGTAGGTGATCAAACGTATTTCTTTGAAAAATTATACAAAATTATAATTAATGGTATAACAACGGAAAATACAATGAGACATGCAGAGAAGCAAAAAAAAATAAAAAGAAACTCCGCCGAGGTCAGGAATTCAACCCGGACGTTTCTGATCACTGCCGGCGCGATTGACCACTCGGCCATGAGAGCTCATTCTCTTCAATCGAAAACAAAAACATATATGCTGCATTTGTCAAATGAAAAATATAATCCTTTCTATTGTATTTTTTTCTTGTCTGAGACATCTGTGGAGGAGTCACTGGTAATTGTTATATATCACTGCTGTAAGACATTTTCATACGATTATCGAAAATTGACTAAATTCTTCAAAAATTCAATACCTACTGATTTTGACTTGACAAACGTCAAAATGCAAAGCTTGCACATCATGCTTGATGGAAAAATAATGGGTTTCTATTGGTTGAAAACCTGTATCGTAATGGATTTCATTATAAAACGAGTTATGAGCATATACGGGGGTAGATAATTAGTATATTATGCAACGATCGTGTAATGATGGTTATTAATATATGAGCATAAACCGGGATACGAAACGAGCCGAAGGTGAGTTTCGTATGGTTTATGCGAGTGTATTAATAACCATTACATGAGAGTTGCATACGCTATTTTATCTACACCCGATAAATAGTGAAGAACTACAAATATTATATCTATATTTGTATTGCACACAATAATACTAATTTAACGAATTTCTTTGAAAAATTCCACAGAATTGTAATTAATAGTATTACTTCGAGAAATAAAACGATGAGATATGAAAAGAAGACCAAAAATCAAAGAAAAATAAGATTACTCAAGACCGGAATCGAACCAATGTCTCCTACAGCTAGAAAAATTAATGTCAGCGCCACAGACGGCTCGGCTACGGAAAAATGATGAAAAAATAAGTAATAAATCATGCATTTGTCAAATGAAAAATTTGATCATTCTAACTGTATTTCTGTCGGTGAACGTGTCGAAGGTGATTCTCCCATAAAGCTGGTATCAGACATTTTGTTATGATTATCGAAGTTTGGCTATATTCTTCGAAAGTTCAGTACCTACACCGATATTGACTTGACAAATGTCAAATGCAGAGCATGCACATCATGCTTGATTAAAATAATGGGTTTCTATTGGTTGAAAATCTGTATCGTAATGAAAAATCTGTATCGTAATGGATTTCATTATAAAACGGGTTGTGGGCATGTAAGTGTATTATTGGAGTACGGGTGTAGATAAAAGGTTATTATGATTGTTTGACTGTAACACTCTGATTTGTTTTGAGTAAAAATTAACATGTTACATAAGAGTGAGGAGATTCATAACTCATCAACTTATTATGTACTAAGCACTTATGTATACTTTATAGTTTTATATCTACTACTTATATACCAATCTTTGTAAGAATGTAGATACTTTAGTGGACCTTGTCTGATTGCATCTCTCATGCCATTGTATATATTTTGGTGGACCTTGTCTGTTTGTATCTTCTATTAGATCAAATAAATCTGTTCACCGATATGAGTATTTCAATATTGTTGAATAATTTTTTTCTGATCGTGGTAGGTCAATAACCTCGTTAATAACCCAGAAAACTAGGAAGAAAACATTCATCTACCAAAGAACAAATGACTTTCAAACAATAAATACTAAGTGAATAACAATATCGAAATATCAAATCAGGCTGACATGAAACTGCAATATGGATATGCCAATTCCGATATCGATTGAATATTGCAATCATATTTACCCGTTGATCAAAAAAATTACGATATCTATTAAAATTTCAATAGTGATCGCATATGGTTTCTGAACCGGAATATTTATTATTAATGGCAATCCAATATTTATTAGGAATTGTTGCTAAAAAAACGTGTCGCATAAGATTCCTAGAATTAGCACATAAAAACTGAAAGCCGGAATATTTGATGGATCACAGATAAGGAAGCTTATCAAAGATCCACAATTCAAAATATCAATGAAAGAAATTGAAACCAATACTTGGTGTTCATTTATTGAAGTAGCACAAAATTTTTTGGGGGATCATAAAGCAGAGAATTCCTTACAATTACTGAAAAATATTCTTTCCAACTTTAAAAGTCTTGGTTGTAACGTGAGCATAAAAATTTACTACCTCCACAGCCACTTAAATCGGTTTCCAGAAAACCTAAGTGATTTAAGTGAAGAACAGGGAGAAAGATTTCATCAGGACATTGAAACTATGGATAGTCTTTGAAGGAAGATGGAATTGTCACATGATGGCCAACTAGTGTTGGAGTCTTCAGCGAGATTGGCCTTATTTATGTATATCCCTGCTTTTCCATGTGAAATAAAATAATTACGTTACTTATATTTTTGTTTTTTTATGTTAGTACCGTAGTATGAGTAAATAATTAAATAGTTATATTATAAAATATATCTGAATTGAAAAATTAGATCAGTTCATTCAAAAAAGCGCCAATATTACGTTTCTCAATAACTATATCCGACATACCAAATCTGACAGTTATTTTGGATTCTGCGCTCAAAAACTACCTAAAAACATCTGAGAAATTGTAGACACCAAAGTGGCTGTTGGGTTGTGTGGGATTGATCTATTCTTGACATTAGATCAATTGAAATGTTCCAAACGTTGTATTTCTCTCAATTTATCTTTTTGAAATGGAGCAAATTCAAGATATTAGTATAACTACTTTTCTTCGGTCTTGAAGAATTTCTTCCTAAAGTTCGCTAGCGCGAGTGGCCAGCTTCTTCAGAGGCTTAGTCATTTCCGATAATTGTTTAGCTGACAGAAAAAGTGAATGAGCGAATGTGAAGATTAATGACGTGTGAAAAATGATGATTCATTTTGATTAACCGATATTGGTTGATTTTTCAATTTGGTTTTTCAATAAAACAAAGGAAACTTTATTATATCGGCTTCTGAAGCATGAAGAAGCCGTATGTGTTGTTGAGTAACATTGAAAATCTGAAGCTTGACAACCTCCGTGGCTTTGTGCTGGATTTCGTACGCTCATTAAATATTCAGCACTACAAACGGAAAGTTGTATTTCAAAGTGTGGAATGCGAAATGCAGTCATGCTACCTGCTACTTGGATAACTTAATTTCCTTGAAAATGGACGAGGTGAAGTTTCGCAGCGGAAAACGTTTTGGTGTAGTGTTTCCAAATTTCATTTCACTGGAGAATAAAAAAATACAATTTCACTAATGAGAGAGATGAACTGCAGACTGACAGTTGAAATAAAAAGTACCTTGAGCAAGAACTCGTTTATATATGTTTAATTGGTCTTATTTAATATTTACTCATACTGAATTGTTATGTTTCTGAATCACCATAACCAGGTAACTTACTTGAACTTCAAATAATGAATTTATAATCGAATAATCTACTTGTATTACCTATATATACTTCTGTTTCAATTTTCGTACCATCCGTCATAAGCAGATAGTGACACCAAAAGCCAATGTTCGAGGTTTACCTTTTTTGGGCAGTAGTTTACTATTTGTCATGATGCCTAGCCATTATTACTACAAACTAAATTATAAAAATCATGTAACTGAAACTTTGTTATGTATCGAAGTCAAATAAATTGAATTGATTGTATTCAAGAACAGACACATGGACAAATGATACAGAAAGGTAGGGTAAATGGTGAAAACATAATAGTTCTCATATCATACTAGTTCACCATTGTGTTTTTATTGTTTAGTGTATAACAGTGGGCATGAAGTTAAGAAGAGTTTCAAAACTCTCCTTCATTTTAGCAAACTGGGTGTGTTTTGTTTTAATAAAGATAGTACCTACTTTCACAAAGTGAAAATTCTGGAATCGAATGATTTTTTTTATCATGGGAACACTAACAAACTAGTATCTATGACATGAAAGTTAGTATGCACAAAGTATTGAATTTTATGGGGTCAGAGGCCCTCGGCTAAGTAAGACCGTCGATCTAGGCTCATGGCTTTGAAAGTTGGTTGATAAAAAACTATTTCCGATACTATGTTTTGTCACATACTCCAAATACTTGATTTTTTTACATGAAATGAGTACAAAAGATTGATTTGATATACTTCACAGATATCATGAGGAATTCTCTGGTTTGACACTCAGAGAAATCCAGCACGTAGCATCTGCCCTATAAACCGGAAAGTGACGTATTCAGCCTTATAACAAAAAGCATTACAACGAAAACGGGACACCTGGGGCCGATATCCGCAAATGGCACTTCTCATTCTATAAGTGTGTGAGTGAACGTACCTACATAAAGAGGAACTTTTTGACTACAAACAATGATACAACCGATTTGAACTAGGGCACGATTCAAAGAAGGTAAAATTGATATTTGTTATTTATTGAAGATCAAAAACACTACTGGAGTTGCTTAGCAATATTTCTTTCTTTCCAATAATAATAATTCCTAATAGTACCTCTCAGTGAAGTTATTGGAAAATCCACTATTTCTGATTGTATAAATTTTACATTTCATTTCTCAATATAAATAATATTCCAATAACTTTTGGGGTTTTATAAGATCAAAAATGTGAGACTAGCTGAAAGACACTTAGCAATAATAATTCAATGTTTTCACATAATTCAATTTTTTTGTCGAAAGCATATCCTGTCCGGTCCATTTTCACTGTTCCTACCACTGAACTGGCTCTATCAATATTATTTTTTCTTGGACTATCTTCTTGTCTTAGCCTATCTAGTCGGGTTCGACCCAGTAGGGTAAAATCTGGTCAGTGCCCTGGCATGATGGTATGTTCTACACTTTACACTTCTACAAATAATTAATGAAGTAGGCTTGTATTAAAACAGTAACCGAATAGCACGCAAAAAATTGTAGAAATTGATTGATTCGATATTTGTGATTGATTATAGCAAAATACCAAAGTTGTCGCTTGATTCACAATTTCTCTCCGGACTTATTCATTCAATATAAAACCATATACGACGATCAGTCGATTCTACACCTAACCTTTGAATCCATTTAAATTATCACCTTCAAAGATATTTCAGGCCAACAAATGACAGATTTGTAGGATTTCCGTCCCGGAAATGAAAGCCATATGGGCTTGTTTCTTGCAGTAAGAAAAAAAGAACTTACCTCACGCTCAAAATTCACGTACCTTGAAGGTCCAATTTCCATTTGGCTTGCATTCAGTTATGAACAATGAATATATTACTGGGTTATTTTTCAAGAGGTTATAGAAGTACTGTTTGAACGTCATTATTTTATGGTGGATCAATATTTGTTCCGTAGTTTTCTGGGTTGGACACTTATCAAAATCTGGAAAAATAATAATAAATATTGGAATCTGTATAAGTGTAGAAGGTCAGATTTTCAATCTACCCCGAAAAGTTGCTGCGTCTATTGAGAAACAGTTCTTTTGGAAACTAAATTCGTTTCCGTTCTGAAAACTTACGCAAATCCCTGTTCAAATGCAAATATGTCTTGTTGGGTCGCGGATGGCTACCCCTCCTGAAGGCAAAAAATTATGTCAGATTTAAAATATTTGACAAATGTCAAGATATATCTACATTTGAACAGAAATTTGCGTATAAGTTTTGAGAACGGAAACGGATTTAGTTTCCGAAACTTTAACGAAAAGTATTTTCATATATATATTAGTTATTATTATTTTTTGATAGGGAAAATTTGAGATATACGAAAAGTTGCTGACTAATTGGACTTGTTCTATCAAGAAAGAACTGTTTTTCGGGGTAGAAAGAATAAAAATCTGCAGTTGTACAGAGTCCAATATTAATTCTTATTTTTTCAGATTGTGGTGGGTGACAAACCTAGAAAACTACCGAACAGTTATAGAAGCGTTTTTTTTAGAAATGAATGGCACTTTTTGATTTTGTTTCCCATTGAATACTATGAGCAAGCCATTAACATTAGTTCAAATAATTCTATCCAACCAAGATATTATGCAATTTCCATTTTCTTTAGTAGCAATCAGCTTCCGCTGACCATTCATACGATAGATGGAGGACTCAACGCGAGCGGAAGCGAAACTCCTATATTAGAAATCAAAAGGAAGCATTGCCTTTGTGGTGAAGTGTTGCATCGGAGAGCACCCTAAGCGTTTAAGCATAATTTTTCAATTCACTTCCAGGTTTTTATGTGCAAGTGCACTCGAAACGATGTAATTTTCTTGTTCCAAGTGCTTCTAGAGAAAATTGGCAATGTAAATGCCCTTTTTACGCACAATTTACTCTTTTATTTATCTTCGAAGAAGGTAAGCCATGTTGTATTTTTATTAAAACATGTTTCATCTTAGGGAACGGAAGTATTGTTTATGTTTTGCAATTCGCATTAGTCAGTGGGCCGCGTGGCAGTCTGGCGGTACCGTCAGATTTGACAGTATTAAATCAATGTTTATCTAAACTGTGACGTTTTTCTATTTCATGAACACTAACTCCATAGCTCGCTCTGAATAATTTTATTACGGAACAAGGTTGTTTTTTATCGGATAGTGATCTGATATTCAGATTGGAATTGTATGCGAACATGATTGATTGGCGTTTATAGCTGCGATACGCACCTATCGAATTTGGATATACATTTATGGCAGTCCCCAAGGCTATTCGATGATAACTCCATCAATATAATGTCGAGGCAGGATATACCTTCGGGTTATTCCAGAAGGTCAATTGGCTTAACCAGTATTAGTCTATTTGAAAATTATTTCTCTCGCATTCTAAAATGTCAACACATATCATGAATTCTGCCTCTACTATGAAGATATATCCACTAAGAAGAAGATTGGAAGTCGTATCTGTAAGACGATTATGTTCCTTTCACATGATGACTGAAGACTAATGCGGGTACTAGAAACGTCGCGTCGTGAATCCACTGTAATTGAAACTCAGTACCTACATAATTTTTTCCTCTGATCATGTTCGATTTCATTGTTCATCACTTTCAATTTATATATTAGATTATTTCCATTATGATTTTGGTTTGATTACTGGTCATTCGATTTTTTATAATTATTTGAAATATTATGATGTATTCTTCCATTTATCGTTCATTTTAATTTGCTTCTCAAGATTTATTGCAGCTCTTCATATGATCTGGAATTCATTTTTGTTTTTTTTCTTCACTAGAAATGAAGATAAAAACGGTTGAAGTTCTCATAATAACTGTTTATAGGGAAAATGGTGTATTTGTCGTGATGCGTAACAGAAATAATGAGAAGATACAAAATTGAGTGATTATTATGTCGTATTTTAATGAATTTCGAGAATTAATCAACGGATTCATAAAAATACGATAAGTAACTGACAAAACAGTAACTCGATTTTGCAACTTTTCAATATTACAGTTATGCATCGGGGCAAATATAAATAACAGTTTGCTCTATGAAACGAACTCAAAGTTATTTTATCTTCATTTCTAGAAGAGAAAAAAAAAACAAAAATTGGATTCCAGAAAATGAAAGATCCAACTAAGTATTTCCATATATATATATATATATACATTCTTATTATTTTTTTTTGATAGGCAAAATTTGAGATATACGAGAAGTTACCGACTGATTGGACTTGTTCTATCCAGAAAGAACTGTTTTTCAATAGATGCAGCAACTTTTCGGGGTAGATTGAAAATCTGCCCTTCTACACTTGTATAGATTCCAATATTAATTCTTATTTTTTCAAATTGTGGTGGGTGACAAACCCAAAAAAACTACCAAACAGTTATAAAAGTGTTTTTTTAGAAATGAATGGCACTTTTCGATTTCGTTTCCCATTGAATACTATGAGCAAGCTACTAACATTAGTTCCAACCAAGATATTATGCAATTTCTATTTTGTTCACGACAATCGAAATAGATTTATGCTCCAGTCATTCGTTTATATCAAGGTTTTTAATGAAAATATATATTTTGAATTAAACGTAGTCGTTCGAACTCGATATATTTCTTTGAATTAATATCTTAAACAATTCATAGACGTACCTGTCAACAGATTATTTTCTATCAATATTGGTAATTTTTTCTGATGTTATTTCTTCCCTAGAAGTTTTCCCTACATTGCCACTTTTTTCGAATTCCTTTCGTAGGATCACAAACATGAGGCTTACTCATGGCCCACAGATCCAATTGCATATTTATTGTTGCTTCAATTAAAGACGCCTGTAGCCAAATCGCACATTTGGCCCACCGACTAAAACTCAGGACGCGTGAACTTGTTACAGAATTTTTGTGTAGTGTTCCAGAAATGCCAGGGGTTGGAAAAGACTGGTATTTTCTGTATTTATAGCCGCACTTAAGACAACAGGAGTACAGGAGGCTGATATACGACAAGAAACATCTGGTGCACTAGGAATATATTATATGCACATGTTTCCGATTCGATTCAATGACTTCATCAGACCCATCGAGACTGACAGTCGTGATTCAATTTTCAGGGGAGACCAAGATTTAAGTGCTAATAAAAGTTTTTATTTTGATTTATTGGTCGTTTTATAAACATGAAGCGAATAAATAGAAATTACGGTGGCTTGGCTGTTATTTGTATGCAGAGGGAGGGGTATTTTGTATTTGGCAAAATTGGGGGTGATATTTGTCGTAAGAATTTTTGAATTAGTCTTTCTAAACTATCAGATCTGATATTACAGAAACCAAAATATCTCATCTGTGATTACCTAAGGAAATTGGATTATTTAAAATAATTTTCAATATATTCCTGACAAATGAAACATTTTGGCATCGTGTAGAGTGTTCAACAATACGAGAAACACATTTTTTTTCTCCGAATTACACAAGTGTATCTTTTCTTCGAATATGGAAAATGCAACTCTTCGAATAATGTATAAAAATTGAGTAATTTCACTTCAACTTGCACAGAAAAGTAAATTTCAATTATTGCAGGTGGCAGTAAAACTGAAACGAAATCATGGAATTTTTTTTTTCTTGAAAGAGTGGATTTTTTAAATGCAGATTCACACGGAAGGCAAGCCCTGTGAAACAAGGAACAGGAGATACAAATTAACATTCAGTTTGAATTTTTGAAGTTTGTAAGCCTCGGGAAAACCTCTCTCGGCAAGGATTTCCAAAGTTCAGCTGTTTTATTGAAAAAAGATTCCTGAGCAAGAGATGTCCGACAGGTCTCTACGTTCGAGGCTGGAACGAGAGACAAGTCTCCGACCCTTCTACGATGCTCCAATGAAGTGAGCGAGTCTGTGAGCGAAGAATCACCAACAAGACGAATTGCCTTTTTCTGAATAGAATCGAGAAGCCTCAATGAATGTTTTGGTGCCGAACTCCATACATGAAAACTATATTCCAAGACAAGTTGTATCTGAGTGGAGTATTTCTTCGCACGAAATAGAAATCCAAGTTTCTGGGAAGCACCTTTAACGATCGATCTCACATGGTTTTATTACTGATCGTAATTCCTAGCAACGAGATACTTGACTTTGTAGAAACAGTTACTCCTGAATAGATAGAAGAACGTTCAATGCATTAACAAAAAAAAGGAAATTCTCACAATGTTGTTGAATTTCATACACGACATTTATACTTAAACATTGATAAGAAGTGGGACAACTTCAGGTGAAAGTAAAAAATAAAATAAAAATAAAAGTATTGTCTATGAACCAGGCATTATAGTCCCAATAGAAAGTTTGAGGTTTCGAATCATATAATTTCACTGACAATTTTCAACTTAAAATAAATATTTCAATAATTCAGTGTTAGTATTAGAATGTGCTGGTGTAGCTCGCCACATATTCCAATATTCTAATAGTTAATATAATATATTTCCGTCGTGATATGAACAACAAACAGTTTAATCTACTCAAGAAAAATCTATTCGGATGTCAAGGTATCCAGCCAAAGTTGACACATACTATTTCAGTAGTCTACAGAAAGCATCCATAAAAAATTCTTTTTGCTAGTGCGCAGGCTTACCAATTATCAAGTAAGAGATTCTCATTGATTATATGGCCAGAATTGAAAATGATGTCAACCTGTAACGAAGACAAATTGCAACAATTTTGACCATGAGCAATCCAGCAAGAACTTTACCATTACTAGCCAATCAATCACGTATTTTTGGCCATTTATACGGAATCAATTTGTTTGCAAACTTCTAAGAACTCCAATAATTCCTGCATACATCAGGATTGTCGGCATCGGAGTTAATCATAAATTTAAATTTGGGGTTTCCAAGTGGATGAGAAATGAGCATATTTCAACTTATGAAATCCATTAGAGCGACTCAACTTTCTAGTTATCTCAGTTGAAGTTACTCTCTCAGAAGTGGATCAGATAATTCGAAATGCGAAGATTTCCCATCGAGAATAAGTTTTGCGGAAAGTAACGAAATTGGAAACCGTATTGAAAAACGACGGGAAGCATAAGGATGCACAAAAACCAGGATAAAGTGTCTATTGATTGAATTTTTATTAGTTTGGAACAACTTTTTTCAGGGTCTGGCTTCAGAATGACCTGGACTGTAACGTCGTGGATTTCATTGGCAGTTTTCTTCAATGTAGGAAAACGTATCATCATCAAAAAAATTATGAAAATTGGGCAGGATTAGCTGCATATTGTTGCTGCATTGTTGTTCGTGAGGATGCAGCTATACTGATTATAACTTATTTAGAGGTATTTATCAACAAGTATGTTATTTATCCCACAAAATCGATAAGAAAAAGTAAGATTTTCCTAAGAAAAACAAGAGCTGCAAAAAAGAACACGAAACAGTGAAGTGAATGGATAAATTGCACATTATTGAAGCTGATATTATGAACAATAACTAATTACCTACCACGAACTCAACATTTCCAAATCCAAATAGAAGGTAGACCGGAGCGTTGTAGCTGTAGAGGTTATTGGAATGCAGAATTAGGAACTCCAGGGTAACAATTTCATCGTCACAAGAACACAGAAGGTATTTTCTGAACTTTTGAATTTTAATAATACCCATTAAGAAATTTGATAATTTTTGTGGAGAAAGATAGAAAAATGATGGAATACGAAGTAAAATCGAAAAATGTTTGTGCTTTGGCTGGAAGAATTCCAACATACAGATCAAAATAAAACAATATTGTGATACATTTTTTCAATTGAACTGATTTAAGCCAAGTTTTTGAAAGATTGTTCGCTCAGGATTCATATTCAATGAATGGATTTTCTCAAAGATCCACTTAATTGAGAGCTTCGATTTTAGATCCAAGAGGTAGAAATATTTCTCACGAGTTTTGGTATACTTTTGATATCAATGACAAAACAAGGAGGGGAATCGAATGTGAAATTAAGAAAAATTGATTTTTGTGTGAATTATGTGTGAATATATGAAAATAATTGAAGTAAATCATAACTATTTTATCATTTCGAATTTTGTGTTGATAAATCAGAATAACGTATTATATGTCCTATAAGAAATTATTAGAATTAATTACATAATTCATTGAATCAAATCAGTTAAAATGAATAAAATAATTTAAATTAATATACTTTTCAACTAAGTCTTAATATGCATCATGAAAAAGCATGAATACTGTGTCAGAATAACAAACATTCTTTATCCAACACATTTAGATCTGTTACAAGCTTTATTCCATACTTTTATAAGTTCTACAATAGGATAGTTTACAGTACCAAAAAATATAAGTCAGTAGTGGTCACAATTGGTGAGATTTCATAGTGGAAAAAAAATCCCTTATTTTTTTTACCGTGGCATTCTAGACAACTCGCTCTTTTGACAATATCTGCGAAAGAGTAGCAGAAAATATCCTAGAAAAGTAAACGACCTGATATTGAGAGAAATCTGAAAGGTTCAATGTTTGCACCAATTTTAACTTAGGATACCTTGAAATTATGCAATTAATATCGTACGATTCAGAATGAAAATATGTATTACAGTTTCAGTTTCAATGAGCACTCATTGTTTTTTCTCTTCCTAGACTATACACCTCATCAGTGAAATTGTAGGTTCTTTTAATGGTGTTTATCAGATTTTTCGCCCTATAACCTAAACGGGTTCAAATTGGACTTGATCCAATGTAATATACCCAGATCAAAATTGCGATTCCATTATAAAATATTGATAGACTGGAAAAGAAACAGGAATAGGGAAGTTTGGGCAACTATTCCAACCTATATATAGAACGTGAGGATTATTTTGACATGCGATATGCCGTGTTTATAGCGAAACAAGATTACTAGCTGAAGTACTTCTGAAATATAATAAAGCTTTTCTTTAGTCATTAATACACTGAAGTCAGTTCATGATTCTAATTTGATTGCGGCTGAAATGATAGCCAGCAATGTAATTTCCTGGAAATTCCCAACTATTTCGTGTTTTGATGCCGATATATTGTACTGCAAATCGAAATTTTGTTTTGGATTATTTCTCTGCAGTTCATCCATTTCATTCCTGGAGATGTTTGTTCACCGCAATTGCTATTCGAAAAGAAAATGGAAACGATTCCTATCTATATTCAATATTTATTTATTGAATATACAGTTTCTGTGAAGCAATCAGCTATGCATGAAAGCAAAGAAACAATATATTTACATTGGTTCACTATAAAAGTAAGACTATGAAATTGAAGTATGCTAGATGCAGCCTTTGAAGACTTGAAAACATTCCCAAAAACTTTTCAAATTGAATTTTTACTACTCAGATGAGGGGATAATTCGTATCACTACTGCAATGAATTGAATTATATTTGATTTACTTAGTACTGCTTGAACGTCATTATTTTGTGGGGTCATGGTCAAAATGAACTTGACACCTTTTTGGAACATATCACCAAGAACCAACATAAAAATTCACATTAGAAACAGAAAATAACAATGAACTTTCATTTCTAGATGTAATGATAAAGAAATCGACACGCCATGTAGATACAAGTGTATATAAAAAAAACACATACCAACAGATATCTTAACTACACCTCAAACCACCACACAAGTGTCAAGAACGGTATAGTGAAATGCCTTTATGATAGAAGAAAAATTTTATGTAACTCACAAGAAAAAAATCAATGATGAGATTAACTTCATAAAATCAGTATTGCAAGAAAATGAATATCCAGAAAAATTCATAGAAAAAAACTGACAGAGATCGAAAATCCGAATACAGTCCACAATGAAGACATACAACCTGCGCAAAATACACAACCTGTATCAAACATTATACCTTATGTCCCTCGGTTGTCTGGAAAGATAAAATGGATCGGTAACAGATATAATGTGAGAACAACATTCAAAACAACAAACACTTTAAGGTCAATACTCACACATACCAAACCAAATAACACAACGGAAAACACAAAAAATTGTAGTTATCAAATTCCTTGTTCGTGCGGTCAAAAATATATCGGTGAAACGTCTCGACCATTGGAAGTGCGGAAGAGTGAACACATGTACATCAGGAACAGACAGATAGGTGGTTCTGAATTATCAGAACACATTCTTACTGCCGATGGAGATCACATAGGAGAATGGAACGACACTAAAATTATGAATAAAGAGAGCAATGGCAGGAAACGAAAATTAAAGGAATCTGCTTTCATCATGCTGTCTGGTGAAGAATGCATATCTATGAGTTCGCTTGATATGGATCGCGGATGGCTACCTCTCTTGAAGGACAAAATGTTATGTCAAATTTGAAATAATTTGACAAATGTCAATTACTAAGATTACCTACAATAGATATTTGCATTTGAATAGGAATTTGCCTCGAAGTTTTGAAGTTTTGAGAACGGAAGCGGATTTAGTTTCCGAAACGTTAACGATGAGTATTTTCATATATAAATTAGTTCTTATTATTTTTTTGATAGTCACAATTTGGGTTATACGAGAAGTTGCTGACTAATTGGACTTGTTCTATCCAGAAAGAACTGTTTTTCAATAGACGCAACAACTTTTGGGGGTGGATTGAAAATCTGCCCTCCTCCACTTGTATAGATTCCAATATTAATTCTCATTTTCTCAGATTGTGGTAGGTTACAAACCCAAAAAACTACGAAACAAATATCTGATTTACTCTTTTTCAATTGAATTGTAATGGATATAAAGAGTGTGTAACATGTTTTCTTTGTCATATTTCAATAATGCTTTCATGACTCATGACGTTCATTAAATTCTGACTTAAAATTTAATGAAATTACAGTTTTCAACTTGGAATTAGGTGATGTTCCTTCAGTGAGGTTTGACCTTTGTATAAAATATCATATACTGTGGTGTTTTTAACAGACAATCGAATAACTTAGCCAAGCGCTATGGTTTCCAGCCAACGCCGAGCTTGGCTGGTGATTGGCCCTAAAACTGCTATCGTTATTATTTTCCTTCATCTTGTTGGATAAAACATATCGTCCAAATTGAATCTAGTAATTATGATCCAGGTTCCTTCAGTTCCGGTATAGGTGAAGTGGTAGAATATTTTTCGGTA
This sequence comes from Zygogramma bicolorata, assembly GCA_032362365.1. Taxonomy (NCBI): domain Eukaryota; kingdom Metazoa; phylum Arthropoda; class Insecta; order Coleoptera; family Chrysomelidae; genus Zygogramma; species Zygogramma bicolorata. The sequence goes on from JAVJAQ010005023.1 coordinate 283,799, forward strand.
TATCATATAGACTCACTGTCACCACTGATTTGAAATGAAACAAACTCGTCACTAATCCGAAACTATATTCACCATACAAATTATAACACCAATAAGCAAGTTAAACAAAATATCTCCACCACGAACCTCGCACAATCCCCTTACCACCTTCTCCCTATCTCCTTTTTCTTCATCCTTATCACCACCCGTGTATCACTGTTTGTATATTCCAGTATTCAGGTGGCAATCGGGTAATCTTGAGTTCAGAGCAGTTACAGTCGGCTAACCTGACGAACTTCACGCCCTCGTGAAGCAACGTTTACATCGTGGATCCTGAAAAATGGAAAAACCAAAAACCAACGAGCGAATAAAAAAAAGCATGGAATCGTTTTCATCTCTTCAGTGATCCTCACCTGTAGACGAGACAGCGTTAAAAATAGTTTCGGTCAAATGGCCCCCCCCACCGCCCGGCAACACCCTCCGCACGCTCTACTCAAGGGTCCAACGTGGCACCCTCTCCGTCCTCATGGGGTCATTGCTGAACAAGAACGTGTTGGCCACCTAACTTTCTAACATCTTCTATCTCATCTCCTTCTTCTCTCCTCTTGTGCCATCCCTCTCATTTCCATCCGCGTTCGTCTTGGTCCGGGATCTCCGCTTAAGAATCATCTTCTACTCCGAGGGCGGTATCCAAAGAATATTTCATGGGGAGTTTTGCTTGTGGTGGAATTAACCTAGTTAATTCCCCCTTCCCTGCTGCCTTCTCCCTCGGGACTCGTCACGTGGATGCCATCAGAGAGGAAAGAATGAACTCTCCTCTCCCTTCCTTCGCTCGTGGTGTCGCTGTAGCCCTACCCTTTGTCCCTTCCTGCTATCGGCGTTTTTTTTCTCGTGAAACTCCCTCTTCCTTCCTTCTCCGCCCCTTCTTTTGTTCGAACTTTCTGTCCCCTTTCTTTTGGACTCTTTCGAAACTTTTTGTGCCCCTCTGTGCTTTTTCTTGCCCGGTACAAAGGCCCCTGTCGTTGGGGTTCCTCGGGTCTTTCTCTCTCGTGGGTTGCTTCCTCTCTTTCCGGGCCCTTTTTCTCCCCCCTCCTCCTCTCTGCCTTCTCCTCCCCCCCCTCCCCCCCCCTTCGATGTCAACAATAATATTTAATGAATACGTTGGTTTGTTGAAAAAATATTCTTCATAAAATCTTGAGCAATGTTGTATATATATTTCCCTAGTGGAAATTTTTGATATTTAAAAGATTAAGATGAGATTTACAGTTTTCAACGTTACTTGCATAAACGCCTAGAGAAAATATTTGAGATTTTTTAGACTTATACCGTTCAATCTATATCTCAATATTAAAGGTCAGGTGGTATGAAACACCTCAGAAGCTCATTAAAGAGCAAAATAAGGCTAATTTCTTCTCAAAACTCGAAATCATGTCATGTCCGCTCTTCGCTTTGGGACAATACACCGATAAGATTCTATGAGATATTAATAATAACAAAGTTATGATTAAAATGTATCTTTTTCGAAGAGCACTGTATGAAAAAACAAATATTCACTTCTACCGTCTTCATCTGCCTGTGATGAACAAAGGAATGTCTTCAACTCGATATATCATTTATTATCCAGTCGGAGTTTATATTTTCTTTGGCCCAACAATCGAGAATGTTTAAATACATATCCTTCACTGTCGATTATCTATGTTTAGCAAGAACATCTACTTCGGAAACTACGATAAACCTCACATCTTGTCTGCCTTTCAACATAATTCCATAAATAAGTCTGAGAACAGGTGCATACGTTGATATCCTTATATCACTCCATATGTTCTAGGGACATCCATATCCGAGACCACGACAATCAAGCCCAGATATCACCGGATATATTGCATTTTTTGTTTGATACAATACAACACCTTCAATAGAGTATACCAGATATCGATAATAATAGCAATTTCTCTTCTCCCACTGCCGAATAACCGCATTCGGCTCGTGCTCATAGTTTTTGCTTGTGCGTTATCGGCACTTACGCAATATACTGTCATGTACCAAGGACAAATGCCTTTATAGAAGTACGCCCTTATCTTGATGGCTAAAGTGGATTATAGCATATATTAACTATCGCGCTGATTACTTATAATTATTGCCAGCTTTACCAGAAAAATACTCCTCTCTGGTAAAATAATCCAAGCACTGAGATAATCTGAATTGATCGGTTCTCTGTGGAATATGTAGCGGCAGGTCCCAAAGTGGGTTGGAGGTTACAGAACAGTACCCGCAATATGTGCATTTCAACGTCGATTTCAATTGGCCGACGAAAATGTCTACTATATTTGAGTTATCCATGCGCAGGTAACTCGACCATGATTGTTGTTACTCAACCATCATCATCAAGTATACTTCATTGTCGAATATACAAAATCTCATAGATAAAGCATGGTAAAAGATAACCAAAAAAGAACCATAAAAAAAAATCACAAGAAGTACAGAAATATATCAAATGAAGTAACAAGAATTACACTCACTGGTTTATGAGTGATAAAAAGAAATGAAATGTAAAAATCCAATAAATTGTGAACAGTCCTATATCAATTAAGGCTAACCAAGATAATGTTTCGGTGCCAACTCATGACCCAATTCTATCCAAATCTGAAAGCTATCAAACTCTTCAAAAGGGAATTAACGTCAAACGTCATGTTCATCGTGTTTTCCAAATAACGGTCCCGTACGATTCGGAGCTACATGAAATATTGAGTAATGTCACCAACTGGAGCCCCAGTAAAAGATTCATAACGTTTCGCTAAAGGATAACTGTCAATGTTTGCCCACAGGCGTTAGGTCCATCCGGTTATCTCTCATGGGCACCCTGTGGCAGTACATCGTTTTTCCCGGGGATTCAAACGCCATTAAATATTCAATGGACGGGTCGTTTTGTGACAGCATACATATACTGGAGGTTTTCGAAGGACACTGGAAAATACAATCGTAGGTAGCAGTTATAACAAAAACCGATTCACAGCATAAATAATATGAAACCGAATGTTAGGTAAGAGAAGTTCAGGGATGTTCATCGCGTGATTTTTTCCCTATTCGGAACTGTGCTCATTTATAACAGATTTTTAGTGGTAAAGTTAGCAGCTTTGATTGGCACTCTTCTCAGCATCCGTTATTCTCTTATCCTGTGTCCACTTCGTTGGGCTTTGATTATTTTTGTGGTGCAGTATATTGTGTAGTTTTTATTGTCAATTTTTATGAGGTTCATCACAGCTCTGCCATAGGGGTGGAATTTCGGAGAACCCTTTCTTATCAAATGATTACAAAGAACACATCCTCCAAGTTTCAGGTCTCTACGATCAGAGGTTTAGGCTCTGGGTTGATCCGTCAGTCATTCAATCAGGGCAAAGCATTTTATCTGTATAGATTAGCAAAGAAACCTTTGTAGTGGTTCAAATATAAGAGCTACTGACTTTCTTTCAGAACTGATAGAGACCAACATTTTTATTGAATATTGTGTTCGTCTCTACTGAACCGTTTACTTAGCGCACACCGTTAAAGCATCATATATTATTTCTCACGGATTTATCTGTTCAATCATGATGAGATATAGCCTTCATCACTCATAATTTTCATGATCGGATCACTATATCCAAAGATTAACGCCAACTACGAAGGGATAAGTATTTCATAAACCAATAAAACAAATATTCATGGGGATGCTTGAAGACTGGCTTTAAATCAAATATTTTAAAAACGAACAATTTGTTCAGGCCAGCCTCAACTCACCTAGACCGACTAACACCTATTAGAAAACAACCACTCCCCTGGCTAATACCACGAAGGGCATTGGATTACATCCAACTGGTGTTAGTGTTGGATTCTTCACAGAAGAAATTCCACATATGCTCTTGGCGATACAACACCAGAATTGATTTTCAATTATTGGGACGGGACACACTTGCAGACGGCTTTCGGGCTATATGAGTATATTTGGAATTTCTTCTGTGAAGAATCCCACACTAACACCTGTTGGATGTAATCAAATGCCCTTCGTGGTATTAGCCAGGGGAGTAGTTGTTTTCTAATAGGTGTTAGTCCGTCAACCTACAGTGTAGGTGAGTTGAGGCTGGCCTGAACAAATTGTTCATTTTCAGAATATTTGATTTGAAGCCAGTCTGCAAGCATCCCCATGAATATTTGTTTTATTCGTATTTTCCTTGTACAAGGAATTGGGGCCATTCGGATGTGCTCTTGGTTAGTAACTAGTCTACGGGCAGATGGCGCAGCAACGGCTATTTCGCTAGTTGTTTGTATCAGCCTAGGTCTAGGGAAGATACTCTACTCGAATATGATTTTCAATTACGGGAAGTCATCGACTTATGTTGATGATGGCACTGCCTTGCACTGACGAGAGGCCAAATAGCCCGAAACCGGTCTGCAAGTGTGTCCCGTCCCAATAATTGAAAATCAATTCTGGTGTTGTATCGCCAAGAGCATATGTGGAATTTCTTCTGTGAAGAATCCCACACTAACACCTGTTGGATGTAATCCAATGCCCTTCGTGGTATTAGCCAGGGGAGTAGTTGTTTTCTAATAGGTGTTAGTCCGTCAACCTACAGTGTAGGTGAGTTGAGGCTGGCCTGAACAAATTGTTCATTTTTAGAATATTTGATTTCATAAACCGGTATCGGAATATAAATTATAATAATTTATTTGATTGGTACATACACGGGGACATTTGATAGCAAGTCAGTCTGTACTTAACCTATACAGGTTTTCATCAGTATATAAAATATATATGCATATACTCATACTCGCATTCAAACATGAAAATTAGAAGGATATGAAGCGTACACTACCGAATCAAGCCATCATGATCCATTACAGTTTGGAATTTTTCTGCGTGTGTTCCCAATACTCAGAAACCGAGTAAATACAATGTTGCAAGAGGAAAAGCTAACATTTTTTCTTGATCATACTAAAGACTGGGAGACTTCAATTGGGTTGGCAAGCTAAGTTTTTTTTTGTGAAAGAATAAGCCTTCAACGTAACATTTTTATAGAATCTGCGTTCCGTGTACAAAAATTATGTACTTGGGAATGTGTAATGACTGTTTATATCTATGAGAACATATTGTATGCATGATGATGATGATCACTAAACTACCATCAGCTCTACAGATCAAGGGAGAGTCATATAAGTGCCATAATAGTAATTTATGTACCATGTTACAAATTCAAGAATCTTACGAAGCCAAGAACCTCTAGCTTAGCACGAGGGATTTGTAAGTCGCCCGACGTCATATACATCTTTTTATACCCGTAGTACTTACTAACTTTTGAGAAATATTGAGAAATAAACGTGATTTCTGTTCTCACTGAATTCGAAAAATAAAAAAATAATCACGTTATTACTAGCATATTTTTGGGTAAAATGCATCGTTATCGTGTCTAAATCAAACCAGATTTTGAACTTTAAGTTTCAATAAAAAATGTGAATAGTTCAAATAATCGATTTCACGCCATAGACTTCGAGCGTTAACCATGAATTTTAAATAAAGGAAAATAGGGCGATCGTAAACGAGTAAAGAGGTATTTGGCGTTTTCATTGAATTCATCTACAGAATCCACAATTTTAGATCGACTTCTTTACTCTTTTGGGTTGGAGGAAGTCTCGAAAACTAATAACACACACTGGCTTTATATACGCCTGCTTGACAGACCACTTTTTTAGAATATAATCAAAGGCGTTTTCTGGCGCTCTTGTATTTGAAACGTTTTCGTCGCTCCATCTCTCTCTTACTACTTGACTAGCCGTAAGTGAGAGAGAAAAAGACAGACGAATACGTTTCAAATACATAAACACCTCAATTAAACTTTCGGGATCTTTATGCACTTCATCTTTGTATACGTTGAGATAATATTCTTCTAGATACTACTCAAATGCCTTATATTCATTCTTTTTCGAGGACTTAGCAGTCGATACGATATGGTTCGAATTCATCTATATCTGTACCGGGCATATTGACCAAAGTAACTCATGTAATGCTAATGATGAGAATCAATACTATTCAGTTCTAGACAGTCCAACCTAATATAACTCTGTGCGTTCTTCGATATCACAACCAGCCAATCGAAACGCGAGGACTGACTATCCACGTGCTGATCACGCTAGATGCAGTGTTTACGCAGACTCTATATTTCACGTGAATAGAGTATAGTATGTAGTGAGGTGATAAGACAAATTCGATACCTTTTTTTACGACTTGAGTACACTGAGATATACCCCTTGTAGCATAACTCCCCTCCAGCTCCTGATATGTTTCCATTTGTCATTATCATTTATACTCCCTGTACCATGTTGTTTACATCGTTTTTGAAATTTTCGTTGAACTATTTTTCTTCAATTCATATTTCATTTTATTCCCGTTTAAATGCTCGGGATCTGTATCGACGGAATTATCGACATTATTACTTGAACTATTCGCGTGGAGATGGCGCTGTAAGTAACTTTCTTGGTATAATTCAAACCCACTTTGTATACATTTCTCCATTTGAGAAAGCATGATTTTGAAAAGTTTAGCAATGTGCGATCCATCTGAAACTGGACTCGTCGTAGTTGATTTCGCGTATTGGAAATGCAAAAAAGTTTTTCTGGAACCTTAGCGGCGTTGAAAAAGTGCATTAATTTGAAATTTTCTGTCTGGTCAAGGTATGTTATATATCAAGCAAGAATTATTCTGATGACTGAAATAATAGTCAAGATGAGTGAGCCTCTGAAGAAGCTAGCCACTCGCGCTAGCGAAACGCCAGGAAGAAATCTCAGAGAACGACGCCCAGTGGCGGATTTAAGGAAAAAGGCCCAGTCGACAAAATTTCTTCAGTTCCCCCTCCCAGAAAATTATGTTGTGTCAGGTGTTCCATGGAAAGTGAAAGAAATATGTTTCAGGAATTTAATGAATATGAAAATTAATAAAGTAATTTTATGCTAATAAATATATAACTTTTATGGAATTTTCTAAAAATTATTGAGAAAAATATATTATAATAAATATCAAAATATGAAATATTAAATAATGAATAAATTTGATGTATACATAGATATTGCATTGCAATTTTATTATTCTACAAAAATGTTAAACCGTTTCAATACAAATTTCATATAGTCGCGTCTTATAGAAGACATGCTTTTTTATAAAATTTTTATAACTGACTGCATAAAATAGTGATTTTCATTTCAAAATTTGCGATTGTATGTAATGAGTGTTAAGAGGACACGAAACATGCCGTAGTGCGAGAAAAACGCATAGAACGGAAGCCGGTTGAGAGCGTTGAGAGAAACAAGATAGCGAATAGAACGTCTTCCGTGTCCTCTTAAAAGGTCTTGGAACAGTAATGTTACTAACAAAAATGGATATTTCACGGGAATTCAATATTTTCTTCGCTTAAAAAAAACGTCAGCTCTGGGGAATAAAAAAAATCGGATATCTCCCCCTAAAAATTTTCTTGAAGAACAAAACTGGAATACGAATTATCTGCTTTCTACAGCTATATTTTTCATGGTTTTTATTTTCTATTTCAAAATGCATTCCAACTTTCGAAAGTGATGGTCAGTTGACTGTCAACTGAATTTAGATTTGCGGGGGCCCCTCTAGAACGTTTTTGAAAAGTCAGAAATATTCGACAAACTTTGGGACGTTTTAAATAACTGATCTAATATCGATGTTATTTCAATTTATATTTAATTTACGATAGTTATCAGGCAATTATTCTGATAACAGGGGGCCCCTGATTGAAAATTGAACTTGTGCTGTTCACAAGAGACTCACAAAAACATTTTTTCAACAAAAAAATAACAAAAAGAAATCGAAGGTGTATTTTTCAGCAAGAGGGGCCCTGAAAGCCTTCCGTCGGGGGGGAGGGGGGGGGGCAGTCGGCAAGCGCGCTTTTGCCGACCTGTTAAATCCGCCACTGACGACGCCCTTCAAACCAGAAAAAAAGTAGTGATACTGAAAACATCGGCCGCGGCCGCGAAATCTTTAACCATTTTGTCATATTGTTGACGTTGCAGAACTCAAATCTGTTTCAGAGCATGATGAAAGCAGATTCCTTTCTTTCGTCTCCTGCTATTGTTCTCTCTTGCTATCATTTGAGTGTCTTTCCATGGAACTGTATGATCTCCATTGGCATACAATGTGTTCTGATAATTTACAATTCTTTTATATTTTCAGATAGTAGGGGGAAATGAGATATTATGTTTGATACAGGATGTGTTGTTTGGGCGGGTTGTGTCTCTTCTCAGGGTAGATAATATGCCCTTCCATATCAATATGTATTCCAATATAAATACTTATTTCTTCAGATTGTGGTAGGTTAAGATTCCCACGTTTCCTTCCGTGCGAGTGGAAAATTAAAAGAGTCTAAGCGAAATGTGAGGTGAAATACTAGCTCAATGTAAATAAACCTTTCGTTTCTCTGTCCCGCGTTCGGCGACTCGTTCAACAGAGAAAGACAACAATCGGCAACCATAAATAAATATTATCAGGACCGATTATCGGCGTTGTCGTCATTTCGCGGAATACTAAACAAAATTCGATATCGCCTTATCCGAAACGCCGATGTTCTGCTGAACAAAGCCCTGCATGTAGACGCGAACGTAAATCTTATCGTTTGCGCCCGTGTAAAGGGTCACCGAAGGTTTAAGATTGTCCGAGAAGGATCCAGGGGCGTGGATGATTTCCGTTAGAGTCAGCAAAACCGAAATCAATTTGTACCTACGGGTTACAGGGAGTATCGCAATATCCGTACCCAGAGGAATTGTCAGAAAAGCCACAGACCTTTTTTTTAAAACCTCGCGGAAATAAGCCGGTTGCAGGATTGTAATTCTGTGTTTTCCTACAATGTAACATTTGAATGCGGTGATAATTTGAGTAAGCTTACTGAGCGATAGTGGTTAGAATCTTGGTGGGCCTGAGAACAGAACTATATTATTATCAACCTACCACAATCTAAAAAAATTGGGAATTATTATTGGAATCTATACAATTTTAGTACTTCCTGAAGATTAAATTTGAAAACACTCTTAATTCTTCCAATTGTTGAAATCCGTAAATTCAGTTCAGCGGTGAGAAAGATATTAATGAATCTGTACCGTTCCTTGAAAAAAAGTAGTCAGATGGATAATATTCTTGAGACAAGATGGTACAGAAAACCCATATGTAGTAATGAATTTATTAGCTATTTTTTGTCATCATCCATCAAGAATGGAAACCAACCTCACTTTAGCAATGAAAAAAATGGTAACAAAATCATCCCATCCTGACTTTGTGTTGAATGATTTAAAATACCTTGAAGACATTCTACATGGAAAAGCATGTCCATCAAATTTTTTCAATAAATATTCATTCATGACGGCATCCAAATTCAGATAACTCCATTTCATCTGATATTATTTTTCCGTCTAACAGCTTGTCATATCCAAATAAACATCGAATCCTTGCCTATAACACAAAAAGTAATGAATAATTTTCGAGATATCATGAATATTCAAATTTCTACAAAATGCTAAGAAAATATCGAGGAAAATATTCTTTCACTTCATCAAGAATTGAAGCTCCTTCCAGTTATTAAGAAAAATCTCATTTTATATATAGTATTCCGTGCACTTTTCACAAATCATTTTATATAGGTGAAACAACTCGGGACATTTCTGGAAGTAACACTTCACATAAGTGTGACTGCAGGCTAAACGAACATTCTTGTAGATTAGCAGAGCATGTTATCTCAAAAGATAACATTATCGATTATGAAAACACAAAGATTTCAACGGTTGAACGAAAGAACATTAAAGAGGTTATTTCTTGAAATGGTTTATGTAAGTGAATGCCTGAACAATTTGAATAGAAAACTGAAAAATCAAAATTTAAACAAAATTTTCAACTTCTGGTTGATGATTCGTATTATGAAGACCTAATTCAGTTGATATTCTTTACAACTCAACTCTACTGTACATTTTCAAACATTTACTTCATCTCCTGATCAAGTATTCTGACAAACATCAATATTTCTACTGACATAGGTATTAACAAATTTTTTACAACGTTCTTACTTACGTAATTTACTTTATCAATTCATTTTAACCAAAGTCTGGTGAGTTCGACATTTATATTTATATCACTTTCAGCCTCATTTACTTTGTAGATATTCTTGAAAAAAAAAACATTTTGCGAAAGCTTGAATATTAAAAAAGGGAATATTTTCTAAAGCCCCCCAAAAAATGACAACACAATACGTTACCCGAATATGGAAAATACTATTACCTCTCTTTCTTGTATATATGAACGGTAATAGAATGGTAATGGACTTCCATCGTCTATATTATTTCAACTATTGAAACCTGTTGCTAAGAACGAAAGGATAAAAATACATATCAAATAGGTAATTAAATCCAAACAGATGGTTGAAATGGATTTTTTTCAAAAGTGAAATTGAAGGTTTGACTGATCAAAGGAAATCATTTTGTGACGAAAAACTGAGATATTGAATATGGAATATAAGTGAAAAAAATTAAAATGAAGAAATAAATGTAATAATATTGTGATAAAAAAATTGAAATATCGAATGTGGAATATCAGTCAAAAAATTTAAATAAAGAAATGAATGAAATGTATGAAATGTATGAATGAATGTTGAAACCAAATTTCAAGTTGAGTGTACTCACGACGTTTCGATTGCTGGTATCCGCAATCGTCTTCGGGTGATGACAGTCGTCACAGTTTTCACTTATATTCCATATTCGATATCTCATTTTTTTTGTCACAAAATTATTTTTTTTGATCAATCAAACCTTTAATTTACATTTTGACTGAAAAATACACTTCAATCTTTCGTTTGGATTTGATTACCTTATTTGATTTGTATTTTTATCCTTTAGTTCTCAGCAACAGGTTTCAATAGAGTTGATAATACAGACAAAGGAAGTCCGAACCATTACCATTCAGCTTAGGATTTAACCGTGTCTAGAGTTTTGTGTTCGACGTTTCGGATCCGATTTCGGAGCCATGTTCAAGAAGTTGTGTCTTCACGCTGAAAACTCAATCCGCTAACACTACAAGGTTAATATATAAATGAATGAAAGGAAGCCAAAGCATTGCAATACAACCCTACTAGAGAAAAACTGATGAAATATTGAATTCATTTCAGAGAGAACACACACTCAAAGAATCTCAAGAACTACCTGTCTGATAACTCCAACGTAGCCATATTGAAAAAGTGGAATTTGTACCTATATGTCGTCCATCGTGAATTTTGACCATACTAATAGCTTTTGAAATTTGACAAATCCAGCGCAGTGAAACTAAATGGACCATCGTAACTGGAATACACGATAGTTCAAAATCCATTTCGAATGGATATGGCGATAAATTTACCAACATTGTTTGGTAATCATCCATTCGCTTAACGAACGAGTTCACTGGATACCGTCACACTAATGAACTTCGAAATTGATGCTCTCATATAGTCAAACTGTATAACTCCATTGATCAATGAGGTCCTGGAACATCCACATAAACAAGTACAGCTCATCCGATCCACAGAATTATCAACTAATATGCCCAACAATCTCTGTGAGGTATACTAAGATAGAAAAACACCTATTATATGTGTTCACTTTGTTAAAATTTATTACTAGAAGGTGTTTTTCCTCTCGTCTTGGTCTACGCTACCAGTTTGCAACTGGGAAAATATCTGAGTTTGTGCCAAGATGGATTGGATAAGCTGTACACGATGCCTTATACCATTTGGTTTGAAATATTGATGGAAACGATTTTGCAGGGCACTAGTTCAAATGGAGTGTAGGACGAAAAACACATAGATTCAAAACAAACTGAACAAAATTGAAAATATCTTCCTCCTTATCGGATATGAATTCGAAATAATCGGCTACCAATAAATTGTTGTAAAATTGTAAAATTGTTCGTTCCGTTAACCAGCTGACGAACGTCAACCCTCAGAAGTCGAAACTTGTGCGAGCAATGGATCAACGAGGCCTTACCTTTTAACGTGCGATTACCCAGCACGGTGGCCCGGCGAGGAAATGAGTTCTCAATTCTTTGTCGCTATCGACTATCGACTAACACTCGATTAGAGTTGGTAAATCTGGCCCTCATTGAGACAGTAATATTAAAAATTCATGTTATCTCAAATAATTTCTAGTGCATTTCAAACTTTTTCGAGATATTGATAAACAAAAACCAATTTGGGATTCAAATAAAGAACTTGACAAGAATTATGAAACTAGTCGTTCAAAACGCAAGAACAGATACAAAGGATCGCTTTCAATGATATATGCATGATCTCAATGGCATGTGTTCTGTAAAGCTTAGAGCAGAAAACGCTAGATGGGATGGATGTTATAATAAAATGATTGACTTCTATTTATTATTTAGTTTAGCTATCTTTTTCATTATTTTTCCCCCAAATCCAACAAAATGAAGATCGAGTAACGAAACACCATGCACAGTTTTTTGGCTTTATGAACACTTCGTGACCTAGGTATGTGGGGTATGACATACCCCAGAATTTTTGAAATGTCAACATTTTGTTAATCCAGATAGTGTTGGTTGCCAATAGCTTCCTAAAACACATTTATCTTTGAACTGCTTGATACCACTCAGAATCAACTGTTCTGTAGTTTGGACTGACCTCAAATTTTACTACCATCTCCTGACGAGGTAAAATCGGAAATCGCTGCAAACGAGTGCAGAACAATTGAATATTTGCCAAGATATTGCGAAGTCTGTTTATAAAAAGATCTTTTGCACACAAGTAATTTTCACCCTTGTCGGGTATGAACCATTTTACTTCGATTCATTTTTTTTTCATAAAATATGACATGGTTCATAGTAAATCCCAAGGAGTGCGCAATCCTTTAGAAAAAAACAGAAACTTAGTACAAGGATTTGGGTGATTACACTTTTGGCGTGTGCGAAGAAACTGACTTTCCTTTGTTGATTTTTGTTAGAATAATGTTCTTAAACTTCAAAATGACATAAAAAGGAAGACTACTTAATAAACACTTGAGGTATCTGTCATTGACATGAACTTTCTGAGAGAAGGACCTAACACTCAACTTTTGGTTTCAAACTTCTTATGGTAAGAAGGTAAGAATGAAACCTATATTTCGATGAATATTGCAATGACAATGGCCTTTCTTTCCCCGATATTCAAATGTAAATGATATATCCATTCCCATGACAATGGAAACTAAACAAGCACCATCGAAGACCTACTGACAATATCTACGAATATGAATAATGGTCTCAATCGAAGTCTGATAAAATAAAACGATTTCCTTGCCTTGTTCTATAGCATTATATAAACTATAAACTTGTCTATCCGTGAAATCGTACATTTTCGTAATAAAATATGGATCTGTCAGGCGATTTCATTAAGAAAGAGGGTATGGCTGTTATATATCGGAAAGAAGTCAGTATTTCATTAATAGTAGCAGAAAAACAAAATGAAATAAGGGTAGTAGAACAAGAATATCCTAGAGCCCTCCTACTGGATACGCCACTGACTTTTCATTCGAACTACTAGGACAAATTTACGTTTGAGAATGCGTAAAGAAATTGAATATCCCGGATCCCTGCGTGTCAATCCTGCCCCTGGAGCGTGAATTGTCCATCTTCCTGTTTCTCGGCCTGATCACACAGAGGCGAATAGCGAACATGGAATTCGGAAGAAACGGAAGACGGTGAAAGGTGAGAAGGCTTCGGATAGGTATAGGTAGAAGATGAAGTCAATCGATAGTCGACTAATTCGATTGGATTTTTATGGTATACGGACAAATTTGGTGGAATATTGAACGATAGCAGTGAAACAAAAAGTCTCTTTCACGATTCACTTTTCGACCTGAAAAAGCATACTTTTTATTGATACGTTTAACGTTAATAGAAGGAAGACGGGGTATTGAATTATTTTGCAATCAGAAGAAGGTCCCACCATTTTTCCTTTTCCAAAAAATGAAAAAGGGTAAAAATTCAGAAAATACGCAACGCGGTACAGCCCTATTGAATTATGTAATATCTAGAATATTAGAAAAATGGTCAGAGGGACTCTAGTAAGTATAATCACCCATAATATAACTTTTTCTTGTTCTAGTTATTCAAGGACTACTTTCATTTTATGCAATTGCGAATGAAGCATTTATAACTTTCCATCTACTTCTAGCATCTGTTTCACTGAAGTATCGCCCAGCGCCCTATTTTTTAGTAGATAAGGAAATGGTTTTTCTCCGATTGGCAAGAAATATTAATTTTGCAGACACATATTAATTATTAAATGATGACACTTCTCGTCTAGGTAGCAAAGTAAGAACATTCCTGCCTAGACCGCGAAAGTGATACTTTGCTGAGTGATATGTATCTGGAAGAGTAAGTACTTCTAAGTCGCTATCACTGTCCATAAAGTTGTCAAACTATAATTACTGCAAACATATACATTCCTATAGCAACCAACCATTCCAACACTTGCACAATTTAACACTACAGAAAAAATTAAAACATTCTGAGAAATGTAATAATTTGTAAAAACAATATACTACATATATCATTATTAACAATCGGAGAAAAAATTATATGCTCAACTGCCTTAGCAGAACTACTAGCCTTGCTAGGTAAATCTACCACTTTGCTGCCTAGTAAAACGAATATCTATTCTTTCAGTTATTTCACATCTCAACTAGATACTAATAGGACTGTGCTACATTGATATAACATATATATTATGATACTAATACGATAAATCAACTTTAATTGCTAGTAATTTTCCTTGTTTGGTGAAGTGAGTATGAAAATGATAAGAGCAAATTTCACTAAATGATGGATATTATTTATGATAGAACAAGAAAGAATGTCGGAATATATTTTCTTCCAAGTCACCTCCCTTATTTCACAATACCACAAAATTTCAATGTACTGCACATTCAACAAGTAACTTGGGATGGCTTATTTGACATCTAACGAATGATGACACATCCGTCCAATAAAGGACTGTACGAAGTTTTTATCATACTCCTCGACCTGAATTACCTATCATACGGTACTGCATCATCTTCCACTGCGCACAATTTCAGTGATCACTGAATATTTAATTTTTTTATCAACCTAAGAAGTCAACTTGTTTTGCCATTTGTTATTTGTCATTTCTTATTCGTTATTTGTTATTTTGTGCTGCATGAATCCACACTAATACCTGATGTAAGTATTATACTTATGGTTTCTGCAGTATAAAGCGATATATTATTCCCTTAGGAATTGACGGCGAGGGATTAGTAGTAATAGGCTTCATTCCCTGTTGTAGTCCTATCACAACATTTTTCGAATTCAATATTACCATGGAAGCGATATAAACAAAGTCCAAACTGTCAGTGTCAAACGCCTATTACTCCCTCGCCGCTAACGCGGCTCGGTTCCTAAAAATTCTTCGAGAATAATAGTAATAATCATCATTGACTCGGGGTATAATGTACTACTACCACGAAAAGATAAGAGCTCTTAATGAAGGGAGGAAACTATCAAAATATTGGATTTTTATTTGCCAGCTGTTAGGTGATGGCTCATGTAAACACGTGTATTCTATATTAATGAAGGTCGCTTCCAAATTTTCGTTTGAAATTCTTTTTAAAATTGATTAAAACATGATAGACTTAGGAAATTTGTGATTGACAGTTTGTGGACTGTACCCAGTTATATTCATGAAGCAAGCATTGTTTTACCTACTTGCTGTCATCCAGTGTCTCGTTGGTCATTGAAAATGGGAGGTAACGGAAAAATGTTTGCTACACCACTAATGCTCTCTCACTCTGGTTTCTGTTGCCATGATGTCATGACAATTGATCATACAGACTCGTTGGTGGTATGATATTGTTTACAACTTATATCCAACGTTTCAAAATTTTAAAAATTCAATTGCTTACGATTATTTTCTTATAAATACAAGTATTCTACTGAAAAAACATACACTTTCCATTTGCATGTTTTTTCATGAGATTTTTAATTACTTGAGTTCAATGATTTGAAAAAATTAAAAAAAAAAATTCAAATCGACAGAATAACCGAATCCCTCCATATAATCGTCAGATTATGAGACTGCGACGTAAAGATGAACCATATATATCTTAATCTGACGCGCTTGTGTATTTCAAAATGACGATTTTTTTTTCACATTCTAATAACGACCGCGAGTCTGCGTCACATCCAAACCGTCAGATTATTATATAAGTGCTTTTTCTGTTCACTTAACACCCCCTCGAAAAATCTGACGCGCTCGAGAATTTTTTTTTATTTCATTTCCAACCCCCACCATGAAAACAATCAGATTTACATACGTACATTTTTGAAAATAAATAGGACTTATATGAAATCAATATCTGATATCAATATAGGACATATATGATATCAATATCTGACGCGCTAGAGTATGTCCATGCAACAATTTGTTTTTACATTTTTGAAAGTTTAGCGCCGCTTCCCCCGATGAAAAAGTATACATTATATATCATCTAAGCTTCGAAACCCAATAGGTCTCTATGACGCTGGAGTAAATCCCGATTTAGCATCGTGGACTCTCCTACTATGAAGCCTCGTTCTCACAATTTTCGAGCGTGCGTAATAGGCTACTTATCCTTTCTTGTTATACTATTAAGACATAAGTTGCAAAAGGATTTCTCATTGACATTAGAGATTGCACTTTCCTCCAATCATCAATGCATTCATCCCATCAAGTTCCTCTGACACGTTCCGGTCCACTTGAATATTAAACCGACAGAATTTCCGGAATCATCTATTAACCTCACTTTTCGCTTCGAATTGAAAAGGACACGCTGTAATAAAGACCGAGCCCACAATCTCATCTGCAATAATGGGGCGGCCAAACCGTACATTTCGGCTTTAATTTGGGGTAAGAGGACGACGAGGGACTGCAGCTATTCCATCTAATGCAATAATTATGAGCGGAGGTCTCCCATAGACCGAAGACAGTCACTCGCTTTTCTATTCTCACCGAACGCCGTAAAATCAAGACGGCCGCAATTCGGTTGCCAGGTAAACACGTTAGTATTTTATTTCGCCCCCGTAATACTCGATTCGATGATTCGTTTGGGGCAAGGAACGGCGGAGGGTGTCTGAGGGTAATAAAACTATACCGTAAAATTAGATGTAGGAGGGAGGCCGGTATAGGTAGTAGGTATATATTTTCTTGTTTCATGGGGATCAAGCCCACGAGATATGAACGACGCTGATATTTTCATTTTTCATCGAGATCATTTCTTTCGTTTTTAGTAGTTATACGGAGAGATAACAAATTTGGCAAATCGAAGTGTGTGCAACTGATGTATATCACGAAACAAACCTTTGAATGCATAACATTATTCAAAAAGTTTTGTTTATAGTATTGCATTTATATGTGGCAGTGTTGACAATTCGAGAAGACGTAAAAATTAGCTGAACAAGTGTTAATAAAATATCGATGGCCCGCCAAAAATCCAATTCAAATTTTCAAAAAGCTCTTTCTTTTCCAGAGGAGAGAAAACAAAAAAATTGATTTCAGTTTTCCTACCTCCTTGAATAAGATTCAAATAATAGAAATAAGGGGTGGTGGCAAAATTTTTATTGTCAAGCTTCAATTCATCGATTATCATGAAAGGTCCATTCTATATCATAAAATATACCGGTGGGGGCAGATTTTATTACCATACATATTCACTATATTCACAATGTTTGACAAAGATACCTACTGGAAGTTTTTGTAACACATTTTGGAGCTGTAGTTTATATTTTGTTATAGTTTCCACAAAACTCCTGGAGCAGCATGGATTTTCATGAGTTCTATCGAAGTGAAAAATTCTTTTTCCTTTGAATAAACTGAGAATAAATCCTCAAAATGATAAAAATCTCTGGCTAAAAAATAGAAAATTCTTCACCGATTGTACCTGAACCAAGTTCTTATTGAAAATGTTTCAATAAATATTCGTGTTTTCCTAACCAGTAGATTTGAGTATTAAAGGTGTTTAATGAAAGTAGCATGATAATACGTTTAATTGAAAAGGTACACAATCACGAACTCACAAATGTTATTGACAGATCGAAAAAAGGAAACTGCGTTAAATAAGGTACGATAACAAAGAAAAATACCACAAAAATTTGGTACATTCATTTACGAACGTCACTTGTCAAATTCACTCAGTCTGCATGTCCAAATATAATATGTGGTTATTGCTGGAAGTAGTTCCAAGTATCTGTTCGAGTATCTGTTGATGACAAAAATTCTAACAGCAAATACCTACGTGCCTTGAAAATCAACATTCATAATTTTAGTGAAGATGATCGATTTATTCATAAGATCGCAATTCATTTTAATCGACCTTGAGTATTACGTCAATTTTTCGTCTTGTTATATAACGTTGAATAAAAGCTGCTGTCGATTCTTAATAAGAATTGATATAAAAAATAGAAATACGGTTTTCTGCAAAATGTTCATCAGCGACACGTGTTTCGCTAATAGTAATTCATGATATGAGAGTTGAAAGTAAGCTTTTATTTTTGTGTTGGTTTGCGAAACGAGGGTAGCCAGTTGAACAAAGTCACGAACAAAATAAAATCACTTTTAGCAGGTATATCATATACTATTTTTTCTACAAACACCATTAAAAGTCCAAATTAACGCATACCTATTTTACATCAATTAATTGATAAAATAATAGCCTCAAGATTATCAGTTTTGAATCCAATTTCATCTAATCTATTCATGAAACAAGGTGCCAAGGTAATCAAAAACAGAATTTGTTGATTTGCCTTTGTTGATAACTAACGTTTCGTTTCTTCGTTCCTTGATGGAACGTGATCCAGAAAATGAATTTCTACCGCCGGAAATTGAAGAAGCTGCCAATAAAGCTGCTCTTGAATTATTTCCTAGTAAGTCAAAGCGACAGTACGACTTTTCATACGATCGTACCTTGAAATGGTGTGATCAGAAAAATGTCAGTGGCAAGGAGGCCAGTGAAGTACTTCTTGCATACTTTGAAAGAAAGTCCAAAATATATAAATCGTCAACGGTTTGGTTGAATAACTCTATGTTGACATGAATAATCATGACATGAGCAGATATTACAAGCTTGTGGCTTTTTTGAAGCGGCCATGGAGTTTTTTATCATAATTGAAGTTTCACTAATTGTACGTTTAATTGAATAAACACTTAATTTAAACTTATGTTTTTATATTTTCTCTACAAATAAATCACTTTTAGCACTAGTGTTAAAAATGATTTACTTTCAACACCATTGTCATAAAACGGCATTTTAGACACCGACAGCATGCGTCAAAAATTATACTTTTAATGACGTTTGTAGAAAAAAACATTTATTTTTTCAGGCAGAAAAATATTCATATATCTTTCATATAACGTTTCCCTTTGGAGGATACTAAGTAATTCAAAAGCCAGACACAAATGAACCATTCCCCTCTAGCTACTCCAACTGAGACATTAAAGTAAATTAATATGTCAATCTGCTCCCAGCTCAATCCAGTTTCACTTCACAGACACACTCCGATTGGCAATAAATCGGATAGCCTCGTTCGTTCCTTTCAACCAGACTATCCCATTCCAAAGATCAAACAATGCTCCGCAAGGACTGACCAAGCAGAAATCCAGAGGAGGGAGGTGTAACTACATGTATAATTACGACGGACTCTAAAACAATGATGGTTTTGGGACTTAATTAAAGCGAATCTTGTCATGTTTATCCAGGCCCCGAGGTTGCAGACGACATCGGTGGTTTATAACTTGTCATTATCATGCTTACTGAGATTTCTGCTGCTAGCGGGGCGTCTATTATCATCCCATCAAAATGGTAACGAGGAGAGGAGCGCGGAAGCATATTATGTTTTCAGGAATATCAGCTATCTACATCTACATTCCCATTGTAGTTTTAATATGAATGCGAAATGGCAACTCATACGAGAGATATGCAATTTGATAAGTCTGTTGCGTGTTCTAAGTTGACGAGGGCGAAATATGTGTTTTCTGGTTCGGTTTTATAACGGCAGCCTTTTTAATTTACGGTCGTGTGTGTTTGTACGATGTTTAGGGTATTTTCTGCTCTTTCAGCAGCATGTGATTTATATGTACCGGCTTGTAATGAATTAATACAAAATGAGCGATTTTTTTCGACTGTCAAGTTTCATTTGTGAACTTACTTGTACTGTATTCACGGGTCGGACGATCATTTTTGACTAGATAATTGAAAAATGTGATGAATAAGTACTAGTTTCACAAGATTTCAGTGTGAAATACTTGAAAATCAAATATCTCAGGAATTTTTCAGTGAATTTTCCATATCAGTGCTTTTTAACCAATCAAAACGTGGATTTTTGACACTGTTACAATGGTAACAAAGGTATTTTTCAGAATATTTTTTCGCTAGGATAGGTAACCAGGAGGACGCTCAGGATGAAATTGGGGTGGACATTTTTCGACGTCAAAGTCCTTTAGTTTTCGTTGGTATTTTGCGAAGACGAATATGAAGAAATGCTTTGTGACAACCTATATATTTCTGTAGACAAGTAGTTACTGAATTGATGCAAATTTCATGAAATTTAGGTATTTATTCAATAAAAAAACTAAATTTTGAGAATTTGACACAATTTTTATATTATAGTCTTCTATCACGTAATTTTTTTTATGGTAAAAAAATTGGACGAAAATGTAATTTCGAACCACTTGTAGTAACCCAATCTGAACGTTGTATGAAAGAATTTACCGTAGTAACTTCTAAGAGAGTACTATGGTGTCACTATTGGTGGAAATCAAGAATTTATGAGTTGAATATCTCTGAAATGTACCAAATCTGAACGCAATATCAATTACTATAAGTTTCTACAAAAAAAAAACATTTTTCACCACTCATAAACTTAACTGCATATGAAAGAACATACTGTGTTGAGTATTGGAATTGTATTATGGTATAACTACAAGAGGTACAGATTTTGAATTGAAATTTCCCAAAATTGTATGTGTGAGAAAGTGAGTTCCATAGGCTGTTATGCAACAGTAGGTTTTCACTTTCAGTTCAGATTTGTAATTTTCCCAAAGAACTATTTCATGGAGGAGCACTCTTTACAAAGACCACGCATGTGAATTGATATTGAAGTATTTTGATGTGATTGGATACAATGAGGAGGTTCAGAATTCACCCTCTTTAAATGATGGAAAGAGTTCTATTTCTGAAGAAATTCGCTCCATGAACAGCGGATAACATATTGACTTTGAACAGTTGGATTTTCTGAGGTGAAGAAAAATATTTGATATATAAAATGTGCTATTGAAAATTAAGTGTTCATCTATCACATTGAAGGAGGAAATTGAAGTAAAAATTAATGTTGCATGAATCCCTTCAGTGCTTTTAATTTGAGAATGTATGACCAAAGGATATATGTACTATATACAAGACGTTGCACCCTGTCTGTTCATGCGAAATTTTCCTAATTTTCTCTACGAGTTATTCGTGAAGGAAATGGAAATATTGATATCCTGACCTTTTTTTTATGTCCCACAAACTGTTTTATTGAAATTCAGACATCGCAAGATGTATAGGTACATCAATTCACGTCACTATAATGTTCCGGATGAAATACGTTATGTAATTGGTTTCCTGAGGGAAACAATTAATTATATCAATATACATTCTGGACAATATCCACTTAGACGAAGGAGTATGCCATGATCAATTATTGCGGTTATGATCTGGAGGCTTAGTCCTCCTAATACCAGATAATTGAATGCGATTAAAGTGTCAGTGTCAGTTAACAGCTAAGTATAGATTATATCTAGTTGATTACAGTCTATTCACGTTGAAGATAGAGTGCGAGTAAACAATGTATCTAGAGTGATCAGCACGTGGACTGTTAGTCCTCGCGTTTTGATTGGCTAGCTGTGATATTAAAGAACGCACCGGATTGTATTAGGCTGTCACAGTCTAGTACTAATACCTACAGCTAGCAGTGCATGTGGTACTTCAGTCAATATGTTCGGTACAGATATGGATGACATGTATAACAATGTCGTTTCAAATGCAAAAATTAAGATGAGACATTTGACTAGTATCTAGAAGAAAATGACCCCAAAGTATACAAAAATAAAGGGCATAAAAATCTCGAAATTTTGGTTGATCATATTCTTATGAAAGTAGCCAGTCATACAGGCGTATGTTAAGCCAGTGTATGTTAGTATTGTTCGTGACTTTCTCCAACCAAAAAAATCAAAGAAGTCGATCTAAAATGTGGATTTTGTGACTGAATTCAATGAAAACACTAAATACCTCTTTTCAGTAGTTCCAAGTCCTGCCCTGATCTTCTCAGTGCCGGATTCATATTTTTTACGAGGGTAGGCCACTTTATTTCCGTCGCCCCACGTATCTTTATAAAATTATAATTTTACATATGTGGTGAGAATGGTGCTGAAGAATAAATCAGTTATCAAGAAAGGGCATTGACAGAATTAGAATTTTGTTCGACTTTAAATTTTTATCCTTCGAAAGTGAGTGAGGTTCTTATAAAATCTGCAGCCCACAGGACGCTGCCGCCCCTAGTCCGTAGCCTATATGGCCTATTGACAAATCCAGGACTGGATATACTCGAACCATCTCTTAATTTGTTCACAAGCACTCTATCTTTCGTGAATGCACTGTAGTTAGAGATTTGTTCGACGTGCCCAAATTATATTCGTGAATGAAAAAAGGTGAACTAGTGCGAAAAATAAGCACGACACTCATTGCTCACATGCTCTGAATTAATTCTGATTCAGGGCAGATAAAAAAGTTAGGTGTGAGTTAAGTCCCCAATAGCCAATTGGATGTCTTGGCGAAGCACCTCCAATACCTGTCGGGGGCTAAGCTGGCAGCAGAATTTCTTGAGGGTAGATGGAAATATCGACCTGCAGTCTCGTGGAGAACTGAAACAAGCCTTGATTACCAATTGCTCCTATTAAATTTGCTGCAAATTATTTCCATTTATTCAGTTCGGTAACATTCGAAACTTTTTTCTCCTCCTCAAGAGCATTAGACTCAACAGGGTTGATTTCTTTTCATCATTGGTGAGAATAAACTATAGCAAAAAATGCTTCATTCATTGTTTGGTGCAGGTATGAAGAAAGGAAATCAACTGATCTGAGTTGCTCATTTCTCAGCCAAATATTTGCAACTCATATTTTTATTTTGCTGTATTATCGTATAACAAATCCTATTTGATTATGTTCTAGTTCAACTCGAATATTCATACAAACCGGTCGTGAAGATTTTCCCCCTTCCAACCATTGGACAGAACAAGATAACGAATAAAGATTATACAAACAAAGCATCACTTCTAGTTCTTTCTGACAAAAATATAACGGAGTCACTCGTCCTGTTTTATCTTCAAGTGGGGAGAAGGTCTTTCAGTTTCAAATACATTACTATAGTGTAGCCGCTGAAAGGATAGAATGATCACGTGAACGGCACGCACTCTTTGAATGTTCCTCTCCCCAATGTTACAAGTCCGATTTACACCACTCAACAAAAACGTCGCCGCGTCGTCCTCCCATCAACTCTTGGGATGCTTTTAAGTGTTCATTATTACACCTTTTCCCTCTACAGTTGAATGTTTTTTTTTATCTTTTTCTTGGAGGTGAAAGAGTGTTTCCATCCATATTATTTAATTAATGTAACACACGTAAATACAAAGCACAAATGAGTACAGTACAGTGTAAACAGTTCTTCATTTATTTCAGTTTAGAAGGCGTGGCTATGCAGGCATTTACTGTTCATGCGTCCTTGAATTCTATCTTTTGAACAGCCCGATTATAGTTTTCCAAATCATATCAATCGTCCCCGTATCATTAGCAGTTTTTTTTGTTCAAGTCTGAACACATAATCAACCCAGAGATGTAACAGGAATGTTTCATATAGGGAATTCAGAGGGACTGTTTTAAAAAGATATCGCAATTTCCTTCATCTATTTGAAAAATAGCTCTCATACCATATTTCATCAACAATTACCAAATGTCGCTCAACCTATATATCTTGACCCGTTCATAAGTTAGGTAAGGAAATTTTTTACTTTCTAGATTTTTTCAATAACAAAAGCAGCAATATTTGTAAACTTCCTAAAAATATTGGTTCATTTTGATTTGAGAACGATCCGAGTACAAAAAAACACGTTAGATAACAGGAAGTATAAAAAAACCGAAATTCATGAACAAATTTACTCAAAGACCTCTGAGTTTTTGTTAAACTGAAGTGGGACCCAAACCATCATAATTTCCAGCTACTAATTGTATCCACTGATATCCACCATCCTTGTTATATCAAGAAAAGTTACTACACACTATTCATAATAGGTTTCATTTATTAATAATCATTGGGAACTACATAGTATAGAATTTACATTGAACTGCAAAGTTGATTTATTTACCTTTATATACTCAGGAAACATTCTAGTCACCTGAAATTAATATTTATCCTACAGATTCGAAAGTCCTCCTCAAAGGACAAATAAAGATTTGATTACGATTTGATTGTGATAAGCATGCTAGATCAATTTGTTTTTCCCTATATACATCCCTCGTCAACTCGAACCTCTTGAAATGATCTATCACGTTAGTCGGAGCATTCAATTCAACAGGCTTTGTCGTTTCCATATGCTTTCCATAAGCCAACTAGAACTCCGACGAGAACAAAAGAACCAACGGGTACGTTCGTTTCCACTGCGGCAACCATAAAATGTAACATTACCCTAATAAACCAACCAGAGATTCAGTAATTAGTGTTGGAGAATTCCCCAGCAGCGGCATCAAAGTCACAATTCAGTCGCAGACATGCAGAAGTCGTACGACAACTTTATGTGATTAGAAGTTGAAGGAAAAACATATCAATTCGATGCCGCGTTGAATTAGTAATCTCACGAATAATAGTACGAACGTTTTGACATACTAATTTAATTTATGGAATATTAGTGAACTGATCATTAATGAGGGAAAAACATGATGAATGATTTTTTTTATATATACAAAGAATATTTTTCGTCATAGAATGATCAGTGAAACATGGAACAAATAATGAAAAAAAGAAGTATTTGCATATTTCATTCATAATTTGGTTGTTGTAGGAATGCATTTCTGTGAAAAAATACATATATGTCTCTCAAGATTGGATCGGTTATATTTGCTTTTCTTAGTGTATAATTTGGGTCAGCAACATTATCGCTGTATGACCAATTTTATCAAATATCAGACAATTCTTTGGCACTGAGACGTTTTTTTTTGGATTGAGGTGGCCTTCACTTTATGGCAATCCATAGTTATTACGCTATAAGGTAGAACACGATTAAATTTCCACAAAATTCATTGTCTCGCGACATGTTTCGATACACTGTAACTTTTTTAAGCGAATGTATTATAAACATAAAGTGTTCATATCGAAGACAATAAATTTTGTGGAAATTTAATCGTGTTCTACCTTATAGCGTAATAACTGAGACGTTTTTTCAATAGATGCTCATTATGAGTTTTACCCCTGCAACGATTCATAATCCCAATTAATACTATCAATACTACGCCTACTACAATATGGCGGAACATTTGATAATTACCAGAAAACAAACATTAATATAGATATTTCTAGAAATATTCGTTTTTCTCTGTCATAAGGCAATCCCAACAACCCGATAAGGTTTGATAGGTTAGTTTTTGTTCACAGAAAAAGACAAAAATGTCAGTACAACGAAAATCATTGTTCAGTTCAAATATTCTCATTTAGTTTTCGATTATCTATTTTTATTTGAATATGGTGGCAGCTACTGTTGATCCTCTAATCACTGAAATTTGGCACCACCACATAACTCCTGATAAGTAAAAAACTATTCATGTTCGTTGGATTGGCTATCGAGGTACTATGGATGGCCAGCCCGCTTGCCAGATTTGACATCTTTGGACTTTTTTATGGGTCAATTTGAAGCAGAAGGTGAACCTGCTCCAAAATCGAATGTAGGACAGAAAATGATAAATATTTGTAGAAATATCTACGTTTCTGTATTCGAAAGTATTCGACGTGAAATATCAGATAGGCTGTTCTTATGTCAAGACGTTTATGGCAACCATTTCGAGCCTCTTCTGAATTGAACTCAGCGTAAGAATGGAGTTAAACGTCGATGTATTTATCAAATTATCAAATGTTCCGCCATTTTGTAGCAGGTAAGAATATTGACTTCATATTCTAGGGTTGTAAAGTATTCAATAGGAGCTTCAAAATGATGTATCACACGACCCTCCTTTCCATTTAATTTTTTTCCAGATGGCGCCCAGTCGCCCAGTTATGTATCATTCTCATGCCAAAATATAGTGTTCATCCAACAATATCTTTATCCCAAGTTTCAATTTGACCCGTTCAAAAAATAAAAGGGAGGACATTTAAAAAATGCTCTGAACGTAACATTGCCCAAGAAATTATCTAGATAGACACAATTTTTCAAGGAATTTTCTGCAAAAACATTGTAATTATCCTTCCGTTTACCGTTCCAATACTGTAACCACCGCATGTAAACTGGTAACTAAACTCCAAAATCGTAAATACAGCACGATATATGATCGAAATATCAGAGTGTGTATTTTGAATGGAATCGTTGTGAATATGCAACGCTGTGGTATAATAGCTAGTAAACCATTTTGAAGCCAGATGAAATTAGTTGTTGCAAAATTGTGGGGAGCAAACATATTAGTTTTTGGTGCGACGTTGTGATATTTCATCAGATGGAGGCCGATAGGTTATGAACACAGTAGGTCGATAAACTCATTCTGAAAACTTCGAATCCATTGGTTGAAATATTCCCACATCATCCAAAAATAGTATAAACGTATGAGCTTCGATAGACGAAATCATTGCAAATTTATGGTCTTCTTTTCTCATATTGTTCTTTTAAACCGATCGTGTGAATTTTGATATACAGATGAATGGATACAAATGATATATAAGACCCATCAAAATGTTCAACACATTGTGATACACTTCAATATACCGTTTGGAAATGAGGCATATTCAAGGAGGACCTCATAGCCCTGGTAATTGAAAACGAGTGATAATTTCAAATTTTGAAATATCCACAGTTACAGCCTATTGAAATCAGAATGCACCTGAACGAAAAAATCACCATGAAGTGTATCGCGTTTTCTAGGAATACGACAAAGTAGATACTATTTTTTTCAGAATCATTCATAAAAAGTATGATATAGTGAATGATAACTATTTGGCATGCCTACTTAGAGGTTGATTATCGTTTTTATTTGGTCTGTTATTAGTGAACGTTTTCGATACGTCAATCAAATTTCACTTATTAATATGATTGCTTCAATAGAACCATGACTTTCGACTAAGATATACTAAATGCATTATCGCAGGAGTACCATACCATACCAAGGAAAATGGAGAAGGCGTTGAGAGAGTTTTGATTTACAAAGCAAATACGAATGGATGAAGCAGTTATTGGTAATATATTCGATGGGTGTAAATAATAACATATTTCTGAAGTCCGATTTTATTCCTTTTATTCATCACAATTCATGTTATGATCTGTTCATTATTGCCCAACACCTATCATCTAATTTCTTGGTTTTCTATGGCATGTTCCTTCTCCTTTTGGCTCTTCAATATTCAAAAACTTTTTTCGCTGATTTCGTCAGCCTTCTTTCGATATTTGTCTTTCCAACCTGTCAGCTTTCTCTCAATATTTCTTTATTTCTTTCACATATTCCAATTCATTTGACCTTTTTAACTATTTTACCATATTTTTGTGCTGTTAGAACGTTTTCATTTCATTGCAATCCATGCACTTTATTCGAGGTCTCAATTCGTTTTATAAATTGATTTTCATTTGATTCTAAATAATATTTCGCGGCCAAGATTTTCAATATCACTACTTTTCTTCGGGTTTGAAGTCGAGATGATTGAGCCTCTGAAGGAGCTAGCCACTCGCGCTAGCGAAACGTCAGGAAGAAACTACAAAGAACGACGGCCTTCAAACCCGAAGAAAAGTAGTGATATCGAACGATTTTTTGCTGGGTTTGCTCTACTTCAATGTTTTGATTTATATCCCAACATTAATTTATTTTCCTTCTAAATTTGATTAACCTGTCGTCATTGTGACCAGCTTCGTCAATTCGTTTCCAATCACACAGTTTCTAGAACAGTATTTTTTGGAAAGGATACAGAATTACAACAGGAACACAAACAAAACTCTCTTTAGAAAATTGATATGTTATTCTCAACAAACACTTTCTCATGATGTGTATATTCTATTCATAGACATTTGATTCGTATATACAAAAAATAGTTCATGTTATCTAAAACAACTACTTCCCTACTTATATGGCAGGACAAACATTGAATAACAAAGAATTCGCTATTGCCAGCTCAATTTGTGTACCAAGCATACAAAACTTGATGAAACTAATTTCGAATAACCATGAAACTCCCATAAAAAAAAAAAGAACAAACTGAGATCTTTTGATCTCCTTTACCTTCACCTTCATTTTTCCACATAATCAATCTGTGTTAGTTATCGCAAATAGAATCGTTTGACTTTTGTATGCAATTTTTATATCTATTACTATAATGTTGATGCAAAAATTTTCTGCATCTACGCCATCGATATTTCTGAAAAAAAATGGTGTAACATCCACATCGCGGGATAGGAAAAGAAGAAACATATTGAGAACAATTTGTCGGCCAACGAGACGTGCACAAGCCAAGGTCCAACGGTCGCCTAAACCTGATAAATCCCCGACAATACCTAGGAGCTCGCGTGAAAAGCACATATCTTTTACGTTATTGCGACCACCATATTGCCGCAGGGAAGACTTATAACAGTAATAACCCGAATTAATAGGAGTGAGGGCAATTTTCTTCAGCTGCACTAGATAAGTCCATTGAAAAATAAATTAGCACTCTCAAAGTTATCACATGCGGAGTACGAGGACGTTATCTCCCGGAATTGCCACGATTATTCTCTTCTTTCGAGCTGTCCAAGGAGATAATGTGTTGTTTTTGTGTCAGATACACGAATCAACATGTACATTAAGAGTTGATAGAGGAACCATTATCTGCAAGTACAACCAATGAATGATAATTGCCCCAACTAACATTTTTAGTTATAATTACGTTAATCTTACCTTCGATCAGGTCGGCAACCTTTCTGAAAGAAGACTAGATTACGTAATTTTCACCTTGTAATTACCAATATGGGGAAAAATTCGAAGTAATTTTGACGTCGAAAAATGGAATATTTGGACATTTAGTTTACCAGATTGAGGGTAAAAATAAGTAATTTTGACATGAAATTAGTCAGAAATAAGTAAATATCAAGCTTAAATCAACCTTTCTGTTACCAATTATTCCCTTGGACGAATGAGTAAACAAAGAGAGGTTTCTTTATATGAATAGCATACATATATACATATTATCTCTATCTCAACTTCTCATAATTTGGTTGCCACAACGAATCAGCTATGGTCTACATAAAATGCTGACAATAAGTATGGGAATATAAAAATTATTGTCATACGTTAGCTACGCATGCTCTCTCCTCAACAATATTCTCCTTCCGGCGCGAAATTTTCTCTAAAATGATGGTTCTTACCTTCATTAAATTCACGGAAATATGCGATTTAATGCAAAAATAATTCAGATTGATTGCATATGTTTAAAGTTTTTCTCCAAAAAACTCTCTTTTAGCAAAGTTATGGTTTTAATATGTCATATGCAGCCATTATTTAGAAATAAATCGTCAGAATAAACTAAAATTCAATATATTATCGATATTTATTGGTGGATAAAACAGATAATCTAATTAAATATGGCGTAATTTTCGAAATGTACCTATAAGTCATATTCTTCTTCTTATATTCTTATGGTATGATATCAAGTTAATAATTGAACTATTAGACCTGTTAAATAACCTTTATATTCCCTGACCGTAACGGCTTATATCTAGTCACATTTAGGTAAATATTCACCAAGAGAGAATACCAAAACATTCATTGGGTTATGATAAATTATACCCTAAATAATACCAGAATTCAAACCGCCCCAATCCTTGCGACGGTTGGGTCATTTTTGAAGGAGAAAATAGGTAATTTCTCACATGTTTCTTGCTCTAAAGTGGCTTATGGAATTTGAAGGGGATTTATTGGTGATTACTTTCCTGTAGGTATTCAACCAAGGTTGCTACTTATAAATTATTTATACTTTGAAGTTAAATATTCAAGGCCTGTACTACCAGTATTATCCTTTTTTTAGACATTTCTCCCCGGCATGTGGAATAAAGGTCCTAAAATGTTAGTTGGGATGATTATTATTCATTCATATTGGACCAATTTTTGAAAGCAATTTGAAAAAATATCTTCTGTCGTCGCCGTATAGCCAGGGGCGTAGTAGGTGTTTGAGACAGCAAATTTTGAATTTATTTCACCACGTTACATAAAAAAGGTTGTAGTAACTCAAAATACAAACCGGCTTTAGTCGATAAGATAAAATCATAAAATATAAACGACATGTACAAAAAATTGAATACACATTTAAACGATGTTACATGACAGTAAAATTGGAGTGAGATGACATGCAATTAGCCAACCTGAAGAGATCCTCGTGAGTGAATTATATATTCATCTACAGAGTAGAAACAGTGTCTCAAAAGAGTTTTCTTGAACATGAACAAACTGAGATTTTCATATTCTGCCGGTAGGTTGATATAAAGCGCATCTTGACTATTTTTTTGGGATCTTTGTAGACGAAAATAATTCGTCCTAATTTTATCGGCATGCCTGGTGTTATAAGAGTGTATGTCGGATTGTTTAAAGAGACAGTTTGACATTTTCTTTCTTTCGAATCGCACATTGAACAAGTAAAAGGCTCGGTAAAGGCATTATTCTCATTTGAATGAATATGGGTTTGCAATGATATCTGCATCGGCGATGATTTTTATCGCTTTTTTTTTGTAATCTAAAAATCTTTCCTGCATCAGTAGAATTACCCCAGAGAAGGACACCATAACTCATGCGAGAATGAAAGAGAGACAAAAATGTTGTTCTCAGTGTGCTAAAGCTGACTATATTTTTTATTTGACGAAGGATAAAAAGCACAGTACATAATTTACTTTTGAGCTCTTCAATATGACATGTCTAGGTGAGAGTGTTGTCCAATTTTATACACAGTAATTTGACACTATCAACATTGAATGTAGCGTTGCTGCTGAAAAAAATTGAGATTTTGTGTTTTGTGGCTATTTAGTTTGAGGCCATTTGCTAAAAAACAATTTTCTGCCCTATATCTACCTCTCTGGATATTATTGCAAGATCTGAAATTTCCTTATTTGAATATATGAATGTCGCATCGTCGGCAAATAGTATGGTGCTAAATCATTGCATACATTTGATGATATCATTGATATAAATTATAAATAGCAAAGGCCCCAATACTGAACCCTGCGGGACACCATACTTCACAAGTTCAGATTGTGAAACGACGCCATTGACACTCACGGCTTGGTAAAGATTCGACAGATAAGATTTTACAAGAGAAAGTGTAATTCCTCGGACTCCATAGCAGTCCAATTTTTCCAGCAGTATATAATCAGAGACGCAGTCGAAGGCCCTATATTCGCGAAATCAATTTGATTTCATAACTGTTATTTTATTGTTCAGGAATTGTAGTAAATATACCATATTATGAAATAGTTAGGAAATTATCATTAAGGTGACAATATGGTGATGAAAATTAAATTGTGTCTGAAATAATTTTATAAAAGTTACAGAAAAGTAATTATAAAATGAGCTTGGAATATTTCTATAAAGATAATGAAAACCTCACAGAAAAGGCTATAAAACTGCTATGAAACAATTTACTTTCGAATGAAAATATGTTTTAGTTGGTTGTAAAAACGTATCTGTGATAATTTCGTAACTATTTTATGTTTTTTTTTTTTATTTTATTTCATAAACGTTTCTATGACGAAATAATAAGGCACTTTCATTGCCTGCAACTGTATTGTTTCAACGGAACGTCTAATAAAAATCAATTAGCAGTTTTGAAGTAATTATAGAACAACAAAATAAAAACTTTGTTCCGTAGTTTTCTGGGTTCGTAACCTACCACGATCTGAAGAAATAAGAATTAATATTGTAATATTAATATGTTTATATTAATATATACACTTGTATAGAATAATAAAAAAATATAATAATTATTATGGAATCTATACAAGTGAATAGATTCCAATATTATTTCTGATTTTTTCAGATTATGGTAATTTGAAAACCCAGAAAACTACGGAACAAATATTGATCCACCACAAAATAGTGAAGTTCAAACATTACTTGAAATAAAATATATATACACTTGTGAAGAATAATAAAAAAAATACGAATTATTATTGGAATCTATTCACTCGTATAGATTCCAATATTAATTCTTATTTTTCCAGATTTTGGTCATTTAAAAACCCAGAAAACTACGGAACAAATATCGATCCACCACAAAATAGTGACGTTCAAGCAGTACTTGAAATAAAACTGTTGCAGCATCATGAAATTATAACATAATTCTGCTGGTTCGGAGATGCTGGAATTTCGAATTCCTCACCTCCGACTCCCTGCTGAATCTCATCATACCGCAAAACACCGGGAATACGACCCCCCCTCCCCTCCAAAAACAAGGAATTCGTTAGTAAATCTGCGCTACTCCAGCGATTCACCCGGCACATTATTATTATCTCTGAAAATGTAGAGAAGCATATAAGAGTCGATGAACGAGCTCCCCTTGCTCAGCTCCGACGAGTCCCTGTTTTGTATGAGGTTTCCAATTCTAACCTAATCTTTCTATTACAGAAGCATCACAATGAATTTCGTAGCTGTGTTTCTTATCTCTTCTTATATATATAGTATTCGGTCTCCTGCCTTTCGCGTCTTCGCAGGAAGGGCCCCGTTGAATCGGTGATAGATCTCAGAATTAACTATTTCGCTGAATTAATTTCCAGATGAAACGAACGGCAATCGGAAGTTCGGGGCCTATTCGTGAGAGGCTTCGATAAAAGTTTCGAATAAAATGCGAGGGGTGATCGGTGGAAAGAAAAGACAAAGAAGAAATTTGTGGGTTAAGGGAATAAAGAGTTATCGCCCAAGTGGTAAATCATATTGGCTAAACACCGAATTTAGATTGGTCCAATATAGACAAGATTCATCGTATGTGAAAAAAATGATGTTGAACTAGTATGGATCAATATTGAGAAAACGATATTTCATTATGAATATTGGCGCCATAATAACAATAAATTTCAACTGCAATTTGTAAGGTTCAATATAGATAATATATGGGTTTGATAACATATTACCAATATCAGAATTACCATATCGTTGTAGCTATAATCTCTACGCACTTTCAAATCACAACGGGTCTGCAGATAGTGACAGCTTACTGCCGACACCCTTATTCTGGAAGTTGGTACAAGTACAACGATGACCACGTGTCACCAATTTCCCCAAAATCTCTCATAAGTGGCGAGCCGTATGTTCTATTATATGAACAGGGTGAAACGAAATTATCCATTTGACACTGTTTTATATTTTATTCTTTTTTATTATTTATTCATTTATTATTATTGATTTATTCTTGTTACAATTTATACAACTGTATATTCGACATTAAAACTTGGGCAAATGAGTGATGAGTAATATCAGTTTAACAACATAGATGTGTCAATATTGTCTGCATATTTTGTATATACTCAATTTCCAACATCGGAATCCAATATATATTCGACTTTTTTGGGAGCGTACTCAAAATA
Source organism: Zygogramma bicolorata (assembly GCA_032362365.1). Lineage (NCBI taxonomy): Eukaryota > Metazoa > Arthropoda > Insecta > Coleoptera > Chrysomelidae > Zygogramma > Zygogramma bicolorata. Next base: position 317,688 of record JAVJAQ010005023.1, read on the forward strand.
TTGTATTACCGCATTAAGTGGCATATTGGCATAATACAGCAAAATAGATATGAGAGTTCTGATACTGCTCGAATATTTACTGTTTGAACATCATTATTTTGTGGTGGATCGATATTTTTTCCGTAGTTTTCTGGGTTTGTAATCTACCACTATCTGAAAAAATAAGAATTAATATTGTATCTATACAAGTCTAGAAGGGCAGATTATCAATCTACCCGGAAAAGTTGCTGCGTTTATTGAAAAACAATTCATCCTGGATAGAACAAGTCCAGTAAGTCAGCAACTTCTCGTATAACTCAAATTTTGCCTATCAAAAAAATAATAAGAACTAATATTTATATGAAAATACCTATCGTTAACGTTTCGAAAACTAAATCCGCTTCTGTTCTCAAATCTTATACGCAAATTCCTGTTCAAAAGCAAATATCTCTCGCAGGCAATTTCCACAGTGAAAACCATATATAATTTCGGAGATTTTATGAAATACATAAGCTTGGAAATTGGTACAGTATGGTATCCTTGATATTCAGAAGATTTGAATGCTGGAATTTGGTGAATATAATATGATTGAAATTATACTACGATATTCGTGTTATATCTCCACGAAAAACGTACCATTGCGAAATATGAACTACCATGGGATAGCAATTCTGAAAAGCTTCCATCAAAGTCAATATATAGACAATAACTTCGAATATTCCTACTTCGAAAACTTCAATTCTTGTGGAATTTACTGCTATATACATACACTATATCCTACAAAAATCCAATTAGAAAAAACTACCTATGAAACGGAAATAAACTTCAATCATTCCTAGTTGATTCACGAAACCATTCACCTACATAACAACTCGGTCAAGTTGGACATGAACAGTGATCAAATAACAAAAATTCACACAGAGCCAAATTTTGGTGAGGACCTAGGGTTCACCATAAAGAATGAAAATTCAAAAGTCCCCTAAAATCCCATGTGTGCTAAAAAAGTTATTCGGGGTCAAATGTCAAATTTTCATTTTTTTTTTATTTTTCCCGAAACCGGTGAGTTTGAATCAGGAAATAACCTCAGATCAACGTTGTAGATCTCGAAATTCTCTAGGAAAATAATCTCAATAATTTTTCCATTAAGTATCATCGTTTCTGAGATATCGCAATTGTAAATGTCACATTTCTGTCTCTTTATGTACAAACTATATATTATTGAAAAAAGGAATAACTCGAATTCATAAATGTGGTGACGATCTTGGGCTTCTGCCTTTTTTGAAATCAACCGCTCCACCTCGAGCATGGATTTTTTCCTTCGTCTACATACTATATTGAGAAAATATATATTTGAATGATAGTCAGTCCCTTCGAAAATCCCCTCTACCCGCATGGCCTTGAATAACATCTGGCTATGTATTGCCCTTCTGATGTCGTTCGCGTACCTCAGCGTGGCCATATTCAGTAGAAACAAATCGTCTATTATATTTTGAGGAATATCTCGGTTCACCTGTAAATATTTTTTATATGCAGAATCACACTGTAATGTTCAAAGAACACTTCGTGAATGAAGGGACAGGAGATAAGAACTAATATTCACATTGAATTTCTGAAGTTTGTAAGCCTCACGAGAGACCTCTTTTGGCAAGGAGTTCCAAAGCTCAGATATTCTATTGAAAAAAGATCCCTGAGCAAGAGAAGTTCGACAGGTTTCCAAAGTCATCACAAAGGGGTGGGAATTCTGTACTCGTCGAGTCATCCGTGTAGATATGTAGATATTGCCAAGGGTAGAACAATCGATAACATTACAGAAGGGCACCAACCGTGGAAATATCTATGGAAGAGAGACAACAATTAGTTCAGGTAGTGAAAAACAGAAATCTGGAGTTACATATAAATTTCTTTCGTAGTTTCTCGTGTTCTCAAGCTACCACTTTCTGGAGAATTAAATACAATTTACTGTGAGAAAAACGGGCTTACACGACCTCACAGGTGGTGTGGAAACGTGTGCATATTATGTAGAAAGTGCCTCTTAGAATTGCGATATCTCAGGAACAATGATACCTAAAGAAAAATTTATTGAGATTATTTTTCTATAGAATTTCAAGATCTACAACGTTGGTCTGAGGTATTTTTCTGATTCAACTCACAGTTTTCGAGAAAAATTAAAAAAACCTGATAATTTTACATTTGACCCCTGATAACTTTTTTAGCACATGCATGGGATTTTTGGGGACTTTTCAATTTTCATTCTTCATGGTGAACCCTAGGTCTTCACCAAAATTTGGCTCTGTTTGAATTTTTGTTGATTCAATTGTATAACTTAACCGGATTATAAAGTCAAAAAGATAAATACAAAAACAGATAAAACCAGTCGCCCTACGGATTCGTCGAAAAACTTTTTTTATTTGCTCTCTGGAAATCAAGTTCAACGCCACTCCCGCATTTCCAATGACTGTCTAATTTCCAACGTCAGATCAACAATAATTCCACTCGTTTGATCTCGGCAACGCATCTTCCCGGGATTGAATAGGGGAACTTCTCAGACGATTTCTACCCAACTTTCGATATCATTTCTGAATAACCATCGGAATAAATTCACGTGGTATTAGTTGGAGCCCTTCTGCAGCTGAAAACAGCGTTATTTACATTTTAGCCTTCCTGTTAATAAAACTTTATGAATATCAAATACCTAACGTGCTCCCTCAGGAATCTTTTCAAATCCCTTGCCGTCATTACTGAAATGCCTAAGTGAATCCAGCTCCTCTAGCCGATAAGCATATATACCGACTAAATTTGACAAAGAGGGTGTCCTCTTGCCATGCCTTCAGATGTTCATTAGCGGGTGAATGGATTCTTGAAGGGGGCAGAGATGAGATAAAGTAGATAATCAAGATTTTCTACAAACGTCAGTAAAAGTATAAAATGTCAGTGTCTAAAATGCCATTTTATGACACTGGTGTTGAAAGTAAATCATTTTTAGCACTAGTGCTAAAATCGATGAAACATTGGTGACTAGTTGAATGATTACATCGAGTATTAAATACTCAAATAAATATGAACTAATGGAGTTAATCCATAATCGATTCTGCTTGTTAATAACGTTATCATGATTATTTAGCGAAATAATTGAATTCGTTTTACGTAAAAGTACATTTTCTACACTGGTTTCATGTCATTTGGTGAATAACTATCCAGCTGCAATTCATGAAACAGCATTGGATTATTATCTACTTCTCTTCTCGGCGATGATGAGAGGTAGAGGTAGAGTGGTAGTGACTAGGACTTCCATTTTTCATCTCTCTCTCTGTTGCAAAAACTCACAAGATGGAAAAAAATAAAATCAAAACAAAGTACGAATGATGGAATTCAATGACACAGTGAAGCACTTCTATTGTTCATATAGGTAATCAACTCCTACTAATGCAAAAAGCTTACAAGATGTAAAAAATTAAATCAAAACAAATTACGAATTATGGAATTCAATAACACACTGAAACACTTTCATTGTTCATATAGGTAGTCAACTTCCTCCCTGTTGCAAAAAGCTTACAAGATGTAAAATATTAAATCAAGACAAATCACGAATTATGGAATTTAATAACACAGTGAAGCATTCAAATATATTATAACACTCAAACTTTGAGAATGAATGAGCAGACTTTTACCAAAAAGCAAAAAAAATGGTGAAAAACCTTGTCAATTGAATGGGACAAAAAAAATTCGAATAAGGCACTGAAATACAAACGAATATTCCCCTCATATATAAAATGTCCCATAAGAGCAATGCAATTATCGAAAACTTACAGCGGTAATTGCATTGTATCAAGTCACCATAACAACACATTTGAAACCGTATCGCTAGACGTCAGTAAACAACACAAATAAATGTCAGATAGACTTCAAAAATAGAAAAACATTTCGCGTTTAGGTGAGTACTCCATAAAATCTATAAAGGAAAGTATAAATGAACAAAAAATAACATTTCCTTGAGAATTCCTTTATTCGTGAAAAATTCCAATGAATTACAATCGTGCATAAAAATGACCAGATAATTTTGCATTCAAGTGTGTTAGATATCACGCTTTCTTGCAAAATTATCGGTAATTTTCATGCACTCGTGCAATTAATTATAACCGAAAATATTGTTTTGGGTTTTGGTCAGTCGATAGACATCAAATGTTTTATCAAAAAAAATGATATTGTGACATAAAATTCGAATTTAGAATATGAAACACTAAAATCAAATCAATTCAAATGAAGACAAATAGAGAAATACGAACAAAAGAGCAAGTTTCAAGTTGAGTGTACTAGACATTTCGATTGCTTGAACCCGCAATCGTATCCGAGTGATGGAAATGTTCCTAAGTGAGAAACAGTGTTAACCACCTTCACGGTTTTAATTCTTATCTTCACAAATGGCAAAAAGACACAAGAATTATTTCCCTTCCCACATAGACCGAAAAAAATTCCACATCTCAGTACTTTATGTTTGAGAACTCTCTAATTTGAATACCAACACAACGCTCGAGATTGTATGGTCTGGTAATATCCGAAGAACATATACATACATCCAAAGGGTAAATGTGAAAATGAACTGAAATATGCATGAGCCTGGCTAGACTTCTACACCGTGCTGCCTTTTGCTAATTCGTTATCTCTTTCGTTTTATTCCACATACACATTACAGAAACTCCAGTCTCAGAAAACGATTCGGTACCAGATGAAACTATGATAGATTGAATTTTTTCATATTTTTTTGTTCAATAATATCTTTACGAGTGTGTCCACAAGGCAGAGGCTTGTGAGGATGGGAAATGTAGGGAAACCCGAAAACATACCGCACATTCCAATAAGTTGCTATATTATATCAAGTTACAAAATACTGAATTAGAAAATTAGGTATTTTGTTAAGGGAATGAAATTTGATGAATTATTTTTTGGGTAATATAGTTCTTTCAGGGATGATATATTTTTCTATGTAGGTTTAATAATATAACGAGAATTTGAAGGGTAATATATATTACTGAAAGTACAATATAATCATATTAGAATTTAATCAATATAAAAATTTAATAAGCAATTATATAGGAATAAGTAAAAAAAAAGTTAAAAATAAAATGTAAAATATAAATAAAAAAATGAAAAAATTATGTACAGATGGATGTGGTAAGCCTTGCGTAGATCCAATACTTCCAGAGGTGAGTTGTTTTCAAATCGGATGTGATCGGCCACTCTGAATAGTGGTGTTTCAGTTCGATTCGGATGAAATCCACTCTGTAAAAAATTTGAAAAGGCTTGTGAAGCATGGCGAGTTATTATAAAAAATTCAGTTTCATTATATTTTGGTGAGCATACTGTCGCAATAGTTTCCGGCATCAGTAACTGATAAGGATAATGGGTATAAAGAGCAACACTTGAGAGGAATGCTGTTTGAGAAGGATGAGTATGAATCTACCCTATTGTTATCAAGTTATGTTGATCTTGAAAATCAGAAATCTCCTTTTCATTCATTCTCACGCAAGAATCTGAGGTTCCTTTTTGCTTTGCTAGAATCAAGTGAGTTATAACTAGTTCATTTTGTTCGAGTCCGCCTGTTAGAACGCCACATGTCTCAATATTTTCAGAAGTATTACTTTGTGCCATAGCTTGAAATAAAGTCACCATTTCATACAGGTCTGACTTTATCATATTTCTCCTGGACACTGATTTTTGAAGGCTTTCTGGTGTGGTCTTGTGGTCTACTTTCGGAAGAACATGAAGACTTGATAATTTTCGAGGATTGCCTGAGTTATTCAATGATCTCGAACCACACGTCCCAGCTGCAACTTCACTCATAGGAATACATATATATATATATATATATATATATATATATATATATATATATATATATATATATGTATATATATATATATATATATAAAAACCGTCTACATTTGGAAAATCCTCATACAATGAAAATTAACCTTGGGGTTGCAGTCATAGATTGAGTTAGGCCTGATATAGTGAAACTCTTTATTAAATAGTCGAGCTTTCGAAAATCTTTATTTTCTTTATCAAGACATCTGAAAAACAATGTTTATTGTTACATAAAGCACTTAAAACATGTTAAAATTGAAACTTACTAATGTGAGATTAGATATAAAACAGCAGACGAAAAATCCTTGTCCATCACAAACAGAAAAAACATTTCTTATCAGAAACATTCATGAAAAAACTGGGAAACATGTCTCCGAAAATATCACTGGGACGTAATGGAACCATTCATCCTTATTACATTGAAATGCACGAATTACTACATGTGCATGTGATTCAAAGAAAAATTTGGAAAATTTTTTTTTTACATTTTTCACATTAGCGACCTGTTGAGTGAACAGAGCACATGGCCCAGCGAGAGCACAGAGCATGGAACTGCAGGGAAAACAGCACAACAGAACCAAATGATGGTTGACAACAACTTGTCACCTGTCAATAGTTCCACTATTATGTGTCCAAAAACCAGAGCATGTGTTCCATTCTCAGGGTCGGAATTTATTAACTTTAAGTTACAAAAGGAAAAAATTAAAAAAGGAAACAATTTGTTAAGTCTGGGCAAGTTGTTTTGGATGATCAAAATTCAAAATGTAATTGTAAATAATACTGAGGTTTGCTATATCAGACCTCTTATTCATCGGATTTGGTTGTTTATTGATGTAAACCATCTCCAAAAAGTTTCTTTTATTGTAATTATCTTCAACTGCTAAAATTGTAGGGTTTCCAAAATTAATAATATGATTTGTGTTAATATTGTGTTCAGCCAAAGCACAACTATTTTTTTTGAGATTACAATCACTCTTGTGGGACGTGATGCGTCCAGACAAGTTTCTACTGGTTTGTCCAATATAAACTTTATCACATTCAAACCAGTAGAAACTTTTCTGGACGCATCACGTCCCACAAGAGTGATTGTAATCTCGAAAAAAATAGTTGTGCTTTGGCTGAACACAATATTAACACAAATCATATCATTAATTTTGGAAACCCTACAATTTTAGCAGTTGAAGATAATTACAATAAAAGAAACTTTTTGGAGATGGTTTACATCAATAAACAACCAAATCCGATGAATAAGAGGTCTGATATAGCAAACCTCAGTATTATTTACAATTACATTTTGAATTTTGATCATCCAAAACAACTTGCCCAGGCTTAACAAATTGTTTCCTTTTTTAATTTTTTCCTTTTGTAACTTAAAGTTAATAAATTCCGACCCTGAGAATGGAACACATGCTCTGGTTTTTGGACACGGAATAGTGGAACTATTGACAGGTGACAAGATGTTGTCAACCATCATTTGGTTCTGTTGTGCTGTTTTCCCTGCAGTTCCATGCTCTGTGCTCTCGCTGGGCCATGTGCTCTGTTCACTCAACAGGTCGCTAATGTGAAAAATGTAAAAAAAAATTTTTCCAAATTTTTCTTTGAATCACATGCACATGTAGTAATTCGTGCATTTTAATGTAATAAGGATGAATGGTTCCATTACGTCCCAGTGATATTTTCGGAGACATGTTTCCCAGTTTTTTCATGGATGTTTCTGATAAGAAATGTTTTTTCTGTTTGTGATGGACAAGGATTTTTCGTCTGCTGTTTTATATCTAATCTCACATTAGTAAGTTTCAATTTTAACATGTTTTAAGTGCTTTATGTAACAATAAACATTGTTTTTCAGATGTCTTGATAAAGAAAATAAAGATTTTCGAAAGCTCGACTATTTAATAAAGAGTTTCTCTATATCAGGCCTAACTCAATCTATGACTGCAACCCCAAGGTTAATTTTCATTGTATGAGGATTTTCCAAATTTAGACGGTTTTTTCCGAGGTTTTTTCAACTAGTCCAGTCAAAAGACTACCCTTCTCAATATATATATATATATATATATATATATATATATAGATGATAGCCAGCTAGTAAGACAACTCAGACCTAGACGCAAGGTCACGCAGTCTTGAAAATGGCTCCGAAATGGGAGCCGAAACGTAGACAAGTGAATCTTTCCAGACGCGGATCAACCGGAAGTTCCAGCCAGCATATATATATATATAGGTATATATATATATATATATATATATATATATATATATATATATATATATATATATATATATATATATATATATATATGTGTGTGTTTGTCTCGCATTAACTGTGGCGACTTGTGTGTGCATTAAACTCAATTGTGGCGTACGCTTTAGTTGTGGCTACACACATTCGGATGTCACAACAAAAGAGGGCATAGCTTGGCTATATGCGGGTTTTTGGTGTTCCCCTTTGAATTTACCGCCTCCGTTACAATTGTGCGCAGAATACCCACTGAACAGAGGCGCTACTATTCAAGACATGGCGGGAAATTCATCTGTGTGTAGTATGCCACAAACGGGTCTGTATTTTGCAAACTATCAACCAAATTGTGACTACATTCACCACATGGTATAGTGGTGCCCTCTGGTCACACACACTTATTATTGGAGTATTTGGAAATTTCATAATCTCAATTCAGTTGTGTCTAGACCGCCACAGTTACGTGACCAAGGGTGAAACGATAGATAACATTTCAGAGGAGCACCGACTATGACAAATATTTAAAGAAGAGAGACAAGTGTCCGACATTTCTACGATCCTCCACTGAAGTGAGGTAGTTTGTGAGCGAAGAATCACCAACAAGAGGGATTATCTTTTTCTGAATTGAATCGAAAGGTTCGAATGAATGATCCGGTGCAGAGTTCCATACATGAGAACAATATTCCAAGACAGGTCATATCTGAGCCTTGTAAATCATTAGAAGCTGAGGAGAAGTATTTTTTTCACACGAAATAGAAACCCAAGCTTCTGGAAACACCCTTAGCGATCTATCTCACATGGGTTCCCCATGAGAGATTATTACTGATCGTAATTCCTAGCATAGAGATACTCGACTTCGTAGGAAAAGGTACTCCTGACATCTGAAAACCAGGTTCGATTTTTCAGAAGTTCTGATAATCGGACAGATGGAGGTCTATCAGGGGTTTATTAAAAAATTATTTTCATGATATTGTTACGATATATTCTTGGGTTCGTCGATTAAAACACCAAACTTTTATTATAACTCTCTACCACAACACAATACAACACAATCACTTAAATCGCTCCGATAACTTTCCAATGCTCGGTACTAAAACTCTCTGTAGTAAAAAATCTACACTTCGACTACTTGCACTGAGCAATAACAAAACTATCTCCACTTAGCTCCACTAAACTCGCTCCACTTAGCTCTGAATACAAACTTGCCACTCAACTAACTCTGCCCGCGACGAAGTCTCTCCCGTATATATACCTGCGTACTCCTATGAAGAATCTTCGCGAATTCTCCACAAGCCATTTACGGATTTCTGGAAAATGACGTCCGCTACGATGCGATCCCTCATCTGCGTTTACGATCTCGTCAGGACCGGCGCCTCCTCTCAATTTTGATCGTCCCGATCAAACAATATCTCGTTATTCCCATTGCAATATTTGAGTCTCTCTAGGTGTACGACATTCATTTTCGTTCTAGGCCTACGTTGAACCCAGTACACCACATCATTCATCCTACGATAGGGGTTGTCAATACACTCTAGCATCTCTTGTTGTTTATAGCGAATGGAACTCTTCTTGATGGTTGTTGAATCGAGTGGACTTGGCCAATGACTTCTTGTTTGACCTTTCAGTTGTTTTTAACTCGGAGATGTCACGTTTACTTTCTACTAATACGACACCTGGCGGCTCTCACAGGGACGGCTTGTTCTGTCTTCACCCGGGCTTGTCCGGAATCCGATGGCTGGACGCTGCATTCAGGGACTTTATTTCCCGTTTTATTCACTGTGACACGAGCTACTTCCTTCGAGAGTGCTGGGATTCTCGCAGTTTCCGGTAATAGCGGTTTCACAAGCACTGCTTTTTCTGCTGGAGTTGTAAGGACAAATTCTTCTCCTTGGAACCTCATAATCTTTTGCTTATTGTCGAATGAAAATCCATAGTCACTGATCAAGTCCATTCCGAGTATGAATTCATATTCTATATCTGCGACGTGAACTGTATCTGTGATGGTGAGTCGCCCAAGAATCAACGTAATTTCAGCCTCTCCTCGAATAGGTGCGTTTTCTCCAAGGACTGTCCGAATCACGACGTTGGATGAAATAGGCTTTACGTTTCCAGGCCGATGGATGTCGGTGCGTAACAAGGAAACTGCAGCACCGGTGTCTTTGGTGCATATTACATCCATTTCATTCAATTTTCCTGGAATGGTGAGGCTCTCAGATGTTGTTTTCAGCCTGTTAACACAGATCACCCTCGGTGACCCTTGCGAACTTGGCGGCATGCTGGCAGGTGAGTTGGATATTGGTGGCATTCTCAACTTGCAATCTTTCATAAAATGCCCTGATCTTTCACATCTTTAACATTTCCTCTGTGGCATTCTCTCCCTGCAGTCTTTTATAAAATGTCCCGACCTCCTACATCTATAGCAAATCCTTTGCGGCATTTTAACCCAACAGTCTTTTATAAGATGTCCTGGTTCTCCACATCGGTAGCACGTTCTCTTCTTCTGGTTGCTGATGCCACTTATCATTAATTTGATCTCGTCCAGAACTTTCTCGACTGAACTATTCGCTGTGCCAAATCGTTGTTCCGGTTCTTCTATTGAAACTGGACGCACTTCCGGACTCGACGTGTTGAAGGCCGCCTCCACTTCCAAAGAGCGAACCAAAGCATCGCTACTTCTCTTGAAACTCGTCAATCGTAAAGTTCTTTGTATGTCTGGGTCTCTCACTCCGTCTATAAATATCTGCACAGCTAACTGCTCCTTGAAATCTCCGGGTGCTTCTGGATATGCTAGCTGGATTGGGCGTCGAACATCTGCCTCAAGTTCTTGCAGGCTCTCTCCTGATTTTTGTGAGCTAGTCTTCATTTGGGCCCGGTACAGCTCTTCTCGGTGTTGATGGCCATACCTCAACTCTAGTGCAGAAATCAGGTTCTGATATTGGTTCTGATATTGCTTCTGATGTTCAATGGGTATCGTTTGTAATATACCCAAAGCTGACCCTCTCGAAGCTACTATTAGTGCCGTAGCTTTTTCTTCTTCGCCCCATCCATTAGTTTTTGCCGCAGCCTCAAATTGTCGACGATACATGGACCAAGACGACTGACCATCAAAATTCGGTAGTTTCACGGAAATTCCTGACGTGGCAACCCTGTCTCAGCGATCTTGGTTCTTGAGAAGAGCTATCTGTTTCTCTAGACCTCTCATTTCATTTCTCATCTCCTCTCGCACTATATCCACTTTCTTATTGACATCTTCCTTCAGTTCTTCCTTTAGGTTTTCTTTGAGTTCTTCCATTTGTACTTTGGTTTCATGTGAAACATGCCCGAAGAACTTGTCCTGATTTTCTAGAACTTTCTGGAAGTCTGCTTTTCGTTGTTTTTCTATTTGCTCTGATTAAAATTTTCTTCTCCTGAAGATGCTAATTTTGTTAGCGAAACGAGCGTCGAGCGCAATAATCTCAGTTTGGTGTTAGGTTAATTGATCTCTAGGAGATGTTTCAACTTGTACACCAAAGATTCCAATCTCATCGTTAAGACTAAATGAGACCATTCTGCTGATCCAGGGAAATATCTCGGGCAAATGTAATCACAAAATTTGAAATGTCAAATCTACATGAAAGTAAATAGTTTCAAAAGTGTTATTACTACTTTCAGTTACATCTAAAGTGGTCGTACCTTTTTGCTTACCCTGGGTATGCTGTATCAAAATTTAATTCCACGAAGAATCATCATTCCAATGATCAAAATCAAATCAAAATAAAAAATCTTGATTTCCGTCGACCTGTGTAAGGCATGGAAAATGTCACATATAAAATACAATTACATGAACTCACTATTATAAAATTTGCTGAGTTAATTTAACAGTTTGAATAAAATTAAAGAAATTAGGCATACATAACAAAGAATAAAATCAACAATGAGGAGACAACGTTTACAATGAAGTCAAAACTAAAAAAGTTCAAAAAAATATTATAAATATTGGTAAACAGGACAATAAATATTTCGAAAATTAAAATCCCAGATCGGATTGAAAATATTCATCGAGAGAATAGAATATCTTTTCACATAATAGTTTTCGAACATTTTGTTTGAATATCTTTATACTGCTAATTTTTTCCACAGATGTTGGAAGTTTATTATATATTTTTATGGACATGACATGAGGGCCATTAGAGACTTTGGATAATTCATGTCTAGGAATTATGATGTTATAATTCTTCCTCAGGGTGAACCCTGAAAGAAGACGGTTTCATCTCTATTCTGGAACTTGATGCTATGAGTTTTAACATAGGTGACACAGTTAAAGATATACATCCAAGTGACAGTTAATATGTTCAACTTTGCAAATAATGGTTTACAAGAATCAAGAGGTTTCCTGAAACAGATTGTTCTGATGATTTTTTTTTTGATTTTTCATTGATTCTATTACAGTTGCCAAAACATATGATGCAGTAGTGTTTTGCTAATTTATTCAATATGAAATCAACTTGGTGATTCCAATTGGGCTGGGAATCGATAAAAAGTCCTAAAAATTTTGTGAAACTTTTCTGCTCTGTAGTTTTATCCTCAGTCCTAACCAATACAACTACATTCAGTTTCCTGAATTGAAAAAATAATGGTGTTGGTCTTGAGATTATTCAAAACTAAGCCATTCTCAGGACAATATATTCGCATGTTGGATACCGCTTCATTTGATCTAGCTGGCAATGTTTCACATATTGCACCTCTGACAGTAAAAGAAGTATCATCCGCAAATTGTATGAAGCTATTTGGACCATTGATTTTTGAAAGGTCATTCACAAATACAATAAAAAATGTAGGTCCCAAAACACTTTCCTGTGGTACACCTGTGACTATGTGTCGAGTTTCAGAAAAAAATGTTCCAGTCTCGAGCTTAACTGTAACAGTTTGTGTACGACCTGATAAATAAGTTTCAATCCACTTCAGACTTGCATCTCGAACACCTATGTCATAAAGTTCATCAAGAAGAAGACCGTGATGTATGGTATCGAATGCTCGTGTCAAGTCAAAGAGAATACTTAATGTTTTTTTTCACCATTTTCGAAGTTAGATAATATATGATTCTGAAGGGAAAGGATGGCATCTTGGGTTGACAAACCGATTTGAAAACCAAATTGACTGTCAGACAGGATTTTGTAAAAATTTTAAAAGGATACTAGCCTGTTTTGATATGATTTTTCAAATATTTTTGAAAATGGAGATATAACGCAATACCCCTGTAGTTCGAAATCACATGCTTATCACTTTTCTTGTACACTGGAACAACCATTGCATGCTTAAGACGGGATGGAAAAATTCCTTCAGAGAAAGATAAGTTGATTGAATAAATAATAGGATCGATTATATTGGAAGCAACCCTTAATAAAATACACCCTGGTAATTCATCAATACCACTGGAATTTTTGGAAGAAGCTGATTTAATAATATCCAGGAATTCACTTTCATCAATGGGATAGAGAAAAAGACTCTCATTTTTCATACTGCGATATTCCGGGCCACCAGGTGCAGTGCTATTTATCAATGACTCGACAGAATCGATAAAAAAATTATTGAAGGCTTGAGATATTCCGGGGCCATCACCAACAAGCATATCATCACCAATATTGAAGTAGCTAGGTAAATATTTCGGTTTGTCATTGATAGGTGTATTCTCTTTGATGATAGTCCTGGCAACTTTGGACTTATTTTGAGCATTGAGGAATTGATCATTGAAATGTTTTTTTTAGCCTGTTCAGTTTTATGTCTATGATTTTTCAAGAGTTTCCTATACTGATCAGTTAAATATTCATCAGTTTGCTTCTTCATCAAATTATATAGATCTCTGAGTAATATACCTTCATCAACAATATTTTTGGTTATCCAAGGTTTGTATTTACTTTTATCCTGATTATGTTTGATTTTTTGAAAGAGTTTTGGAAAAGAAACATCGAAAGCTTGAAAAAAGATATCATAGAAATGGGAGAATTTGGTATCAAAGTCAAAGTTGCTGAGGTATAAAAAATTCCAATCCACCTGTGATAATAAATTATTAAAATTCTGGATATTTTGATCGTTAAAATGTTTTTTCGGAATATAATGGGACTCTTCAGTAAGGACAAAATTTGTAGGCAATGAGATATACCGGAGAGCATGATCAGAGAAGTCGATATGCAAAACTTCACTTTCAGTTCCAGTTTCAACTGACGAAAAGATATGTTCAACTATAGACTTACTGTTTCCTTGTAACCTTGTATACTCAAAGATACATTGTTTTAATCCATATCCCGAAAATAGATTACGAAGCATTTCTGCTTCACCGTCATGCACATCTTCATCAAAATTGAAGTTAAGTCACAACATATAACATTATTCGACTTTGGATTTTTGTGATTAAATGAAAATATAAAGATATGAATCCATTTGGGTAAGAAAATTTTACTATCGGAAGCTTGTGGCCTGTAGAAGCAACTTATAAATGATCTGAGGTCAAAAACATCTTGAATTTTTTTGATTTTCGCACTTCCTATTACGAAATCATGATTATTTTTAACGAATATGGCAACACCCCCACCATCTTTGTCTTTTCTACAAAAATAGTCAGTAAGTTTATATGAATTCAATTTGACTGATAAAATTTCATATTCTTTGCACCAAGTTTCAGTGATACATACAATATCAGGATAATCAATGACGTATAACAACTTAAATTTTATGTTACAATGGCGACCGATTTTTATTTTCATATCCAGAGGTTGTCATATAAAATGAAATCTATTAGAGGTATATAAGTGGAATGAAGAGTTTCCGTAGAATTCAGTTTCTCATGTAAAGAGAGTGAGTCGAGCTTAACGCATCGGACTCATATTTTGACCTCATGATTTTTCTGGTGATTCTTTGCCGCTAGGCATATGCACATCAATCTGGATTATATTTTTAAAATAGTTTCATTGATACAGGTTGGCCCAAAAAATATGGCATATCGAAGTTATATTTTTCCCATGGAACATCCTATATTTTATTGCATTCTCAAATATGATTGTTCGATGGAATCAGCTTACCAGGCAAAATCTGAAAATGCAATGAACTAAAGGGTGTTCCATAAAAAAAATCAACTTTTATATGCCTCAGTTTTTTGGGGTACCCTGTATCATTGAAAATATTTCAGAAATATGATCCAGATTAATGTACATAAGCCTGGCTGCGAAAAATTATTAGAACCATCACCACAGGGCTATATAAGTCCGTTGCCTTTTCCCAAGATATTCCCCTGCAATAAGAGATGCATACCTATCGATTGTTGTGGGAACAGAAACATATTTTTTGATGATGAATCTTGTATTTTGACATTCAGATTTTCAAGATGGGTCGATATCTTCATCTACCGATATATCACCAACAAAAACTATCAGTCCAGAGATTCTACCCATACGTTATTTGTGGTTTTAGGATGAGATTTATAGTGGCCATTCATGTTCCGGAAAGAGTTGGCAATTGATTGAAATTAAAATGTAGAGGGTGTCCTATTGAATTTTTTTTAATAAATACAAAACGCGACGTTCTCAGTTCTCTAACCCAACTGACTTCGTATCTTCAATAATGAAGAAGTTGGCAATAGTGCCTACTTGAGTTTGATCAGCCTGTATATTTTCAATGATAGCAAGTCACGCAAAAGTTTTTATATTACTTCACACTGGCCTTCAAAATAGTAATGAGAAAATTAACTAGTTCTCAAATACAATGAAATTGTTTCTTGTTTTGCCCACGAGCGTGTGGACTATTGAAACACAACACTCTGTATTTTATACTTTTTATACTTTCAATGCCAACGTTTTCGTGATTATTTCTCGAATTCTTCAGGGCTACAATATCAAAAGGGGGGGGGTTAATATTTTAGCCGTGAAGAAGGCGACAAATCTTTCCGAAACGTTGGTATTAAAAGTCTGAAACACAGACTATTGTGTTTTAATAGTCCACTCGCTAGTGAGCAGAACAAAAATCAATGACGATTTCTGGACGTGGAAATATATTTCATACAATAAAATTTTATGATATCAACATTCGCAGTATACCTAGTTAATTCATTATAGATTGCATTTTTTCATTCTGACTGTCAAATGACATCAATTTTCTGAATCATCAATATAAAAGCTTTATGGAATTCTAGACACACACCTTGATCATGTGGCATCCGTGACACACTATACAGCAAATACATTTCTTGTGGATTCTCACACATCTTCTTGAATCAATGCATTAAATGTGGCAACGGATGCCACATGCTTTCACATAGTATGTGTTTCCATCTCCGATAATACGGAGAGTAAAAGAACGCCACCTAGTGCATTCAACTTCTGATTTTAAATACCATGCGCACTGAAGCCGGCAACAAAAATGCCACAATTTTGTATACAGGTCGGGGTGCCACAAAACTACATGGACATGTATGTGTGTGTGTGTGTGTGTGTGTGTGTGTGAAACTGAACATGAAAGCGTTGAGAATATCTTCACCGAAATATGTGAACAATATAGCAATCGAAACAAATCAAAATGATTTTGATTGGCTACTATTTGCAAGCTGCCTTACAAATGCACAATTGTGTTGCGATAAATATAACGGGAACCAACTTTTAACGTTATATCCATTACAAATTGAAATGTTGAAATAGTGATATTGTAAGATAGACGGAAATTAATGGAGCACACTGCTCGAAATTATGGAGTGTTTTTAAGCTCCAAGCATTTTCTTTTTCATAGACAGACTGCGAATAATTGTTAACAACATTTATCACTGCAGCCAAGTGTAATGAGCATGAATGCAATTTCAATAAATGTTGCGAAATGACTAGCCTTCTATCCCTTAACCAAAACAAATCTATGACGAAATCTTGGAGTATGTAACAAACAGTTATGAGCATGAATAAATACACATTTTTAAGGCTCACCCATTCCAGATCATACATATATGAAGCCTTTAATAAGCCCCGATATCCACGCCAATGGAATTGTCATGTAACGGCAAGCCGAGCACATCTTGATAATCTTTACCCTTACTAAACTTCGCAGGCCGAGAGAGAAGATATCGTTTCATAGCAAGCATTCCATTTGCCACTCCATCGGGGAACCTCTTATATTTTCTTCATCATTCTAAATCTTCCTAATGGACTCTAAATGGAGAAGACTCGTATGACGTCGCCAGTACAGAAACTTCTTCGTAAAGGAACTTTTCAGCAACAATCGATTGAAAAATGGATTATAAGATAATTTGATGCTTGGCTTAAAAATTCCAAGGTGCACTTAGCCACTGTGATTTTTTGTAATTCATAATAGAGCGATAATAATTGATGATGAGTAAATCTTTCACTAATGGTTTATCCCAATGGAAAATGTTAATCTAAAAGTCGGCATGGATGAAGGAAGTTTCATAGAACGAAATAGGATTTATGCCCACCTTTTAATCTGAAACTCTATTAAACCATTCGATTTGGAAAGTGAAATCGTGTTCCCTATTAATACTTCAAATATTCCTATGTTTGATTGGCTGTGTTTCCATAGAGCAGATAAAAATTATCGCGTTTCTTATCTTCTATCAGAATAAATGGGTATAGGTGAAATATTCGGCACAGGAACAATATTCCAAATATAAAACACGATCAGAACACTATTGAGTCAAAACAAACCTCTGAACACGGAACAGAATTTATAAAATTATGTTTAAAGTATCCCAAGTGGTAGTTTTTATACTAGCAAATCATCAAGACAACCAAGAATTAGAAAAGCAGGTCATAAAAACAACTCGAAACGGGATTAGAGATAGATGTTTGATGTCACTTCTGAAGAGGAAATTTGAGCTAGGAAGATTCAGTTAGGTTGCGTCAAACTTAACACTAGGTAGAAATATTCTCGAAATACTCATGCAAGTGCCATATTTTGAAAAAAAAAACAAGGCGATAGACCTGGATTTGCAATTTTGGCGCTTCGAGCAGAACATATTTTGCCGTCTACAAATTTTTGGTTACCACTTTTTAACATCTTCGTATCCAAGGCAAAATCACGAATGTTAAAAAAAGTTCATTCAACTTTTTTTGACATGATATTTTCAGTTGAAAAGTTGAACAAGTATGCAACAACATGTTTTGTGTTGTGACCTGAGTATGTGACGAAGATGGAAATCGTTAAACTATTTGTTTTTAAAGCATATGTCAGTAATTTGCTTAAATGAATAGATGCCTAATATATCATCATTCGTAAATGTGTTTATGCACGATTCACTATAGTAAAGATAAAATATAATTCTGATTTTTTTTCTGGTTAAGGAGATTTTTTTGTGAATCTTCCCTTTACAAAAATGTTGCAGCTTATAGTAATAGAGATACCATTGCATAATAATAATTAATAGGGCAAGTTCTGGAAGTTTGAATTCAGCGTGTATCTATATTCGCTTGCTTACAAATAGCATTAACATAAAAAACAGATTCACAAGACAGGTGAGCCCTGTAATGGCTAAAATAACAACGCATGATTCAAGGGACAGAAGAGCACCGACCAAGGAAATACTTATAGAAGAGTGACAAGTCTCGGACACTTTTACGATGCTCCAATGAAGTGAGTGAGTCTGTGAGAGATGAATCATCAACAAGACGGATTGACTTTCTCTGAATAGAATCAAGAAATTGAATGTTTTGGAGCAAAAGCCCCACACATGATAACTATTCTCCAAAACAGGCCGTATCTATGGGTTGTAGATCAGAAGCTGACGAGAAGTGGAGTATTTCTTTGCTGGAAATAGACTTCAAAGTTTGTTCTGTAATTTTAAAGGTTTTATATCCTACCACAATCTGAAAAAATAAGAATTAGTATTGAAATCTATACAAGTGTAGAAGGACAGATTTTCAATCTACCCAGATAAGTTGCTGCGTCTATTGTCAAACAGTTCTTTCTGGATAGAACGAGTACAATTAGTTAGCAACTTCTCGTATTACTCAAATTTTGTCTTTCAAAAAAATAATCAGAACCAATATATATTAAAATACTTATTGTTAACGTTTCGGAAACTAAATCTCCTTCCGTTCTCAAAATGGAATGACATTAGAATCGTATCTTTGAGTTTGCTTGATATGGATAGCAGATGGCTGCCCCTCCTGAACGACAAAATGTTATGTCAGATTTGAAATATTTGACAAATGTCAATTACAAAGATTGCCAATAATAGATATTTGCATTTCAACACGAATTTGCGTATAAGTTTTGAGAACGGAAGCGGATTTAGTTTCCGAAACGTTAACGATAGGTGTTTTCATACATATATTTGTTCTTATTATATTTTTGATAGGGAGAATTCGAGTTATACATACGAGAAGTTGCTGACTTATTGGATTTGTTCTATCCAGAAAGAACTGTTTTTCAATAGACGCAGCAACTTTTCGGGGTAGATTGAAAAATCTGCCGTTCTACATTTGTATAGATTCCAATATCAATCATTATTTTTCAGATTGCGGTAGGTTACAAACCCAGAAAACTACGAAACAGATATCAAAGCTTCTGGGAAGCACCCTTAGCAATCGATCTGACATGATTTTATGTAACCAGTGATCTATACAGGCGATATAATTCGGAGATAAGGTGTGGCATGCTTGGTTAGCGAAATTCTCCACGAATCGACTGTTTTTTTCTCTTGCCACCCAAAACACCCTACAAGAAATATCCTGTTTTCTTGGTGTATGAAGTTTGCTATATTGCAAGTGCCAGGGCTACAGAAGAAACTGCATTTCCGAGCATTCCACAACATCCAGAGAGGGCTTTCCGTTTTTCAGCCACGTCCTTTTCATTTCCAGCGATAGGAAATAGCGGCGAATTTCCTCCAAAGTGGCTATATCCAGAGAGGTATCATCCGAAAGCACCCACTAGCTAAAAGTTTTGTTCTCTTTCCTTTCTCGAACACCTTCTCGTAAACTTGTCCCTATTACAAATGAATCCGGTGTAAATTGTGAGCTTTCTTATCTCTTCCCAATACGCGAGTGGCTTCGAAGGCACGACACGGTCTCTTGCCTTTCCCCAAGAAAATCTCCAATAGTGGCTGGATCTCCGCAAGGCGCGACCTCTTGACTTCTGCCAGAATCGATTCGCGAACTTTAACACTCGTGAGTATTGAACTATTATTCAAGTGAAATCAGTCGTAAAGTTTTCTGCTTGATGGAGTGCGTGAGTGAGTATATTGGAATCAGACGTCGCTTATAGCGGCACGGGCGTGCAGACATTTTTTTAGAGGCGCCTGGTAGTAGTAGGGGAGGCCACGATGCTGAATCGGGATTTACTCGAGCGTCATAGAGACCGATTGGGTTGCGAAGCTTGGGTGATAAAAAGAAAAAAATGTTATATAATGTATACCTTTTCATCGGTGGGGAGAGCGGCTATAGATTTTCTGAAATGTGAAAAAAAAACTATTGCATGGACATAGTCGAGCGCGTCAGAAATTGATATCATCTATATCCTACATATTTTTACGTACGTATGTTCATCTGATTGTTTCCATGATGCTGGTGGTCGTACGTAAGGGTTGAAAATGCAAAAAAAAAATCTCGAGCGCGATTTTCTGAAGGAATGTTAAATGAACCTAAAAAAAGCTCTTATATAATAATCTGACGATCTGAATGTGACGCAGACTCGCGGCCGTTTTTAGAATGTGAAAAAAAAATCGTCATTTTGAAATACACAAGCGCGTCAGATTAAGATATATATGGTTCATCTTTACGCCCTAGACGTTGCAGTCTCATAATCCGACAATAATCTGGAGGGATTCGCCTGTTCTGTCAATTTATATTTTTTTTAAATTTTTTTAATCATTGAACTTGATTAATTGAAAAGCTCAGGAGAAAGCATGCAAATGAAAAGTGTATGTTTTTTTAGTAAAATACTTGTATCTATGAGAAAATAATTATAAGCATTCAAATTTAAAAACGTTCGATATTCGTTGTAAACAATATCATGCCACAAACGAGTCTGTGTGATCAACTGTCAAGGCGTCATGGCAACAGAAACCAGAGTGGGGATGGAGTGACAGAGCAATAGATAGATAAAGAGTAAGAGAGAAATAGAAATGCATTGAGGGGAGTATAGGCATCACGTAGCTGTACGTATTAAACTTTATCGATGAAGTTTTATTAATTCGGCTTGTGGAAATCGTCAAATTATATATTTTTTGTAATTCTTGAATTATTCCCTCCAAAATAGAAAAAAATAGCCACGCTCGAGAATGTCAAGATGAAGTTTTTTTACAACTTTGTGGACCTCCTCCTTCTTTAGGTCACTCTCGAATTGTCAGATTAGTGGAATATACACGTTTCAGGATGTAACTAACTGACCCTACCTTAAACTGACGCGCTCGAAAATTTCAGATGATCAATTTATATATATATATATATATATATATATATATATATATATATATATATATATATATATATATATATATATATATATATATATATATATATATATATATATATATATATATATATATATATATATATATATATATATATATATATATATATATATATATAGTCATATATGATGGAAGTACTCAACCGGAAACAAGGTATCCCCCTGTATATTAATCTGCCACGCATAAGTAAATCTCGAAATCCCTGCTTGGGCTCCCCTATTGAAGTGTTTATTTCCGGGAATTCTCGAGACTGACGTATCTACTGGAGAAGAATGCAATATCTAGAAAAATGGTTCTTTCTTTTATATCACAAAGATCAAAAGGATTTTTTTTCTGAACTATTCAATGATATTTGAATAAAAAAATTAATTTCAATATACAGTTTCGGAATCTCCTAGTGCCGGCCCTGTCGCTAGTGAACGCAAAATAATATAGGGGTCGACGAAAGATTGTTTACCTGCAAAATCTCGTCTCGCGTAGGAAATTCGATCAACGAGATTTTACTGGAAAATTCTCCATTGGTGTGAGCAAGTATACATATATATATATATATATATATACACGGAAGCGATCTACAGAGTTTCTGGTAGAGAGAGCTGTGATATTGCTAAGTGCAATAAGTGCAAAGTCGAAGTGTAGAGTTTATATCATAATTTCTAGTACAGAGAGAGTTTTAGTACAGAGCGTCGGATAGTTTAGCAGAACAATTTAAGTTACTGTATTGTGTTGTGATAAAGAGTCTTAATAAAAGTACTTTACTGTTGTTTGGAGTTTAAATCAACGAATCCAATGAAAGATTGCAACAAAACCGTTGATATATCTGCGAAAGCTGTAACATTTGAAACCTATGAAGATAATTTTCAGTTGTTTCAATTCCAAATGTCGCAAATATTGTCATCAGCATCGTCTCACATAGTTTCACTTGAGTTGTTTTTTCACAATGAATAATTTCGCATACAGTATCCACTGATAAATCTTGTGGTTTTCATCAAAATGAAAGTTAACCACCTACTTGCTTTCTCCTATCGACAGTATCCAGAACGAGTCTCTGAAATAACAGACAATTTCCTGAAACCATAAAACCCCATTACGAACGATGAACGAGGAGCATGATATAATTGTAGCGTTTATTTCCATGAATAAATGAACATCTTCCGACAGTCGTTTTTGAAAGATTCGGAACAGATAGGTGGTGGAGTTTTTGTGTAAACTTTCCTCAGCCAGTTATTATAAAACTTTTGATTAGTTGAAATGTTGAGTAAAATGGAGTACTGAAGTAGTCTTCGTGGTGGGATATTCTTTCACAACACATAATCGAAGTGAATTTGGCATTTTTGCAAAGGTACGCCAGCAGAGATTCGAGTTTTTTGCAACGTTCAATAACCCGAACACCAAACTGGAAATCCTTGCTTTTGTGTGCGTTTTTCCAAGTTGATGGCCAAGGGAATTGGTGTCTCACCCGAAGAAGGAAACCCCTGCAATGTTCAGAGAACATCGTGCGAATCAGAGGAAATGATACCCAACTGAAAATTTGACCAGGGAAATGGGGGTTGTTAACCCATCAGGACCGGTTTTCAATGCAAAATAAAAATAACCATTAGTTTCTATCCTTATCACTGCCAATTATTACTCACGCGTAGCCTCTCATTCCCTCCAAATGTCTGACAGATAACTCATTGATTTTTGTATTGAATTAATGGGGTGTAGTGCATAACGTTCGTTTTATCAGACGTTTATATTTTTGTCGGTATAACTGAAATGAACTGCATATATAAGATGTTTATGTTAAGTACCGTTTAAACGTCATTATTTTGTGGCGGATCGATATTTGTACCGTAGTTTTCTGGGTTTGTAAATTACCACAATCTGAAAAAATAAGAATTGTTTTTGCAATTCAAAAAAGTATAGAAGGGCAGATTTTTAATCTACCCCGAAAAATTGATACGTTGATTGAAAAACAGCTCTTTCTGGATAGAACAAGTCCAATTAGTCAGCAACTTTTCGTATAACTTAAATTTTGCCTATCAAAAAATTAAAAAGAACTAAAATAAACTAGATCCGTTTCTGTTCTCAAAACTTATACGTAAATTCCTGTTCAAATGCAAATATCTCTTGTTGGCAATCTTCGTGATTGACATTTGTCGAATATTTCAAATCTGACATAACGTTTTGTCCTTCAAGAGGGGCAGCCATCCGCGATCCTTATCAAGCGAACTCATAGATATGCATTATTCATCAGACAGCATGATGAAAGCAGATTCCTTTAATTTTCGCTCACTGCCATTGCTCTCTTTCGTCATAATTTTAGTGTCGTTCCATTCTACTGTGTGATCTTCATCGGCAGTAAGAATGAGTAATAATAATTTATAACCACCTATCTGTCTAGTTGCTAACTTTCTATCCAGAAAGAACTGTTTTTCAATAAACGCAGCAACTTTTCGGGGTAGATCAAAAATCTGCCTTCTACACTTGTATAGATTCCAATATCAATTATTATTTTTTCAGATTGTGGTAGATTACAAACCCAGAAAACTACGGAATAAATGTTTGTGTTATTATTATCATTTGAGATTGGGCAGAGTACCCACATGTGTTAAATGTGTGCTCGAGTCTCTTAAATACCTTTACCATAATTTATAAATAGTGATGGATCCCAGATTATAGAATACAAGGCGCAGTTATTCATCAGAAGGAAATAATTGAATGATTTCCTGAAATTGTGATTTTCGGAAGCCACTGAACAGAATATTCTACTATGGAAATGGGATTTGTTTAGCGATTTCATCAACACTCATTGAATCGGTAAGTTACAGCAAGAATGATTGTCCCGATTTTCAAGTATAAATAATAAAGCAACCACCTCCGATGTCTTTGGTATGTGTCTGTTTTTGTAAATTATGGGATGAAGATATGAAATTGAAATTTGTTCGAACTGATGTTTCTGAAAATACCAGGCACTCGCAAAACACTTAAGCGAATGATTGTTATATTTTCAATTTGGTGAACTAAACACTATTATCATGACTTCAATAAACTTTTGCAAGAAGGCTTCGTTTTCACTTTTTCGTAACCACACAATGAACTATCAATTTTCAATACATCTGTTTTTCACCCGATTCCATTCTCGACCGATTCGAATCTGAACGATATAAAATACTGAATTGAAAAATGTCACAAACCAACGGCGAGGGAATGATTTTCTGCTCCAAGACTACGTTTCTGACACTCCGCCAAATGTGCGACATACCTGCAACAAAGAAAGGGATATGAGAAAATTTGCCGAAGTGTGAATTCTGAGATTGATAATAAAATTCATTTCACGGAACAAAGAATCGTCGAACGTTTTTATCCCAATACCACAGGCATTGGCGTTACTTTAGGTTTTATAAAAACTTGATATTTTCGCAAAATATCAGTTATTGCTCACAAATATTTTATGCAGCTCTGAAACTTATATTTCAATCACGTCATGTGTTGGATAGATCGATTAAAATCCTTCTATGTGACTCATTAGTATTTTCTAAATTGAATTTCTGTGAGATTTTATATAAATCTTCATTGAATTCATTCGATATGAATACAATACAAAAATTACAAAATTCACGCCTACGACTTATTTTTGGGATTCGAAATTTGACACACATTTCAAATTACTGAATGGTTACAAATGTAAAATCGCCGAGAAATGAATTCTACCATGTTTTATGTTGAACTACTAAAGCAAAACTCTCCACAATATCTGTATAATGAAATAAAATACTGAACTGATGTAAATTCTCTCAAGACAAAAATACTCTTACCACCATAGGTTAGGTTAGGTTAGGTCAGAAGTGAGTGGGTCTGTTCGGCCCTCCACTGCAACCAACAAGGGGTTTATTGTGGCTCACACCTATTCAAACTCGACCAAATAAACCCAGCTTTTTAACGAAGCCGATTAGTTTGTATGGTGAGTGATCTTTCAGGTCAGATGGTAAGAGTTAAGCCTTGCCAAACTCTGAAAACCTGATTCGGTCCGCAGCCCGTCCGTTATCACCATACTGAGTTTTTAAAACTATCATTTTATTGTATTGCTAGCTATCTCAATCATTTACCCCACGTTTTCAGTTACTCATCACTACATAAACTGAAACGAGTTCTTTCTGACTATTATTTTTCTCAACAATAATACAGTAGTCGGATTCAAAATCTTCTCTAATCATTAAACTAATAGGTAAACTTCCATTCTTTCCCTATTATTTGATTGATTTATTGATTCACTATTGTTTTTTCTGTCCTTGACTTCCTTTTGGGGTTAGATGTATCTGTTTACTGTTGAATTAATAATATTTCATATTTTACAATACTCACTATAACATACAAACTGATTCTCGCCCTAACGGCTTGAACAAAATGAGATTCATTCTTAGTAATTGGTAATGAAGATATTTATTATTATTATTTTTATTATTATCATTATTTAGTTGTTGAAATGGGTCAAGAACAATATGATAATAATAATAATAAACGTTTTTATTGGCAGAGAAAATTACAAACTGCATATAATAGTAATAGAAATAACAGTAACAACATCGTCTACCAAAAGGCAGAGTTAGCTTTTGTCTAAACCGCGGGGAATAGACAAATGCTATTTATTATATTATTTCACATGTTCGCCAAAAATGTTGTTTTCGTAAATTTCTCAAAAAAAGTGTTTGGCTAATCACCTAAACATCATAAAAGAAGAATATTGCAAGGATACAAGATATAAGTACCAAACGAAACCTCAAAATATTGAAACTTGGGATAATGAAATTGATGCATGCATACTATACTTTGGAGTAAAATTGACACATGAAAATTTCAAGATGGAAGGAACATTTGATAATTGAATAGATCGATATTTGACTTAATACTTTGAGGAAATGAGCTGAGTTCAGTTCAGAAGATGCTCGAATTGGTTGCCTTGAACGTCTTGACATAAGAACAGCCCCTCCGATATTTCACGCAGAACATTTTCGAACACAGCAACGTCGATAATTCTACAAATATTCATTATTCTCTGTCGTACATTCAATATTGAAGCAGGTTCAGTTTCGTACACCTTTAGTGATGTCAGCATAACGTAATCAAACCTAAGAAAATGTACTTTTCGTCAGACACATTTCCGGAAGAACACCAAATCGATCAGATGTTTACCCATAGAAGAAAAAAATCAGTTCCGAATTTAAATTAGGAAAGAGTGGCACGGCCTGAAGGTTCAAAGTATTTTTGTTGGAACGTGCCTGGTAAAAAAAGGACCTCCTTTGGTTCAGCCAGGACATAAAAAGTTGCATCCCTTTTATTTCAGTTTGAAGTGTTATACGGACCGCTAATTCTATTGAAAAAACAGAAGGAATTCGGAGTGTAAATATAAAGAGTGTTCATTGGGGCTATGGAAACAATCTGAGGGAATAAAGTTAGGTGAAGTTTCTATAGAGAATACCATTTGGAAACTGATTCTAGGGTGTTTTCCGGTTATGTTTGCCGTGGTCCAGATGTTTTCACTCCTGACGTTTCGCCTACAGCTGTGGTAGGCATTATCAAAGTCTTTGAGGTAACGGACGTAATGTTCTCGTCCTCACAGTACAAACCACTTAGTTCACGATTTGGTTCGCTTTATATCATAGACCAAGAGCCCGTGTCACTATTTTTGGTAGTGATAAGTTTACGCCCATCGACCACTGAAACTTGTATTATCGATGTCGACCATGCTACAGAGATTCTCGCCATACATGATTTCCGGGGAGAAGTTAGGGTAGGGGGCTGACCGATCTGTATAAAAAAAGTGAGCAAAATTAGTCGTAAGTTTACGACTGAGAACATTGGGAAAGCAAAGATTTCAGGAAAATAATCCGACGCTCGCTTATTGTCAGTCGTCTACATCGCGGCGTTCACCCGCTACAACCCTCGAAATATGTATAAAAAAAACAACAACAAAGAAAAACCAGTTTACAACTGACAGTGGGGCAGATTTTACCATTAGCATTTTAATGACACAAATTTCGCAGGCCAGCCTTATTCAATGGGACGGAAGGGCACTGGGCCCACCTGTTTCGGAAGAATTTTTAAGTTATTTTTTATGATAAGCTCACGACTGATTCGTTCACAATAATGTTCGATTCCAACTGTCCAATTGAAAAATGCAATCAACAGTCATCAAACAAGGGGTGCAAATATTGCCGCTCTTAAAAACAAGTTCCTGGAATAGCGCTCTATAAAGCTTGACTACATTTTTATCATAAAAATCATATGTTTGTGACTGACAATCAAACATTGGATAAAGCTCACTTGGTAGCTAAACTGACAAGTTTCTTGCATTTGCGAAGTGCAGATATAATATGACAATTATTGAAACATCGGCCCTAAATTTTTCAATACAGTAATTTGACGACTGACACTTCGAAACATACCTGAAATGGACTATGCTGGATCGATCAATTCACGTGTCAGTCATCTCATTCATGTATCGGTGGAATGTTGTCAGTCATCAAATGCAGCGTCGCGCACTAATCATGATTAGTATAGATGTATTTTTTGAATTACTATAATAGTTATTAGTCAAAAGCATTGGTATCTCTCTAGCTGTGATTTTTATTTATATTTTTTGACTATGCATTTCAAGAATGAATATAGGTATTTCAGTTCATGATTCGTTTTTTTTTCCAAACCGAATTGGAACTCCAATACGACCCTGTTGCCGACATCTGAGTTTACCGTCACAAAATAATAACTATCTGTATCACTGAACTTGATTCTCCACATTAAATTTCCACAGAAATTAAATCGTGTTTTACCATAATATAGTGTCATAACATATAGAAATGGCAGATTCCTCACTTCAAAATATAACAATTTGACCCAACTTGCTCATATAAAATGTTGCTAATGAGGGTGATACAGTTCAAATTTAGATTTTTTTTTGACTTCCAACGGTTTTGGATATTAATGAAATTATAATCTGGGAAATTTGTGGTATAAATGTACGCTTCAGTTTTTTGTTGTTAGCGCTATTCAGTTGATATCAATTTTTTTTTCATTCGATATCGTTACTTCTGATGATTTAATCAAGCATTATTTTGGTTTTATTCGTGCGAGATCTTTTTCGAATCGATTTTACATGAAAGTGATTCACCCAATCCAAATTGAACAGGAATACATTTTCGTGTAGAAAACTGTAGAATTCAATAATCTGAGATCGCAACCTTAGAAAAAATACATGCGAAAACAGTTGGGGTTTGACCCACTCCTGAATGGAATCTTGAAAGGAATGTTGATACTTTTCATCCGTGATAAAAAGGATTATCAACTCTAGTAATTTAATTTTTTTGTAAAGTACCGTTTCTGAGATTTCAGATTGAAACCATCCCGAAAGTTGCACATTCAACTGGCTGTAGCTCATTTAGGTAGAATTTTAACATATAGGGCCTTCATCTTGGGCACGCCTTTAAATGGCCATAACTCCCTAAGGGACCATTTCTGGACACATGTTTGTGTGTGAACTTTCTCAAATCATCCTGTACTTGAAATGTATCTATGTAATTTCAGGACACCCTTTATACATTTACATATGCAAGCATATACAATGCTTGAAGCGCATTTCCACTGAAATGACGCATGTTTTCAATTTTTATCGGGCCTTTGCCACACTTCACATGATTATAGGTGACAGGTACTTGATTAAGGTGGTACAACTAACGTCGTGTGAATTTTTCGAGCATAAACTTATTATATTGAAGTATACCTGAATATTTTTGCACCTTTTCAAGGGCCCAGTTTCTTTTTGCCTCGTGGTACGCGACTGACGGTAATAGATTTTCGATTTATGCATAATAGATTACTTGCCCCTGAATTTTGAAATGTAAGCTTATCATAAAAAAATACTTAAAAATTCTTCCGAAACAGGTGGGCCCAGCGCCCTTCCGCCCCATTGAATAAGGCTGGCCTGCGAAATTTGTGTCATTAAAATGCTAATGGTAAGATCTGCCCCACTGTCAGTTGTAAACTGGTTTTTCTTTGTTGTTGTTTTTTTTATACATATTTCGAGGGTTGTAGCGGGTGAACGCCGCGATGTAGGCGACTGACATTAAGCGAGCGTCGGATTATTTTCCTGAAATCTTTGCTTTCCCAATGTTCTCAGTCGTAAACTTACGACTAATTTTGCTCATTTTTTTTATACAGATCGGTCAGCCCCCTACCCTAACTTCGCCCCGGAAATCATGTATGGCGAGAATCTCTGTAGCATCGTCGACATCGATAATACAAGTTTCAGTGGTCGATGGGCGTAAACTTATCACTACCAAAAATAGTAACACGGGCTCTTGGTCTATCAGCTTTCATTCCGAGCGTTTTGTGTGTCGGGGATGGGCGTGGCTTGTTTTCTATTACCTGGATTCAGTCGTGTATTTTTCAATGCAGGTAACCAGATATTATTGATGTTCATGCCATCTTCTTATCGAATAAAATTGTCTTCATGTTCGTGTATATCTATTGCTCTCTGTGTAATCTGGTATAGTAGCTCAGAGTCCTGTCGAGCACTTGGGTTTCTTCAAAAGCAATTACGTGATTGCCTTCTCCGAGTGCGTGTTCTGCTATTGCCGACTCATTTGTCTGTCCTAGGCGACAATTTCTGTTCGGAGAGCCGTGTCTGGATGCTTTGTTTGGTGATTCTAATGTAGACCGATCCTCAGCTACACGGAATCCGGTATACACCAAAGTCTATTCTTGAACTAGACGTTCGTTTAACATATACGTTGTTGCTAGGCAGAGACCAATTAGATCTGTCGCAGCTCAGCAACAGTGTATTCGCATAAATGCAAGTGATTCAAGAATAGGACCCCTGGTGTTACTCGCGGCTCTCTTGGATCTTCAGAATACCAGGTCGGTGGGTGAGGTTAAGTGTATAAATAGTCCCGAGTAAATATGTATCGATTCATATGCACGGTGCATATTCCGAAGTATCGCCCATCTCTGCAGTGACAATATCACACTAGAAATGCGTTTGAACCCCCCCACTTAAGATGGCCCTGGTGCTTTCAGTGTTGCGATATTGTTTCAGACAAACCTGTAGACAAGGTGTAGTTGTTCAAAATTACGCCATGAAGATGCGCTTGTGGTTGAAATTCCTGAAACTTTTCGAGATCACTCGATCCATGAAACACGTTGTTGCCAATACAGATCACTTCTGGTTAGAACAGAGAATAGAACGCGAGATCAATCTGACGTTTGACAATAACACACTTCATCTTCAATGACCTACCTCGAAGAATAATCTCACGTTTCAGTATATTCAATAACCATTTGAAAATTCCGTAGTGATCATAAAAAAACACAAGAGAAGTTTGCTGGCAACAACATTCTAGAGTGTGCACGCGTTCTGAATATTCTATGAATGCAGTGATATGTGTTTAAGATATTTTCAGTTCAACCCAGATTATGAAAACTAATAATGATTTCACTCGCCAGAAAAAATGTCATTTTCTCACTTCACATACCCATAAAATTTGATCACAATTCTCACTCCTTTTCGCTCACACGCATTAACGTGAATAATATTCGGCTGAATTGTGATCTAAACCGAGCTTTTGAATTGAGATCACAATATTATTATTGCTCAAATGAAACTATCAACAAATTTTTTCAGCACATAGACCAGAATTCCCAACGACATAACCACTTGGCAACACAGGACGTGTACATGACTGTCATCTCAACTGCGAGAGTTGCGATAACTGGCGAATTTTCTGAGTTATTACTACGGTCTACGTCATCAATTCTTGATCGAGTAGGCCAGATCGAACGTCTGACTTGCTGACAATCTTTTATATGGAGTGAAAACACCAGTATATAGCCACCTTACCCCCACTCAACGCAGATTTATCCCCGTCTGCTTCAATCAGAAATATGAATATCGAGCTTCCTACAAGAAAATTATAAAAACCCGATGAGCTACGTACGGAGGGTCGTGAGAGCGACAATGAGTGATAGAAAATGCAAATTAGGAAAGAGTCTTGACAGGGCGCTAAGTGCTGCTTTCTCCCGATTCCGGCCGCTATCGCTGCCACCCTGACAATCCGGAACTGACGCGAACCGGAAGATTGTCACCAGCCCGGCCACGGGGGGCGTTGGGCGACAGGAAAAAAAGCGTTTTGTTCTCCAAGGAAACAAAGTGTTTGTTGTCGATTTACGAGGCGTGTGCGGTTTTTTCGTGATCTTTGAAATACCATCACTAGGGATTGCGATGCTGGATTCAGCAGAATTCGAAATAAGTTACTTTTTGTATAACTGGCAAAATAACTTGACTTTTCTGCATTTCTATTGCGTAAATGTCTACTTTTTGTCACTGCCGAAATAATTCATAAAATAAACATGAAATAGATAGATATATATTTTATTAACCACGTTACATGGAAAAGTACATTTTTCTACGGATGCTATACAGTGTGCCACTTTTTCAAAACAAAAAAAATCTGACGCAGTGAGAAATATCCGCCATAACAGTGAGAAATAATTTCTCACTGTTATGACGATAACCCAAGTAAGTCATGAATTGTTACTTGTCAGACTGATATGACACTTTCTGCATGTTGACAACGCTACGCCGAAGATTCGCGTACAATATCCAAGTAGCCCATTGTTGGCGTTTCCATAACAACAAAACCGAAGCACTGCATGATTATTGCTGTCAACTTACCCAACGAAAATAGTTTCATTGTTGATTGTTATAGTATATACATTTCAGATTCATTTACTTAATATTGGATATAATAGAAAACGAAGATTTAGAGTTGGAAAATACACCTCCAGAAATTGTTCAGAAAGCAATAGATGTTTGCAATAACTTGCCACCAAGCACATCAAGAGAAAAATATGAAATCGCCCACAGAAAGTTTATGGAGTGGAAAATGAAAGCCGAGGTGAATTCTTGTTCCGAAAATACCTTGGAAGTTTATTTTGAAAAGTTGTCAAGAAGATTGAAATCATCAACATTATGGTCTCAGTACTCGAAGCTGAGGAGTAGCTTGATTATTAAAAACTATCAAAATACGTAGAACAACGTGCATTTTTGAAACGCAAATCTGAAAAATATGCTCCAAAACAGTCGAAAACATTAACTTCTGAAATTCAGCAATTTTTAAAAGATGCACCTAATGAAAGGTATTTGCTTGATTTGCGGGACTCGCCTTCGGCTCGTGCCAACAAACTTCTGCGCTCGTGAGAAATATGTCGCTTTTCTCACTTGTTGTACGATATACTATTTTTTAGCAAGTCGAGTTAGTAAATCCAGTAATAAAAGTTCATTTGAGGGATTATATCCTCAAAATAACTGTAGCCGTATAAACACATATACAAACACCATATACCGATGAAATGTATAAATATAAAAAAATCATTGGTTATATGGATACATTTTCATAGAAAGGAACAATGAAATAATATCAAAATTCAAAAATCTGTCAATTGAATAAAAACAATGCTCCAACATGACTGATTTTATTTTTGACTTGAAAATACGAGAACTCAAGTTTCTCACAAGGTAATTTATTATATAGTTTCAAATTTATCGAATTCCTGTCTGACATAATCAGTCACCTGAGTGAGTCACCTGATCTGGTGTGATACTCGTGTCGAGTATAGAGTTGATCTTTCTGTTCATGGATATGTAGAAGAGATGAATAAATGGAAATTGTGGGAACAGGCATTATTTTCTCCTTCTTCAAAAGTGGACAACAATGTTCTCTATCTTTAGTTCCAGTCATTATTCTGATAACTCTTTCCTGCAGAGTTTTATTGACATGACATGATTTTCCCACAACAGTATGCCATACGTTAAATCGCTATGTAATAAAGGTAAAATAAATGGAGTTGGGGAAATTCAAGCCGACCATTAGTTTCATTCTGCGTAATAAAACAATTGCGCCCCAGTACGTCGACATTTGACCAGTTCGAATTGTCAATTATAATACCCAGCAAAGTAACCTTATTAGCTTTGTTTATATTGGAGTGAGAAGATATTAGCAATTGTTGACAGACCAATAAAATCAAAGAGTCCCTATCTCATAACAAAAAGTTTGTTCAATCAGCTGTTAGAACTGGAACCACCTATTATTTGAAGTGAAAAATTACCAGAAGGCTCGTATTTCCTTCTACAACTCTCCGGAACTGTTTAGCAAATTTCAACTTTCAGACCAAGCCGTGCCGAACTCAGTGCAAAATATTTTGGCTATGCATTAATTTTGCAAGAGAGAGGAAGAACCCCATTAAGAGATGATCAAAAGACAACCCTGATAACTTTCAATTGAACCTCTATTTGGCGACATAAAAATGAAAATGGAAGTCTCAGAAGCCCTCGCTAATTAGGCTACTTCAAATACACAAATTCCAGCGAAAGTTTCCTTACTGCTGAACTGCTGAAATTACTTCGGCATCTTAATTGAAAACTGGAAATGAATGAAACGGATGGCCCCGGCTCACAAGTGAATTAGTAATATGTTACGGCAGAGACTATTTTGGAGAAGTAATGTTTTAATGAGATCAGATTTTTAGATGGTTTTTGGGAGAAGACAAGTTGAGCAGATACGTTGCGACGGTGTGCTGCTTAGAAAGTTTGCAGTTTGTTATGAATATTTATGATATTTTTCAATTACCTCCAGTCAGACTTGGAGTTTATCCTTTCAAGAAGTTTAGCCTTTCGGGAAGTTGTGTATACAGCTCGACTAATTGAAAATGATTCCTGTTTGTAATGAACCTGCCACTCTAATGAGACAACTTTCACGTGAATATTTGCAAATTTGAGATGTATTTGAACATAACAACAGTCGAAAAAGTTTTGTCATTTGGAGAGTTTTGTTTACAGTTCAGGTCCAAGGTTGAATTGATTCTTTTCAATGAATTGTCAATAATCAAACATTCACACAAACAGATCACAAAATTCAATGTTTTTTAATAACGCCGTTCTGAATTCATAATCAATCGAATATAGCGATAAAAACATAAAGTTTTTTTTTTGTAGGTGGAGCAATGTTGGAAGAATTCAACAAATCTGGATAAACTCACTCCCGAAGCATAAAGATTATCAACTGAAATAAAAAACGACGGATGTATTTGATTAAAAAAACTGTGATCGAAGAAAAAGGTACTGGAACACATTGCATATTGTTCTAATGAATATCACTTTCTAGGCTGATACATATTCATCTATCACGTTTAGTCCAGTCTATGACCATTTTCCCGTGTCTTTATCCCATACAGCACCGATTCGCATGAAAATTTGGATTCAGGATCTACATACACTCTTTTTCAAAATCTACCCTGTGCCGAGGGTTGCTTTCTCCCTGGGGGTGGATGCCACCCCTTCTTGGGGGTGAAAAAATTTTCATTGGAAATAAGTGCGGAAATCAATAGATTGACTGATTCTAAGCACTTTTCGTTCAATGAAGTTTTTTCTGAAGAGCAATACTCGATTCATTCACGAGTGAAATTGTCGGTTTTCAGTCAGAAAAACACATTTTCCGATCCTTTTTCGCGAATAACTGGAAAATAATGCATCTTATCGAAAAACCTGCGGATAGCAAAATTATAGCTTTTGAAAAAACAAAGGCGATTGTTTATTTGTGATGTATGCAAACCCCCTACAGACTGAATAATTTCTTGTTGAAAGTCGATTGGTATTTTCAAAAGCCAAAATGGAAAGTTTATACGTACAATAACCAAAAAACAATGCATTTTTCGGGAAAAATTAGTTGGACCTTTTTTGAAGTCCTTCAAAAAGCCTTTATTTTTGTTATTTTCAAAAGGTTTCTATCATCAAAACTGACCGAGGTACGAAGGAAATAATGTTGAATCCTATTTTTTTCATGAAAAAAAAATTGTGAATAACTCATCCTCTCTTCCCCCCCCCTTTGGAAAAAATCGTTGCCTAGTGGAACTATCTGTATATATACATATATAATATACATATAGTCCCACTTGACCTGAAATATAGTTACTATGTGTATTCTTCAATATACTAATGTACATACTCTAATTTCTACAGAAATTGTTTTTGTTTTTTTCCCATAACTCGCTTAGTCTTCAAGCAATCAAATCCACCACAACCGTATTTTGTAGCTTTGTCTAAGAGCTATAAGCTCATTTACATAATTCTTTGTTTCAGATTATAGACTGTCTGTATCCTCTTCTTAATTGAATTCTTTCAAACAACACCCACTCCGAGCAAAAAACGCTGATAGTGACGTTTCCGTGAAAACATAACGACGAAGGGTGACTTTTCATTTCAGACTGCTAACAGAATATCATCGAGAAAGTATTTATTCATTATATATCCTTATCTACTCTACCTAATTATCCCACCGGAAATTGAACGAGCTCATCTGCTAAATTTTTTTCTCCGATATCAAAATTAAAAAATTAAAAGTTCCTCAACTGATACTAACTCAAAACATTGGTTGACATCACAATCATTAACCGATGAATGAAATAATTCAGGTATGAAATACCTGATAAATGAAAATTTCAAGATGGCGACTGGAAGACATCTGGAAAAAAAATAACATGGAAAGGTGGGTCTTGTGATACATCATTTTGAAGCTCCTGACGAATACTTCATAACCCTAGAAAATGAAGTCAATATTTCAACCTTCTACAGAATGAAGGAACATCAAATAATTACCTGAAAAAAAAAACACATTAATATCGATATTTCTAGAAATATTCGTTTTTTTCTGTCATATGGCAATTCCAACAACCCGATAAGGTTTTATATTTTTTTTGTTTCAGTTTTCTTGTTATATCATTTTGCTTTTTCTTCC
The DNA here is from genome assembly GCA_032362365.1 of Zygogramma bicolorata. Lineage (NCBI taxonomy): Eukaryota > Metazoa > Arthropoda > Insecta > Coleoptera > Chrysomelidae > Zygogramma > Zygogramma bicolorata. The sequence goes on from JAVJAQ010005023.1 coordinate 354,031, forward strand.
TGCTTATTTTTAATTAGCTCTATATTTGTTTCAATTTTTGTGCTTGATTAATATTCCATTGGCTATTCTACCACAATATATTATATTTTTTTCTTAATTTATTTAAATTCATTCTTCGTGAAGATTGATGAGTTTCGTCTGATTTTTCTTGGCCCAATGAGCCTTCAACAAATTTAGTAGTCTACTAAAAGCCCATCTAAACGTTTGATAATTTGATACATTGTATACGGCTAAAGCCGAATAGAACTTAGTATTCTACACCAGACCTAATAATCAATCACATGATAGTAAAATGAACTCGATGGTGCAAAACATGCTAACATATCCGATAGAATGAGATCTCAAACAAAATCATGATTAATAATGAAATTTCAATTATCATAACACATAAATTTGTTATCTTAACTGTACATGCAGGCATGGCTCTGTAGAAACACCTGGGTACATATTTATAAAATGAACAGAGATTCCTAGAAGCTAAACCCAATCTGAGATTTTCGATCAGAATAGAATGTTAAAATGAATATTGTTTGGTTTTTAATTATTTGTTGTTTGCAATTTGATTGCAATTTGATTTATTATTACTTCAATCGAAATTATTATATTTCTAGTTCATACTTGAATTCATTTGGCAGTGAGGTTGAAATTCAATCTCGGTTACTTTTTGAATTCTTTTCCTGTTTTTGAGTGAAGACTACGGCAGGTCTATCCATCCTCAAGGAAAACAGCCCTACAACCAACGGCGTTAAAAGCAGGGGTAAGGTTTGCTCTTGACTTCACTGTTCGTTCAAATCGATAATGAAATAAAGTCCACAATTTTTTATTTGTACCGCACAAATCTAATAAAAAAATATTAATCGTTATAAGGCTTACCTCTGGCGTTCATGCGGTAAACACAATCAGAGATCAAACCTTCAATTTTCCTTTCCACTCCAGACTTTCATAATTCCCCGACTCGGCAAAGTTCAGGAAACACGCATATTTTTCATTTTATGGAAAACGCTCCGCTAATCAGGTTTTTGTGCCAGGCATTTCATTAAAGGCTCATTTGAATTTGATTTGGTATTCCGTGTAAACAGAGGCTTTATTTCGTGTTACCGATACGGAAAAAGCGGAAAATCCAGATATCGGGTGAGCCGATATTTTCGGTGATATGAGGGCTTGATATTAGTGTTCAATAAACCGCGACACGTGTTTTTCTAAACAATAGCTTCCTCAAGCAAACTGGTTTGAAGTTCTGCTTGAGGCAGCTATTGTATAGCGAAACACGTGTCGCGGTTTAGTAAACCCTGATATATAAGAATCTTACGGGCAACTGTATATTATTTGTTCAATATGGACTTATATCAAGTAACGGCCACTCTCATTCAGTTTTTCACCAATTATATCGTTCTCAATTCAATTTTACAAAAAAATTCGAAAATTCGTTGAATTTGGTTTTAGGGCAACTGAATGAAGTCATAAGATCATATTTTTCAGGTCAAATGTTACATATCCCATCATTTAGAAAAAAACAATTCCGGAAGCGGCCGCCATCAATTCAGAATACACGTGTGTATTATGAATCACCCAGGCATAAGCTGTCAAATATATAGTGAACGGTTAAAAATAGTGGGAGTAGAAAAAAGAGAAAAATAAAAAAAAGCTGTTGTAACCCACATTCGTGGTTAAGGTCTCATTTTCGTTGGTCAAAGAAACTATACCGGAAGTGAAACTTTTGAATTGGTGTGACTTTACTACGACTGATTGCAAATCTGGAATTGGCTCGTTATTATCTTTCGGTCCGCCAGCGTTCTGTTGGTCGTCCGATTCCCTGGTTCTATCTGGCTTCGTCTTAGCTGTTCTTAGAACTGGATACCAAATTTTGTTCAGATTTAGTCCCTCTTCCTCTCTGTTGAAGTTATCCTTGTGCTTATGTATCTCAATCGCTTCCCGGTGTAAGCGAGTGGAGTAATGTGTCGTCGTTGACAGAATTGAAGTTTTGTCGAATTGTATATTATGGTTGTTCAGAAGGGCGTGCTCTGCTACAGCTGATTTGTCCGTTTGTCCCAACCGTCAATTTAAACTGTGCTCACTGATTCGAGTCTCAAAACTGTATTGAGGGGGGCTCTATATATACTTTTCCACATGAGCATGGAATTCTGTATACCCCAGCATTGGATAACGGATCTCTTGGATCTTTAGCTGACCTCAGTTGTTCCTCTATTTTCTTTGTTGGTTTGTTTGTTTTTATATTTTGCTTTTTCAATATCTTTAAATCTATGTAGTATTTGCCAGAGGAGTAATTGTTTTTTCATAGGTGTCAACCCACCTACTGTGTAGGTATCCGAGACTGGTCAGGACATATGGTCCAATGTATTCTCTGGATAACGCTGAAAAGATGGTTCAGAGTAATCGTGGAGTAACTAAGCAAGCAAATTTTGGCCACAATGAATTCGAACATCGGTTTTCAGACTAATAATCAGCCAAATTATATACGTATTTTAATGTCTAACTCACTCAAAAAGATGCACTGAATACTCTCAAATCAAACGCAGAAATGTTCTTGACTTATTTATGATTTCATTTATTTCTAATTTTTGTAATTACAATAAACTTTACCGTATAACTTCCAATGATTTCTACAATTTGATTAAAAAGTAAGAAATTTACAAAATTACTGCCACCACATAAGCCAAACGCACCAGTTATTGACAGTGGTCCAGTAATTGACATTTGTTAATATTTCTTTCGAAAAAAAGACCATTGAAGTGAAGTGAAGCAATTTCCATAGATAATCTGTAAGATTTGAACATCTGGCAACCTTATAGCTATTGGGCAGGAAATTGGATGATTTCATTGTGTTTTTAAATGTGATGAAAGTTCAACCTATCTGATTTTCGAAATAATTTTGAATGTTGTTAAGGTAGGTCCATTCAAATTTTTTTTTTCATTTTCGGTGTGCATGTTTATTGAATTTCAACTTTCTGTTAGTATCCAATACACTGTGAAGTTGATTTTCTGTATAATATTCAATCACAATAAATCACCTAACATCACTTTTCCTTGAATATCAATGACTGGATCAAGGAATGCATATGTGTACCATTCATTGACATTGGGTGTCGATGACTGGTACATTGGTAAATATTGAAAGGTGAATGCCAAAAGACACAAAAAGACATACATATTTTGAGGCAAAAAACTTACGAAAACAACTAACAGTCGATTGCCCCGACTTTTTCTTATGAGACCATTAACAAAGGGACTTTTTGAGATCTTATTTCATTGAACTAAAAAAAAACCAATAATTATATGATTGTATTAAAAACATCAGGCGTTAGACTTAAGATTTCCTGCCATTACAGTTCAAAATATACAGCTCATCCAATCCATCTTGGCACAAACTCAGCTACTTTTCCAGTTGCACACTGGTACGAGTAGAGCAGACCATGACGTGAAAAAAACACCAACTAGAAATAAATTTCAACACACTGAACACATACAATAGGTGTTTTTTCTTCTCACTAAACTCCACAGAGATTGCTGGGCATAAACGTTATTAGTTTTGTGCCAAGATGGATTGGATAAGCTGTAGTACAATCTTCTACTATACCCAATAGACTCGGCTCACCTGTTTTATAACTACAAGCCTAGTAGTTACAAGAGAAACACAAAGAAACACGATGCAAAATAATTGTTTTCTACTCGTTTTTCACCTGTACCAACATTGTATTTCTCTTGTAGCTACAAGACTAGTACTTTTATGAAACAGGCCCCAGAGGGTGTTGTGCAGCAGATATCTCGAATATTGTCATATCTGTAATTTTTTCCATCGGAAAATAAGAAATCCTCAGCCATATTTCACCCAGTATACCTAACTACGGATTTGTAGAATATTAAGCACACGAAAGAGTTGGGTTATCGCGTTTTGGACCCCAAAATTAATTCGCGTTCATAAACACACATTGCCTTATCATTCGTCATGCAACTAAGTAGTTCTACAATATTTTCAGTTTGTTAAATTGGCAAGGTTGTTTATGAATGAGCGAATAAATCGTACGGTTCATTCTACGGAAAAACCTCGTAATTCATAACGAAAGCAGCTGTACAATTCCACTGAGTGCAGCTAACTGATGACTGATGGCTGAATTCCAATGCAACAGTTGGCAAGATGCGGCCTGAGAAGTATAACATTAATAGAATATTTGATGATGTGCATTCATTATACTGCCTTCTACAAAGTACAAAGGCTAATGTGAATATTGCATTTCTGCCGTGTTCGACACAACGATCGTCAATCTTCAGCGTTGAAAGAAATGTACCAGGTGAAATATCATTCAATCTTAGATTAAACATTCGAGTCAAAGAAAGGCAGCAAATGGAACATAACTCAATGCGCATTTGATGTTTGATTGTTATTCACCCGAATGAATCATGAATAGAACGTGTAAATATAATACTCTATTTTGTCTAACGACTCCATTGGAATATTCATCAATGTTTGCTGCAAGATATAAGAGTTCTCAGTAGGTAATCCCCTAGTTTTATTAAAAATACCAGGGAATAGCTATTTGTTTCGCTAGGCAGCAAAGTAGTGGTAGATTGCAGCTGCTCATATATATATATATATATATATATATATATATATATATATATATATATATATATATATATATATATATATTATATTGATAGGTAGTCTTTGCTGAGCAGTTAGGTACAAACTAGTGAATATTGGGGAGTGCAGCACGTCAAAAAAAAATTCTTTTAAGTATGTCCAAGCTTCGGAAATATATTTTATTCCATCATCAGGGAAACTACAATGAACAACACATGTGAACTCTTTAATAAATAGGTGCATGATTACTTACACTTATGTGAGGATGTTTGACTTGATGGTACAATTCAGCATGATGACATTCATGGTAAAGATGATAAGTAATGAGTATGTAGATGAGTTGAAAAAATCGTAATTATAAAACGTACACATTAAAATCTTGGTTAAAATATAATTAAAATCTAGTCGAACATGTGGTCGGACTTAGAATGATAGGTTGAACGTCAAAAGTGAATGGACAGATGACAATGTCATATTGTCATGTGTCAGGTCAACAATTCAATGCTGCCCCTGTTGGTATGTAAGAATAATTATTGTATTGTATTGTACAACAGTGGCACCAACAATCAGTTGGCACCATTGAATTGTTGACTTGACACATGACAATATGACATTGTCATCTGTCCATTCACTTTTGACGATTAACCTATCATTCTTAGTCCGACCACATGTTCGACTAGATTTTAATTATATTTCAACTAAGATTTTAATGTGTACCTACGTTTTATAATTACGATTATTTTACTCATCTACATACTCATTGCTTATCATCATTACCATGAATGTCATCATGCTGAATTGTACCATCAAGTCAAACATCCTCACATAAGTGTAAATAATCATGCACTTATTTATTATAGAGTTCACATGTAATGTTCATTGTAGTTTCCCTGATGATGGAATAAAATATATTTCCGAAAGCTTGGACATACTTAAAAGAGTCTTTATTTTCTTTTTCAAGACATCTGAAAAACAGTGTTTATTGCTACATAAAGCACTAAAACATGTTAAAATTGAACTTACTAATGTGAGATTAGATATAAAACAGCAGAAGAAAAATCCTTGTCCATCACAAACAGAAAAAACATTTCTTATCAGAAACATTGATAAAAACTAAACTGGAAACCATGTCTCCGAAAATATCACTGGGAAGAAATGGAACCATTCATTCATATTACATTGAAGTGCACGAATCAATACATGTGCATATGATTAACAGAACAATTTGAAAATTTTTTTTTCCTTTTACATTTTTAACAATAGCGACTTGTTGAGTGAACAGAGCACATGACCCAGTGTGAGCACAGAGCATGGAACTGCAGGGAAAACAGCACACAACAGAATCAAATGATGGTTGACAACGTCTTGTCACCTGTCAATAGCTCCACTATTCCGTGTCTGGTTTTTGGACACAATTTATGACTGCAACCCCAAAGTTAATTTTCATTGCATGAGGATTTTCCAAATTTAGACGGTTTATATATATATATATATATATATATATATATATATATATATATATATATATATATATATATATATATATATATATATATATATATATATATATATCTGATCCTGACCGCATCCCCAAGAAGTACATCATTTCTTACCAAGATACTCCTGGTATTCCTGAAATATATATATATATATATATATATATATACATAACCGAGCGTAGCGAGGGTAGGAATTCAGCTAAGTCAATCAACTTTGCTGCCGAGTTGAACATACAACTTTTTCTCCGATTGTTTATGATGATATATGTAGAAAATTGTAATTGCAAATTATTAAAATTCCCACCATTTCTTTATTTTTTCCTGTAGTGATGAATAAAAAAAAAATTGAGAGAAATCGCAAGTGTAGGAATGGTTGCTATTGATCATACTTTCTCCTCCAGACAGTTATCAATCAGTGGAGTATTAATTTTGATGCCTAGACAGGAAAATCCTTGCTGTCAAGGAAGAAACAGTAATACTTTGCTGAATTATATGTGTCTTCAAAATTAATATTCGTGGTCAATTGGAGAAAAAAAAATCTTGAACCCCTTAAAATTAAATGTATCCAATAATTTGGTTTATTTTGATATATATTTTCTGGATTAATTATAAATCGGAAGATTATGTTTCAAACGTGAATCATTCACTTTGAATAATGTTCAGATATTTTGTATTCCTATCTAATTTCGGATCGGTTGATGAGATTCCTAGTGATATTCTATATTTAACAAAAAAAATCGTAGAGGAATATGTGATAGCTTCTGTTATTTTCTATCATTTCATTTTGAATTGTTTGCTATTATGCCGTTTGTTCTGCGAAATATACATTAAAGACAAACTCAATAATATCGTCAGATATTGGTAAAATGCCTCTTGAGAATATATTATTTACATAAAACAATTAACCCAAAAAAAATGGTCTCCCATTGGAAATCAAATTGAATCAATATGTGAAACAATAGTCTGTCATTTTCAACACAATCGGTTGAGAGGAACTAGTTCGAAGGTTCAATTCAAAATATTGTATAAAAGCCTGTAGAAACGCAGCACACAATTTTTCATCACCCGAAGACGATTGCGGATACCAGCAATCGAAACGTCGTGAGTACACTCAACTTGAAACTTGGTTTCAACATTTTTCCATAATATTTCATTTAATTTCTTTATTTACATTTTTTGACTAGTATTTCACATTCTATACCTGAATTTTCTTTCACAATATTATTTCATTGATTTCTTCATTTAAAATTATTTTTGACACATATTTCGTATTCGATATCTCGATTTTTTTTAACAACATTATTTTCTTTGATCAATCAATCCTCAATTTCATCATTGACCAAAAGAATTTGAATTTTATTTGATTTTCTCACTTGATTTGTATTTTCATCCTTTGATTTTCAGCAACAGGTTTCAATAGAGTTAATAATATAGACAATGAAAGTCCGAACTACTGCCATTCACTCATTTTTTCGTAAAGTAATGGTAAAACAATTGACTAGTGGGTATCGCTCATCACCAAAGTCGAGGTAACAGTGGAAACAGTGAACACCCCTTCAACCTATAATTCTACGGATAATTGGAAAAACGAAAAACATGAATTTCGATGCTCTCAATGTTCAAATCCAAAAAATTATTATGTCAAGCCTCATGATTCATAAATGTTTTCCATATTCGGTACCAACGATATCTTTATAAAAAAATGCAACGAAAATTCCAGACTGAAAGTCCGCCAGTAAGTTATTAACCAATGTTCCACCTCGAAGGAAGAGGCTGAATATTCCCTTTTTTGACGAGAATCCTTCCACCAACGAAATTTTCGAATAAATTGCATCACACCTGAATGAGTTGCATGTTTTTGTGAACCAAAGTGCTCGTTATATACAGGAATTAGAGTTTCACATCGAAAAACTTCATCAGTACATTCGGTACAAAACGTTACAAAACATTACACATCAATAAATACAAAAATGAACATCTACCGATTGGAAATTGGACTATATATTGTTTATAGCTAACAAGCATGATTAGAAAATATGTATCATCGGCTAAAAATTAGTATGAATGTTCTCACTGGATCATACATTTCGGTTTGGTATGGGAGCGCTTAGTGCAATGTTGCCAGTATGCCAGAATCATGTTTCTAAGATTATAACGATGTGATTATTTCATTTTCTCTTCTAGTAGGAAAACTCGAGGGAAAACTTTTCGAAGTTCAGAGAAATCAGCGAAAACAGTTTATCCCTGGCAGCATAAAGAACAGCATATTTTGATAGGTCAAAACAAACTTTAAAAGAATGTTTGTTGATACAATAAATTCATATTTTATTAATTTTTAAAGGTTACTGTTGGAGGGTAGTTGTTTCTCTGCAGAAAGATCCAAATAGCACCATTATCCAGTTGGTTTAGTGATAAACTACAAACATAGTTTGTCAGTTATTGACATCTATTCCTAGTAGTAAGAATATTCTGCATATATTTCAACCACTGCCCAATTATTTGGAGATGTATCATTTAAGTGAATGTAATTGATGAGGACAATTCACCCTTCGTAACGGTATAAAAGGAACTGTTTCTTAGACACTTCTGAAAGTTGTACATTGAATAGTTTTGAGATAATTATTGATTGAAAACTCGACTGAAAATGAAAAAATAATATTCTCATGCTCGAAAATCGACACGTTCTGTTTCAAAATACTATCATGTTCCACGAGAGAATATAAGTAACGATCTTTCATTTATCTTTTATAGATGTAATCAACGCAGAATCCCTTTTGAAATGTCTTTTTCTAACAATCATGGTCGTCATTTCCAACCTCTTTTTATGAGCCGAGGTACAGCTTATCCAATCCATTTTGGCACAAACTCAGATACTTTTTCAGTTGCACACTGGTAGTGAAGACCATGATGAGAGAAAAAACACCTTTTAGGAATGAATATCAACACAGTCAACACTTAATATAATAGGTGTTTTTTTAATCTTTGTATACTTCCCAGAGACTGCTGGGCACATACGTTATCAGCTCTGTGCCAAGATAGATTGAATAAGCTGTACCTTTTAAATTAACAGGAACATTCCGGATTTCCAATAGAATTAAGAAGCATTTATTCCCAAAGACAGTAAACTATGAAAAACGTACTGAAAGTTGAACTAGAGAGAGTATGAAAGTTGAAAAATGGATATGAAAAATCACTCAATATGTATTTTCATTACCAAATCCAAATTTTCCAATGTATCCACTTCGGCAACATTGAAAAGTCATGATGTAGTAACCCAGCTAAATACTTCCAAACTGTGCAGTTAATGATCCGGAGAAACGCTATGAGCTATTTCCCAGAGGAGTGCGGGATTGCGTTTTGCCAATAAATATTTTAGTAGATGTGGAAACACCGAATTAGAAGTTTACCCTCCCCTATGTCAATACGATCAGGATATTATATACGACAAAGGAGGCGGTAGACACCAGAAAGTCAGTGGGATCCCCCAAAAAAGGAACTCTAATCAGGTTTAATGTATCTGTCTGGCACCATTTCGTTTGAGATATCTCTAATGGATTTGAGATTATTAAATTTCAAAGAGATTTTCAATTATGAAATGATACATTCGGGTATGCATCCTACTGGGGAAGTGCTTTTGATTCACAATCAAGTATCCTTTTTTTATTGCTATATTTTTAATCTGAGAGCAGAATATTTTTTCATCTGACGATGGCAAGAAGGTAAAATATTAAACATGTTGCTACCACAGTGATAAAAGTCATAGGCTGACTCAAACTTGAATACTTTTCTAGAGTTGATTATTTGCAGAATTATAAGCCATTCTCAAGACTTCTTCATGAATTAGAGCCGAGGCCTGAGTTTCCTTAACCCCAGCTCTCATCTTGACAAAGTGAAAAGACTGTGGTTTTGTAGTTGTAGAGATGGTATTTATGGCGATATGAGAGTCCGACGTTGATGAAAATGTCGAACCCCATGTAGGTCTGATTTGAAAAAGTTCAATTAAGGGATTTGTTCGATGGGATAGTAATGGTTATCAGGAATCGAGAAGCCTTTGTAAGTCTTCTCGTTTGTGTAGTTATTCTGGAGTGGAGTGTTTTTGCTGTGGCAATGGTCTTCGTGTTGGTGAAGTCAAATATGTGTCCGGTTACGTGGGAATATTTGAAGAGAGTCGAGTCTATGTTACTGCTCCTACTTGATGCTAGCAACGGTTGTTTAAAATACTGACAGTTTTTAGATAGTCTCTCAGCCATAAATTGTAGCCGATATGATTCGTTTCATCAGCCGTCGAGTCAAATACGGTTGTCGGATCCTTTGCTAATAACTCTTCTGGTATTAACGGTCGATCTGGTTTGTGGCGTCCTGCATCCATCAAAAAACCACTTCCTGAACTGTTTTTCTTTCTGTTGATGAGGGCCTTCCAATCATCTACTATATTTTGAGAATCGTCTTTTGTTGATTCCTCCATGTTTTTCTATCTCGATGGCTTCCATAATTCGGCGTTATCTGAAATAGTTCACCTACGCAATTTGCAAAGTGCCTTGAAATCTATTTTGTGACCCGTCTGGTGGTGGTGTTGGAATAGAGCGGGTTTGTTTTGTACTTATGTTATTTTTGTGTTCCTGCACACTAGCTGACATTCTTCTATTCGTCTGGCCTATATATTGCTTATAACAGTCTCCGCATGTATATATATATATATATATGTATGTATATATATTCCGATTTTATCAGTGAATCAAAGGAGTCAAGAGGCGTTGGCCGAGTGCGGTAATTCGCTGCTAGTGCACGTAACGGGCTTTATTCCCATGTCGCGTACTATTCTTTTTCTACCCCCAGCATCATGACAGCTGGAACTCAATGATTTACAAAACAAGTGAATTGTAAATATATGGCGGCTGCCAGTGGGGGAAGAAAAAAATATCTATGCTCTAACTTTTCCAAATATCACATTGTAATATCATCAGTGGATTTGTCACATCACATATATTTCTCAAAAGTTTGCTTTACGAAAATATTTTGATTTTATTTTTTTGTGATGAATTATTTTCCCGTTGTTTTTCGCTGTAAAAATAAAAAGTAAACAGTCAAATTAGCAATTAGTGTCAAATATTTTGCCGTTTTGCGATTCATTTTTGGGCACTGATATTTAAATCGATATCGGGTAAAAGCCCCAGTTTGACTTGGTTGAATTCCCCAGAAGAACCACACGGGCTCGTGAATCGTCTTCCCAGAATGGAAATTCCATGTAAGAAAAACAAACACGAGAAAGATAGGTATATTTTATTCACCGAAACAGTAGTTACAACGAAAGTCGATTACCATTTCCAGGAGGTAATGTAAGATTAGATTTCACATCAGCAAATCTAATTTGAATTTGCATGCCTGAAAGTGTCTCTGTTTTCAGTAAATTCGAGCACTTAGGAGACGCAGTCGAGAATCAGTGGTATTGAGTTTCAATTTGATGGATTCACAAAATAGAGCGAGTGACGAAGTCTCTTGAGCGACACCGAAAGGGTTCATGTTCGTATTCTCTAGAACTAGAATGGGTTGAGTCGGATAGAGTAACAAATTAATGAACATTCACGGAGAAACTAATGAATTATAATGAGTTAGATGTAACAAGGATAGAGTTTTTTTTTACATACTTAACGATAATAAATACGGAGTTTTCCATTATTTCCATTTGCGGTTAATAATATTCTTATTATGTATAAAAATCAACCTGAAACGTGAGAAGTGTAGGCGTAATGCTCCGAAACTTTTTCCAGAGATCAGTTAACTTAACACCAAACTGATATTTTTCCACTCGACGCGCGTTTCGCTAACAAGGTTAGCATCTTCAGGAGAAAATTGATACTTAATCTAAAGCCTAAGATTAGCTGTTCAAGTGAGTTTTTTGGTCCGATGTGGACTTTGTTTGTTACTGGTATTAATTCTAATTAATTTCTCGACAACAAACTACCTGCTTAGTTTTTGGTCCGTCATCTGTTATTATTGAATATTCTATTTGATTTATCAACAATAGATAAAAGAAATTAATTAGAATAATCAGTAATAACAGACCAAAAAACTTTGCATATCGGACCGAAAAACTTTAGGTATATAAACAACTAACCCTAGTCTTCAGTACATCTCTGGTTTTTCGGGCTTGAGGGCCGTGTGGTGGAATTTTGACTTCCGGAGCTTTCGACTACATCTGCGGCAGCCATCTTCAGCGGCATGGTCTCAGTTGAACTCCTCTATGTGAGTTTTATACTACGTCATAGTAAACTCACATAGCTGAGTTCAACTGAGACCACTCCGCTGAAGATGGCTGCCGCAGATGCCACACGGCCCTCAAGCCCGAAAAACCAGTGATGTATTAACACCAGCCGTGAAAGCCTACATTCTATCCTAGTCTTTAGATTTAGTATCAATTTTCTTCGCCTGAAGATGCTAAACTTGTTAGCGAAACGCGTGTCGAATGCAAAAATATCAGTCTGGATCTAGGGTAATTGATCTCTAGGAAAAATTCCAACTATGTAACGAAAATAAAATTTCCGTTACATTTTCTATTCAAAACACTCTTCAAGCGCTGCAAATCACCTTTTCCATCGTGGTGGTAGACGCATTCAACACATCTGAGTTGTTCTGTCAACCCTTCAAGATACGAATCACGCGTGCGCTAGAAAAGCCATATATGTGCAATCGGAGGTGATTCTGACCTTCTTGATATCCCTTCTAGATTATTGATTGATTATCGGGATCGATAGCGCGTATCGTATCTGATTCTCAGGTGTCGTGATAGTGTGACTTCGAAACAGGTGATAGTTATTTTGAATAATTTGAATCATCTTCAAATATTTTATCATCTTACCTATTTAATAATTTTTCAATGAATTAATATCTCCCAAGTATCGTTATATTTTTGATTCAATCGTAAAGTGTGGTGTTTTTCGAGAGACGGTGCCTGGAACATCGAAGGGTTTTCCGAACTTTGAATATCATTGCAATCCACGAGCTTTCGACAACCTTTATTATTAAGCAGTATTATTTCGACTTACTGAACCCAATATTTCCGGAATTGAGATAAAATATTTCATTTTTATGTGGAAAAGTGAGGTTATTTTCAACCGAATTGAAATATATTCACTTGAGGGAGAACGAGTACTTTCGTTTAAACGTTTTTCAGTGAAACCACGGATTTCTGGCTTATTTTTCCGTTGCCGGCAAGTACCAATCTCATCAGGAGACCAGAAGTTAATCAGGGTCAATTCATCTCAGTTCCAGAAGAATATTGCTCAGATTCCTTTTGAAAAACAAAACCCTGTGGAGCAAGGACCTCTGACGTTTGGTAAGTAGTTTGCTATCATTCAATTCAATTTAAATTTAACTATCACTACTTACCAAACTGTCACAGATTCTTTTGAATCTTAGTTTCAGTCACTGTCTTGAGTGTTGATTTTACATACCTTGGGTAACATAGAGAGACCAGTCCTTTCAGTCACGGTTTATAATTTGTACCATTCAACTCACTAACTTCTTTGTGAAGTTTGGGCTTGGCCAAATTTGAAGAGTTGAAGGGTTACTTAGTGATACTGGGCTGACAGGTAACGGTTTTCATCATTTCGAATACTCATTGAACAATTATTTATTCTTTTTGTATACCTACTGACCTGTTTCGAAGTTTTGCGTTACATGAGAATCCGGCGTTATTGATTCGCTTGTTTCTACATACTTCTCATTACCTCTACCTATTTCGATCAATTTAATCAATTTATCTAGTTCAATTTATATTGATCAAACTGAGTATTTTTCTCAATATTTCTTTAACTGATATTGTCATTTTTTTTTATTCAATTCTCTCTCCTGGAGATATTCAGATTTCACATTTTTTTATGAGAGAACTTTCACTTATTCGAGTGAATTTATTAATTTCCTGAGACTGTAAATTTGGATCCAAATAGTCTATAGTTTAGAAATAATTATTGAAACATTTTTTTTTTAATCCAACAAGTTGTAGTCTCAGTGACACTCATATATTTTTATTACTTTGGTCTAATACCTTGTCCCCCATCTTACATGTAAAACCATCGACCGTTGAAGAGGACCAACACCAACCACCTACTAGCTTCCTACCATTGAAGTGAGTGGACTCCTGAAACTGTCATCAAAGCAGACAATAGCCGAATACCTGCTGCCAAGGATTAACCAGGTTAGCCAACAACTAGTGGCAGAAAGGGGTAGCCGCTTTGAGCCTACCAGAACCTTCGATACCTGTTGCCAGACAACAACTAAAGGCAAAAGAGGTAGTTGTCTCAAGTAGAGTCCACTTCACCAGTCAAGGAGGAGCGTAAGTGGCCATTCCGAAAAAAAAAATCAACAGAACGGTCAGAAGGATAGACCATTGTGTAATTTTTTTCAATTAACTTGCTAATATTATTCAAAACTCAATATTACTCAACAATTTGAATTGTAAAAATTCACCTGAATAAAGGAAAGGAAGTTTGTTAAAATTGAATTGATTTTTCCTTCAGCAGCACATACTTCTCTTTCAGGAAGTTTGGCGTCCTAGGTTTGTTTTGAAAAGGGATCATAGTGTGAAATTCTCTGGAGGTCACACTTGCTTTTAGTAGAAATTAATTTGCATCTGCTAAGGGTGAGTGTCCCTTACCCACACCCGAGCCAGTTGTGGTTAATCTTATCGTTTATAGGGTTTTGAAAAAAATGTAGAAAGAATAAAATTTAAATCTAGTTTCATTCCATTTGTCTACTATGTACTAATTTTCAATCATTGGGACGGGCACACTTGCAGACCGGTTTCGGACTCAGTGGCCTTAGCTCAGTGTAAGGTAGTTGTCAGCAACTACTCAGAAGTCTTTGATTTTAAATTGAGAATATTTTTCCCCTCTGCTGTCATATCTCGAGAAAAGCTGATTAAAACGACGATAAAAATGAGCTATTATCGAGCCATCTGCCCATAAACGAACAAATTTATATTTTCATTCTCTAGCTCTCCCCAACTTTGTGACTTGATAATATAAATGAAAAGCAAATAACTTATGTAGTTTCTGGAATCTCTATATCATAGTCGTATGTTCTTTATCGTCGACCAGACATCCTCAACTTTTCCGGTGAACATTCGTGTACTTGGGTGTAACTCTTAGTATAACTATTGATAGCAAATTAAAATTCAAGGAACATGCTAATCAAGTTATCAAAACAATAATTTATAAAATCAATTATTTGAGATGTTCCTCATATCTGGGACAGTGGTCTAAATTATTAGTATACAACTCCATAATTCAAAATGTACGTTAATAATTTGTAAAATTTATTAAAATTTCACTAACCCATTCTCCTACGTGGAATTCGTGAATGGATGTGATCCGCCGCTAACGGCGTAGACCGGAGCGTTTCATTACGTAAGTTGCCGTAAAGCATATAGTTAGGCGCTATCACGATAGGTAGCAGCACGAAAAAAAGACCGCCATACGCTTTCGCAAGTCACTGACTCTGACTACTTTCGGAAAAAATTTCGTTTTTATATGTTGGCAGTACAGTATTGGGGGCTTACTCCGAAACTAAACGAACGATCAACGAACGAGAAAATAGACGTTGAATCTTTGAAACTTCATGAAGGGATGGTTGATCTAGAACTAGTACCTAGTGAGTACTCACTGTGGAAATTGTTTTGGGAAAAACAAATGAAACTCGACAAGCCTCCTTGTGCCATTGAGGCATCAAGCCAATGTAATAGGGAAATTTTTCCTAACATATTCATCCTCCTGAAAATATTTGCTTTTTTGCCAGTGACCACTGCAACTGCTGAGAGGACCTTCTCCGCTTTCAAGCGATTGAAGACGTACTTGAGAAATTCGTGTGGACAAGACAGACTAAGCGGACTGGCTCTCATGTCGGTTCATAAAAGCCATACAATTTCAACAGACAAAGTGGTCGATGAATTCGCAAGAAAAAAGAACGAAAGAATGGATTTTGTTTTGTAATGTAACTGTTATTGTCTACAGACATAATTTAGTAGTGTATTGTACTAAACAGTGTTGAGTCTATTTGCATTGTCAATCTATTTATTTTCCTAGACACCAAATTAACAGGGAAAATTATTTTGTTGTTATTATTTATATATTTATCATTTAGTGTCGTCCTAACTATTGTTGATGAAGCTTGAAATGGCGTGAAAATGGGATATTTGATAATTAGTTTTAACATTCTTTTGGGAGGCCCTCCGGCCACGCCTGGTGCCACAACCCCCCCCCGAAATTTTTTTTTTGGGGTACGGCCTTGGCTCTTCTGAATTGTTATCCATCATTCCACCCTTGACAATATCTACACGGATGACTCGAAGTACAGAATTCCCACCCCTTTGTTGCGAATTTAAATACCAGTCGAACCTCTCTTGCTCAGGGATCTTTTTTCAATAGAACAGCTGAACTTTGGAGCTCCTTGCCGAGAGGGGTTTTTCGAGGCTTACATACAAACTTCAAAAATTCAAAGTGAATGTTAATTCGTATCTCCTGTCCTTTGATTCACGCGGTGTTCTTTGAACATTACAGGGCCTTCCTTTCGTGTGAATCTGCATATAGAAAAATCACATAATTCTTTATTTTATAAAGGAGTAGATTGTGTATGTATACACATAAACATTATTCAGAATGATCCAAAGTCGAATCTCACATGTAAACACACAAAAAATAATGTCATGTTGTCAAATAAATATTCGTCTCGACACATCCTAACAGGATCAAATATTCCGTTTTACCTTCTGGAAATACCTGGGTAAGCCGCTCGAAACCCGACGGCCCCGTTAGGTGACTCACTTCTAGAAAATTCAAATCCTATAACGATATTTCCCAGGGGCGACGAGATGATTTTTGTTTTCTTCGGAGCAATTTTTCGTGAGCTTCTCCTCGTATGTCGTATACTACGCCCGATACGCACGCACTTGCGATAAATAATCCGCTGTTTCCTTTGAGGGCTCACAGGATTTAGGAAGGGCAGTTAGATATTGAATATTATGTTGGGGGACTGTCATATTTTTGGCCTCGTGCCGGTAGTTGAGTTGCTGGTGGATATGAGAAATCGCCTATTTGTATCAGTCGAAGCGAATTCGTATCCTTGGAATGAATCTCAAGGGTGGCAAGGAGATGGATTGAGTGTGGAGGACCTTAGAAATTCCGTCAGTGACACGAGAGATCGGAAAGTTTAAATCCAATTTAACGAAAACGCTTCGTTTTCGACTAAATGTGAGCTGATAATAATTGGAATTGAAGTCAGGTGTGGCAGGATTTTTATCTTGGTTGACGGAAACGTCTCTCAAATTGATTGAAGGGGTTTCACCAGCAGTATGTGAGGTTTTTGCAGAAATTCAGAAACGCATTCCTTGATTTCAACGGTAAGGAGGAAACATTAAATCGAGTAGTTTTGTTTGATTGTCTAATGATGAAAGGATCTGTGTCTGATATATGTTACTTCTGAAACTTTTCCTCATTGAACAAGAGCCCGCGACCGCTAGACCTTCGTTGTTTCATAAAAGCTGAAATTTTCTCTGCGCATCTTTTCAACATAGGTGAGAACGATCAGTGACTATGAAGTTTGGGTGATGGTTAGTTGGTCAGATACCAGGTAACAAAGGTGTATAAAATAGACCTCACTCTCGTCGAATTGTAAAGCTAAGGTTTATCATATTTTTTCCGGATTGATATTAGAAATCACATAATGCATTGCCAGATACTTACTACGGTTCAAACCCCTGCCAGACACCCCAAAATTTAATTTAATTATAATTATACTTACGTTTGAAGCGCTTTTGTGACGCCATATACCCTATAATGTCGATATTTCCGTTTCCTTGACACCGAACTTGACAATATAAGACTAAGTTATCTTCTCTGAAGCATAGTGTACCATAGCCATACAGTAGACACTTAAATGTAAATCCTTTGTTCTCGAGGGTCAAATTTCTGTGACCTTCGTTTTGTGCTCGAGGTGTGAAATGTCATTTTCTAGTGGTAAATTTGAATGTACGGGATAACAAGTATTATATCAGTATGATATTTCACACCATGAAATTAATATTTTGTCTAGGATAACGTTTGAAATAAATGTGAATAGTCTGAAATTCTCAAGTACCTGCAATAGCTATTCCCACCTTTCTGTTACTTTTTTACTACAGTCAATGTTTTTTTGGGAAGGTATATTCGATAACTAGAAAATAAAAAGCTTTCAAGAGGATGTATTATTTGCAGCAGCTTCGAATATTCACAATAGATATATTCAGACAATGACTATAAATGACTTGAAACGGTATTTCTTTTGTTCTTCGGTTTATTAGTTTTGCTTTTTTTCAAATCACTATTTGCACATTTCAATGTGTTTAGAACATTGCTTTTTCAAAACGAAATTCACACAAGTGTTAGTTGTTATAGAGAGGTTCGGGAAATTTTTCAAGTAAATCCTCTCGGTTACATGCCTTCACCCATGATGCGTCATACCTGAAAGAGTTATTTAATACTAAGGTGCATTTTTATAAAGCTAGTATACCGACGCAAATAAGGTTTCATTTAAAATTCTGCAATTTGTAAAAATTATATGAAAAATTTAAAGAGCTACTATTCTACAGAACACTAATGGCTATTACTTTTTGACATTCTTTGGAAACCTCAAGATGATAATTTGTCTTTAGCTTTCGACAAACATCCGCGATAGACAATTTTCCACCTTGGTAGTTAGCCATAATGATTCAAAATACACTATTTCAACACACATTGACACTCATCAATCAAATTGATTGATAACACCTCGACATGTCAAACAGCTGAAGTTGGTGTTCTGTGGCGAGTGTCTCTACTGTATGGTTATGGTATACTGGGTCTGAAGGTTGAAGTAGGTGCAGACATTGTTTATAGAAATATAGTTAGTACATTGTTCATAGAGATATAGTTAGTCAATGCTAGTGTGAAATGACAATGTACGACAATGTTTCCTACTCTGAACGGACAGAACAGAGTTCTGTCTGTTCGACTGAAATGTTCAAAGAAAGATAAAAAAGCTTCAGAATAGAAAGACGATAGAAGTTTATGAGGAAAATGAACGTCCGGCATCAAAATAATCTTCAAAAATGAACGATCTACGACATTCACAAAAAATTCCACTTCTGTTTCTGAATTGATTTCTATCTTTTGGTATTATGAATAAGTAATCAAGAAAGTGTATGATTCAAGCTACAACGTTCGTAAGGAAAATGAAAGAAAAGACATGACTTGGAAACGAAACCACTATTGCCATCTACCCGTAGTATTGATTCCTCCAAATGATATTTCCATATAGTTGGCTAACTATATCTCTATAAAAATTGTGCAGATATATATTTGTCAAATCATCTTTGGAACAATCTGTTCAGGCCAGTCTCAAATTACCTACACAGTAGGTTTCGGCTGGCACCTATCAGAAAACAACTACTCCCCTGGCTAATACCACGAAGGGCATTGAATTATATCCGACCAGGTGCCAGTGCAGGTTTCTTCACAGAAGTAAATCCTGCATTTGCTTTCGTCGATACAAATGAAGGAATTGATTTTCAATTATAGGGACGGACACACTTGCAGACCGGTTTCGGGCTATTTGGCCACTCATCAGTGCAAGGCAGTGCCATCATCAACATAAAAGTCGATGATTTCCCATAATTAAAAATCAAACTCCCACAAGAGTATCAAGCCCCGGCCAAAGTTGATGCAAACAACGAAGTTGTTACGCCATCTACCAATGGACGAGGTATTCCAAAAGCAAACCGAATTCGCCCATTCCTCCTGCGAGGAAAATGTAAAAACACTTGACATAGTCAGTGGGCATACTTGAAGACTGGCGTTAAATCAAATCATCTTTGGAACAATCTGTTCAGGCCAGTCTCAAATTACCTACACAGTAGGTTTCGGCTGGCACCTGTCAGAAAACAACTACTTCCCTGGCTAATACCACGAAGGACATTGTCCGTCCCTATAATTGAAAATCAATTCCTTCATTCGTATCGACGAAAGCAAATGCAGGATTTACTTCTGTGAAGAAACCTGCACTGGCACCTGGTCGGATATAATTCAATAGTTGTTTTCTGACAGGTGCCAGCCGAAACCTACTGTGTAGGTAATTTGAGACTGGCCTGAACAGATTGTTCCAAAGATGATTTGATTTAACGCCAGTCTTCAAGTATGCCCACTGACTATGTCAAGTGTTTTTACATTTTCCTCGCAGGAGGAATGGGCGAATTCGGTTTGCTTTTGGAATACCTCGTCCATTGGTAGATGGCGTAACAACTTCGTTGTTTGCATTAACTTTGGCCGGGGCTTGATACTCTTGTGGGAGTTTGATTTTTAATTATGGGAAATCATCGACTTTTATGTTGATGATGGCACTGCCTTGCACTGATGAGTGGCCAAATAGCCCGAAACCGGTCTGCAAGTGTGTCCGTCCCTATAATTGAAAATCAATTCCTTCATTTGTATCGACGAAAGCAAATGCAGGATTTACTTCTGTGAAGAAACCTGCACTGGCACCTGGTCGGATATAATTCAATGCCCTTCGTGGTATTAGCCAGGGGAGTAGTTGTTTTCTGACAGGTGCCAGCCGAAACCTACTGTGTAGGTAATTTGAGACTGGCCTGAACAGATTGTTCCAAAGATGATTTGATTTAACGCCAGTCTTCAAGTATGCCCACTGACTATGTCAAGTGTTTATATATTTGTCAGTTTGGCATAATGCTTTGACTGGAATAATGACATAAAGCTAATGAAACTTTAAAGCAATGTTGACAAAATAAGTCTATATGGGAAATAATAACACAAATATTCATGGGGATGCTTGAAGACTGGCTTTAAATCAAATATTCTAAAAATGAACAATTTGTTCGGGCCAGCCTCAACTCACCTACACTGTAGGTTGACGGACTAACACCTATTGGAAAACAACTACATCCCTGGATAATACCACGAAGGGCATTGGATTACATCCAACAGGTGTTAGTGCGGGATTCTTCACAGAAGAAATTCCACATATGCTCTTGGCGATACAACTACCAGAATTGATTTTCAATCTTTAGGACGGGACACACTTGCAGACCGGTTTCGGGCTATTTGGCCTCTCGTCAATGTCAGGCAGTGCCATTATCAACATAAGTCGATGACTTCCCATAATTGAAAATCATATTCGAGCAGAGTATCTTTCCTAGACCTAGGCATAAGTCATCGACTTATGTTGATGATGGCACTGCCTTGCACTGACGAGAGGCCAAATCGCTGATTGTTCTAATCTATGTTGGGAACAAACGCAAATGAACCTTCAGCTTTTATAAAATGAAGGTCTGGTGGTCACGGGCTCTTAGGCTAATAGCAGAGAGCAGAGACGTTTGACAATGAATATTGCGATAATAGACATCAAGAATGGTGACAACAGGTTGCAATATATGGTGAGATATCATCAAGGGAACATGTAGAAATCATGTGAAAACTTTGTAATGTTCGAAGGTGTTAACAGTAATAAATCAATAGAGAAATGGCAAATGAGGACAATATGAGTTTTGTTATATATAAACTTATTTTTAATGCCTTTTCCACGTTATTACTTACAAAAAATTTCATCCGGAAGTTCTTTTACAGAAGTAAACAGAATCAACTTTAGAGACTAGGAAACATGTTAATGAAATGAAAGAAGTGCCTCATTTTCTTCCGATATTGTTGCATTCATGTCTTGCTGTTGGAGGATTCTAATCTTCTAAACAAAAACTGTTGAGTATTTGTTCGTAGGCGAAAAAGGAAATAAAAGTATTGAAGTTTTGGCTTCTCCGTCGTCCCTTCATTCAATTCAATAGATTTTGTTTGCTGGGTGGTATATATGGCTAAACTGGAACAAGTATGATATAACGTTGCGTATATTGAAATAAAGACGGTATTCTTTATTCGGAGCTAGGATGCAGGATCACCACTACAATATGGTATGAATAAGGTTGTCATTTGTGACTTCTGAATCATGGAAAATTGTCTTTATAATCGGAAAATTGTCGGTTATAATTGCACGAGTGCATAAAAATTACCGATAATTTTGCAAGAAAGCGTGATATCTGAAAGTTTATTTTCATATTTTGGCGAAAGTGCCTGAGTCCGAAGGACGAGGGCTCTTTTACAAAATATGAAAATAACCGAATGCAATTTGTATAAGATATCACGCTTGAATGCAAAATTATCTGGTCATTTTTATGCACGAATGTAATTCATTGGAATATTTCACGAATAAAGAAATTCTCAAGGAAATGTTATTTTTTGTTCATTTATACTTTCATCTATAGATTGTATGGAGCACTCACCAAAACGAGAAATGTTTTTTATTTTTGAAGTCTATCTGACATTTATTTGTGATGTTTCCTGACGTCTAGCGATACGGTTACGAATGTGTTGTTATGGTGACTTGATACAATGCAATTACCGCTGTAAGTTTTCGATACAATGTAATTACCGCTGTAAGTTTTCGATAATTGCATTGCTCCTATGGGACATTTTATATATGAGGGAAATATTCGAAAGAAACAACAGTATAAAATCCTCTTTCGCCATCAGCAATCGCTGAAAGTAACTTCCAACCGCGAATCTAAAATTCCACTTCAATGGAATTCTCTGAAGATGACGTGGAAATTACGCTGAATGAAAGGAGTTTCGTCAACATTACTAAGTCGGAAGTTTGATTATTTTGCGGACTAATTTAATTACAGTTGTTTACTCCGTTATATTGATAGAACGTGACCCTTTGCCGAAAGAGGCGAAGGCAATTCTAGGAAAGTCCCATCACAATTTAACACTGGGCTTCTGTACTACTGAAATATTTATGTAGAGAATAAAGTGTCAGTAAACAAGTTTATTTCTGTCGTAAACGTACGAGACTATAGCTTTTTTATTAGTTGATATACAGCAGTATTATCTGGACGATATTTCTAATTGATAACTGGTTGAGCTTTAACTCCTATTGTCCTGTTTCCCAAAACGTTTGGAAATTGAATAATACACGTCCTCCCTGAAAAATATCAATAGATGGTAAATAGAACTATTAATGAAATGAAAAACTGAATGTTTTGAAAAACTTCTATTTTTTTTCAATTTTGACACATTATTCATTCGTAAAAAAGTGTTTTACAATTTATGGTAATTGATTGTAGTATTCAATAAAGAAGCAAGTGTGTTGGTTCCTCTCGATCCATTGATATGGTTGTAATTGAAAAAAAATCACTGAATATGTACAACAAGTGTCATAACTTGTTACCACGTATAACATGAATTATTACTACTCTTATTCATAACAGATATACTTAAATAAAAATCAATTTGAAAACCTTTCTTCGCAAATTCTTTGAGTTTTTAACCTACCACAAGCTGAAGAAATAAGAAATAATATTAGAATCTATACAACTGTAGAAAGGCAGACTTAGAAAACTACTAAAAAATCATCTTTCAAACAATTCCTAAAGGCCAGTCTCAAATCTACCAGCACAGTAGGATTTGGCTGGCACCTGTCAGAAAACAACTACTCCCCTGGCTAATAACACAAAAGGCATTGAATTATATCCGACCGGTGCCAGTGTAGGTTTCTTCACAGAAGAAAATCCTGCATTTGCTTTTGGCGATACAAATGAAGTAATTGATTTTTATTTATAGGGACGGACACACTTGCAGACCGGTTTCGGACTATTTGTCCACTCATCAGTACAAGGCAGTGCCATCATCAACATAAACTCGTTGACTTCTCATAATTAAAAATCAAAAACTTCCATAGTATCAAGCCCCGACCAAAGCGGAGGTGAACAACACGAAGACTGGCGTAGTTTGATTGAAGACTGGCCTGAACGAATTGTTCAAAAGTAGATTTGATTTAAAAATTTGAAGAAATGAGAATTTTTACGGCTCTTGGTAGAAAAAATATAAATTCAAATTCAGTTTTTCCTGTCGGTATTACTCGAGAGTGGTCCTGCTTCGTCTTTCATTTATTTCCCTGTTCTTTAGACGATGAGCTCCATAGTAAACGGCATCCTCAGAAAAAATATCACTCAATACAATTCCTCACAATCCCATTTGGTAAATTGCCGCCATACGACTCGATACAATACAAGAACATCCAATTTCCCCAATAGCCGAATGAATAGAAAGAATTTCCTTTTATTGAATAAGGAGTTTTACATGACATGCCTGCTCGTAACACAAAACGGACAATCCTTGGTCCTGCGTGCTTACAAAAACAGAATCTCTCAATTTAACAGGTATTTATTTACGAGTATCCAAGCGCGCATCGGTAAAGGGTACTAAGAAAAGGATCATGAGCTCCCGTTTTTCTCTGATGGATTGTATAGGAAGTTGTTGGGTAACAGTGGCGTTACGGTTTTATCTGAGGATATACTCATTGATACTCGGACTTGGGGTAATTATTATTACCAAACAACATCTTCCTTCGCTTTGCAATTACAGTTGGTATAAATGGATTTTGGGAATGAATTCAGACATTTGGCGTTGATGAAACTATTATATATAGAAAACCAGAACTGCAGAAACCTGGTGTGCCAATTATTGATCTACTAGAAATGCTAACTTGGTTGAAGAATGTATTAGTATATGCCGATTTGGTGCTAAGAGAATAGTGAAAATGAAAAAGTTATCCAACTGGTTGTGAATTGTTCGTTTTCGTTAACCAGCTGACGCCCGTCCCCCCCCGAGGTTACCTTTTTTGTGCATTGGGTCCCCCGGGCCTTTCCCTTCCCCTTTCGTTTTCCCCCCCCGGTGGCCCGGGGGGGGTTTCCCCCCCCCCCCTCCCCTTGTCTGGGGGTTTTGCTTACCCATTCCCCCCCCAGACACTTTTTAAACCCTGCCACCCCTTTAACGTGAAGGTTTTTTTGAAATTTTGTTTATCGAGCTGGTATGGGGACTCTGGAAGAGAAACTGGTATAAAGAGTCGTCCGCAAAACTATGTATTGAACAAGATGTTTTCTCAAGCAAATCATTGATATGAAGCAGAAACAAAGTGGGCGCCAGAACTGAACCTTGTGGAACACCTGCATTTATTAGGAGAATATCAGATGATACTCCACCAACAACCATATACAAAGACCTATCAGACAAAAAACTCTTCAACAAAGCAAACAACTGAGGAGGCAAACCATAAGACGGCAGCTTAGAAATGAGACCCCGAAGCCAAACTCGATAAAACGCCTTTGAAATATCGAATGCAACAGCTATCGTTTCTCCGAATTTTTCGATTGAATACTGCCAAATATGAGAAACATAAGCCAATAAGTCAATGGTTGATCTTTGATGGCGAGATCTGTATTGTCGATCATTAATTGTTCCTGATTTCTCTAGATATTTGATAAGCTTCATATTGATTGCTTTTTGCATGAATTTGAAAATGATAGAAAGCAATGCAAATGGTCTATAATGACAAGGGAAAGGTTTTTTTCCTTTTTCAGGAACTGACCGAACTCTTACTATCCTCCAGGATTCAGAGAAAAATATGCAAAGTTGAATAATTCGCAAAGTACTGGTGTCAATTCGGGGGCACATGCTTTTAGTACAATTGCTGGGATTCCATCAGATTCGCAAGCCTTATTCGTCTTTAGGTCCATTGAAATATTTCTTGTTCTTGTTTGTTGGTGAAAAATTATTTCAGGAGTATAAGATTCCGAATAATATCCACGCTCAGAAAAATAAACAATTCCTATTCTTCGAAATGTTGATTCTCTCTCATAGATACCCTAGAAGGAGATACTCTTCCTGATCTGCTTCTGACAGAAAATTCGAAACATTGAACAAACAATCCTATAAACGACACTGGAGAGAAATGTGGAAACTTCCACCTCCCCCTCCGCCACTGGAATGTAGTGGCCTGTGTCGACGGGTTGGGTCGGCCTGAAGATCATGTCGGATTTTCACCCTCTTTCATTTCCTAGGCCGACGGCGTTCCATCGGCAAGGGCGGACATCTAAATAAAGCTGGACACGAATTTGCACCCTTCACTCAAATCTCTTTGGGTTGAGCGCATCCCCGAATATTCACCGTTTGATGTTTTCCGATTCCGTTGATATTACCAGATTACCAGAATTTATCGTGGATATATCGCAAGGACTTGTTGTCGAACAAGGACTTTAATAATAGGAAAATTTTATGGTGATTTCTTTGCAGGTACGCACCATAGCCGTGCGTTCTCTTGGACTGGGTAGGTATTGATTGACATTAATGAAGGTTGATTCGAAACAAGTAAATCGAGTAGTAATCATGTAATAATATCAATGATTCGCTTGAGAAAACATCTTGTTCAATACATAGTTTTGCGGACCACAGTACTCTTCATACCAGTTTCCCTTCCAGAGTCCCCAGCTCGTGAACCAAAAATTCGAAGAAACTTGGTAAAAATAATAGAATGGGATAACATGAACTTGGTGGAATTCAATGCTACGAAAACCCAGGCATGTCTCTTCTCAAGAAAAGCCGATCTATCATCATCTAGTATTCAGATGTCAGGAGTAACTATTGCTACAAAATCAAGAGTCTTGATGTTAGGAATTACGATCAGTGATAATCTCTCATGGGAAAACCATGTGAGATCGATCGCTTCCCAGAAACTTGGATTTTTATTTCGCGCGAAGAAATACTTAATTTCTCGTCAGCTTCTAATGATTTATAAGGCACAGATACGATCTGTCATGGAATACAGTTCTCACATGTGGAGTTCGGCACCAAAAAATTCATTGAGGCTTCTCGAAAGGCAATTCGTCTTGTTGGTGATTCTTCGCTCACAGACTCGCTCACTTCATTGGAACATCGTAGAAGGGTCGGAGACTTGTCTCTCTTCTATAGATACTTTCACGGTCGATGTTCTTCCGATTTGTTATCAATCGTTCCCGCCTTGGCAATATCTACACGGATAACTCGAGTACAGAATTCCCACCCCTTTGTTGTGAATTTGGAGACCTGTCGAAACTCTCTTGCTCAGGGATTTTTTTTCAATAGAACTGCTGAGCTTTGGAACTCCTTGCAAAAAAGAGGTTTTTCCTGAGGCTTATATACTTCAGAATTTCGAAGTGAATGTTAATTCGTATCCCCTGTCCCTTGATTCATGCGGTGTTCTTTGAACATTACAGGGCTTCTCTTCCGCGTGAATCTCAATAGGGATAAATAACTTGATATAAATTGGGATCAGCTGTTTTGAACATTCTGATACAACACTCGGTGGATTAATTCCTCAGATTCCATTATTATAAGGATATCAAATATTATAGTTCATCTGCCATTATCAACAATTTCATTTGGGTACCGATGAAACTTGAAAAGTGGTGCAATAAAAGCCGGCCACTTCAGCAAAAACATACTCGAATCGCACCCAAAACAAGCAATTTGTTATCCTCGCATAGTTTATGTTCCAGAGTACGTAACGTTGGGGTTTATACTTGGCACATAAATTACGAATTTTTTATGCAAAAGCCATTACAGTAACGAGTGGGTCCTTCGAGGGTCATTCTATTAATAACAATATAATAGCACCACTATAACACTCTGGCATATAAACTGCAGCCCAATTGAAATGCTTCGGCTTTGGGTATTCGTAGTTGTATCAAACTTGCTCTGTTACTAAGTACTTACTTAGGTGGTCTCGGTGTGGAAACAAATTGGCAGACACTGAACTGTTTGTAATTTCCCGTCACGCGTGAAATCTCATATAATTGTTGCAGCAAAATGAAATGAATAACTGCCTCTATATCTGCCTTTTTCTGAATGGAATCGAGAAGCCGCAATGAATGTTTCGGTGCCGAATTCCATACATGAGAACTGTATTCCAAGACAGGTCGTATCTGAGCCTTATAAATCATTAGAAGCTGACGAGAAATGAAGTATTTCTTCGCACGAAATAGAAATGTTTCTGTGAAGCACCTTCGGCGATCGATCTCATGTGGTTTTTCCATCGAGTGGATCACTGATCGTAATTCCTAGCATCGAGATACTTGACTTTTTAGGAATAGTTACTCCTGACATCTGAATACTAGATGATGATAGATCGACTTTACTTGAGAAGAGACATGCCTGTGTTTTCGTAACATTAAATTCCACCAAATTCATGTTAATCCATTTTATCATTTTTACCAAGTCTTCGTTAATTTTATTGACGTGAATGCTTCTTTGAATTTTTGTTTCTCATGCTGGTATGAGAACTCTGGAAGAGAAACTGGTATGAAGAGTGCTGCCGTCCGCAAAACTATGTATTTAACAAGATGTTTTCTCGAGCAACAAAGTGGGCGCCAGAACTGAACCCTGTGGAACACCTGCATTTATTGGGAGAATATCAGATGATACTCCATCAACAACCACATAGTGAGACCTATCAGACAAGAAACTCTTCAACAAAGCGCACAACTGAGGAGGCAAACCATTAGACGGCAGTTTAGAAACGAGACGCCGATGCCAAATTATCGCAGATAACCGGAAAAAGTTGACAGGGTGTCTTTGTGAAGAAAAGTTGCTATTTTGGATTATATAAAAGTTCACCTCAGCGTACTTCGTTTTCAGACAATGAGGTGTCAACGTTTCAACAAAAAATTGATTACAACGAAACTTAGAACCAACGGATGTTTAATACCAGTAGCAAAGGTTTTCTTTCGATGGAACACAATCAAAATATAGAAAAAAAATTTGTACCACTGTACTTCTAATCTTAGGGAAGCCTTATTCTATATTCCTTCAGTAAAAAAAAAAAAAACTACGACCAGAAAATCATCCACCACAGAAAATGACTTTTCAAACATTGGAGTGTGAACATTTCTTCTCCAACGGTTATTGCATCTGAACTGCTTGGAAATTTGAGAAAAGTTCAAAAGAGTGGCATTCACTCAAATCATTCACATCGTTTTTTCTTAAACATGCAATAATATAAGTTTTTCCACTCTCATTCAGAATACAAGTAATGGCGGCCGCTTCCGAATTGTTTTTTTGAAATGATGGGATATGTAACATTCAACCTGTTAAATTTAACCTCTTGCTCTTCGTGGTATTAGCCAGGAGAGTAGTCGTTTCCTGACAGGTGCCAGCCAAAACCTACTTTGTAGGTAGATTCGAGTCTGGCCTGAACGAATTGTTCGAAAGATGATTTGATTCAACTCCAGTCTTTGAGTATGCCCATCGACTATGTCGAATGCTTTTACAATTTTTTGCTCATGTGTAATTATCCTCCTTGTTACGTGATATACTAATATAAAGAGCTTTATTTACGAAAACAGATAAAACCCACCCCCTGAAAGTAAACCTCTCACTAATGTCACTAATGATACATTTTATTTTGAAAACATATATTGTCGTTTGGTGAAAATGAAAACAAAATTGATGTTCGAAAAAGTTACTGAAAGTGGAGGTTGAGTGGAAGAGCAGAATCCTGTCTTCACAGGAATTCTGAACTCGGCCTTTTGATGAGCAAAGCTAGCTTTAGAAAAAAAAAAAAAAAAAAATAAAATAAAAAAAAAACAAACAAACAAACAAGAAGTGTAGATAGAAATGTGAATAGAATTTAGGTACCCTTTGCTATCAATAAACGCATTTATTATTATTATTATTATTATTATCAAGTGACGAAATATTGTTAAAAATTGGGAAATCGATGTTTTTTGTGTTTCTATTCAAAATCTAAGATTTTCCGACTGCATTATTTCATAACACTACTTATTGCCTCCATATGCATGACCGAAGTATTGAACTTCGAACTCGAAATAAGACGTCTCAAGTTTGAGTAGCCACAGGTTTTCACTCCTGACGTTTCGCCTACAGCTGTGGTAGGCATTATGAAAGTCTATGAGGTAACGGACGAGTTGTTCTCGTTCTACAAACATACTACTTTGTCTACGTTTTAGTCCGCTTTATATCTGCTTTCGTGTCGGACCTTCTGTGTGTCGGGGTTGGGCGTGGCTAGTTTTTTAATAACTGGTTTTGGTCGTGTTATCTTCGATGCAGGTAACAAGACTCTATTGATGTTCATCCCTTCTTCTTTTCGATTAAAATTGTCTTTATTTTTTTGGATCTCTATTGCCTCTCTGGGTAATACCGAGGATAGTACCGTAGATACGTCCGCCATTGGAAAAGCCTTCATGTCATATATAAGAGATATGTCAGATCGAATACGACGAACGGTGGAGAAACACCATCAGAGGTCAGCTAAAGATCTAACATGGTTGGGGAAACATTCTGTGTTTTTTCTGTTAGAAAAAAAATACAGATTACTCTACACCGGAATGTTTAAGGTTATTTACGACTTCTATTATGATTCATCAAAATTTGCCCCTCTATTTCAATTAGGTACATCTGCTTGTATCATATCAACGGTTCATGCAATTCGAGAAGCCTGATGTATACCATGCCGATAATTAATATTAGTACCCACAGTGAAGCAGTAGCATAGCTCAAATCATTGATGAGCAAGAAAATTAACAAGCGGAATCCTCCTCGTTAGTATTTCGCGTTCCTAATCTTCTCCATTCCCGAGTTTGTCAAATAGAGTTTAATATTCCGACTGCAAACCATTAACAAGAAAATGAAAATACAAGTATCTTTCTCAAACGACCCCTTCGTTAATCTCAGTAATGCGGTAGGGGTTCATAAACCAATATTAAAAGTAACCCTCTGCAGACTGAAAAAACACTTCATGAAACATTAGATCCCATTTTGTCCTCATAAATCGAGCGCAGAGGAAGAAAATTAATCTGAGAACCGAACCGATTGGGTAATTTACTTGCTTGTTTACTGGAGCTCTGGAACAAGAAGTCTTGAGTTATCGCAGCGGTGCTATCAATTATAAAGTGAAAGGAGATTGAGACATGCGTAGCGATGGCAAGAAGGAGAGTGTTTTTGCTGTGTTCACCTAATATCCCATTCTACTGCACAAATTTCAATTAAATAACTCCTCACACTCCATTGTCTTCACAAAAATACCCAATTTCTGATTATTCAGTATTCATTTTGGCTAAATGTAACTGTCAAATAATTTCGACTTGAAAATACCATTTTCCTGCGACCGCATAGGTTGTAACACATAACGCACTCTCTTCTCCCACGATAAGTGAACTTCATCCTCACTGTTGTGGAAAGTTTTTTTTACGCACGGCTGTCAATGAGCCGTCAAACCCGTGAATCCTGTAGATTCACAGATGCAACTATTAATTGCTCTTCCTTATTGACATCATTTTCATAAAAACTCAACTACAAACTAATTATATATAATAAATAGAGAAAAAAAAAATGTTGTCACCTAAAACGTTACCCAGAACCTTGCGGTTATATACTGATATATCGTAACTTAATTTACATAAATCTTATGATATTTCTTTCATTTTCATTTTATTGAAACAAAATTCAGCTATTTTGCAACGAGAGCTTGAAACTGTTGATTCATAATTCAATAACCGATTCACTTTTAAATTTTATGGTTCTAAGTAATTCAATTTATTCGCCAGTTGTATATGATAAGTAGTACTTACACATTGTCATTTTTCCAAATAAACTCAAATTATCGCCAAATCTTTATTTCACTATAAAAATAATTGTAAATTCATGTAATTTTTTTTAGTAAGTATTCAAACCTTGACTGACACACAACAATAATGTCCATTCAATAGTTACACAAGGTTCCAACCTTGGTCCACTATTGTTTTTGACATTCATAAACGATCTGTGCGATAATATAACTGTTTCGAACCTGTTCTTTGCAGATGACCTTGAATTATATACTAAGATCAAAACTATTTACGACTGTAAACAACTGCAAGCATCACTGCAGTGGAGAGTTGGTGTTCACAAAATAGATTACACCTGAATATTGAAAAATGTAACGTTATTTCGTTCAGTAAAAAAACTAATGTAGTCCTTTATGATTATACCATAAACTCCATAATGTGCACTCGCTGTATGATGAAAGATCTTGGAATCACATACGATTACAAACTCTCCTTCTCTTGTCACATAGATAGAGTGATCCGTGAAGCGCACAGAATGCTAGGATTCATTTATAGAAATTCTAAAGACCTTAAGAGTATATCTACTTTGAAACTGTTATTTAACTCATATGTTCGTTCTAAATTAGAATATGGTACTATCATTTGGCAACCTATATATGCATATCGGACACAATCTATCGAGAATATACAAAGGAAGTTTTTGAAGTTCTTGAGTTTCGAAGTTGATGGTATTTACCCCATTAGGGGTAGTGATCACGATGCACTTCTGGGCAGATTCGATGTAGTCTCCCTTGAGAAAAGGAGGGTGATACTCAGCAGAAAATTCTTATACAACCTGTTACACAACAACATTGACAACACATTCATTTTAAATAATATTAATTTCGCTGTACCGAGACTTGAATCAAGAAGTCAGCTGAAATTTTACCTCAATACACCTAGAACAAACATTGCCTAAAAATCACCCACATATATAATGTGTCATAATTTTAATAGAATTTGTAAAATGTGTGATATTCACTATGATTCCATACACAGCATCATTAATTGTATTATTCAACATAATATATAAAGTCTCCGCAATTCTCTCTGATTGCTTTATACATACTAAGATATACTAAGATACTAGCTGACCCGGCCACGCGTTGCTGTGGCTAAAGTTTTTGTTATATTACATTATAGTAAACAATCTAAGAGGAACAATAAGAGAACATCAGTCACGGAGTCCACTATGCTTTTTCACAGAGATGGTATTTGTAGAAAAATATGGTGATCTCCTTATTTGACTTTCTACTACTATAACCCTTTAGTACAATGAAATTATTTACGAACAAAGACGAAAATGTTGATGTTGGTATACAAATTCACTGGATTGAGATTTGAAGGGGAAGTACGTTGAACACAATTAATTAAAATGTTCTTACACTTGATATTAAGCAGGAATCAATAGGTACAAAATAAAAATTTATCAGATTTATTATTTCCATTTAATTTTATAACAAATATAAGTATATTACAGTATGATACAGTAAATAACATGTGACGCTTAAACTCATGAATGAGGTAGGCAAGGCAGACAGTCTTAAACTTTTAAACATTAATATCAATTTTTTTGAATTATAAATACTATCAATTTCAATTTAATTTAACACCAATCGGTGCACAATGTTTTTGGTTAACCTGTCTTTAGCTAACACGAATAGATTCGACGCTTTCCCAACACGTGAACACGCAACATATAGTTGCCCATGAGAAAAACATGGATTTTCCAAATCTAAACCATTTGTGGTTGTGCAAGACCTTCTGCTGTCCTGATTCTTTGAGCTGGATTTCTTGATTCAATTTGTTCTGCCAACTGATGGGCTCAGCAGCGCCATCTATTGATTACTTACTCAACCCAGTCGAAAGGTATCGACATCTGTTAGAATCATTTGGAGTTAACAGATAATTGTGACTGTCAAATAATAACAGACAAATAATTAGCAATAAATTGAAATTGCGACTATAATTTGAGATTTAAACTATCCTATCTCTCAAGTTGGATCGAACTGCACATGGTGTGCGAAATTTATTATAATCGGTTAAGTGGTTTAGGAGTCCATTGAGGTCAAACATTGTGACACGAGATTTATATATATTAAGATTATGTGTATTGTATTTCAAAGCGTTTCCTGTAATTGGGTACATCCTGTTGGAAATGAACTGCTTTTTTTTTATTTTTTTTACATTATAAATTATAAATATTTATTCCAAAAACCATTACATTGACGCAACGATTCTGGTCACGGCATTGAAACTATACTCATCAATAGTCAAGTAGCAAGTAGCTACTTTTTTAGGGACTGTCAGCTGTCAGGTTGCTAGTATAACTACTTTTCTTCGGGCTTGAAGGCCGTCGTTCTTTGGAATTTCTTCCTAACGTTTCGCTAGCGCGAGTGGCCAGCTTCTTCAGAGGCTTACTCATTTCCGATGACTAAACGTTTCGATTTCTTAAGACGTATTTATATTGATTGGGATACCAAATATTCTGTTTCCCATTCTGAGGAAATCAAGAATAACTTACTGAAATCACGGCAGGTAGTGCGGCAACTAATAATGATGACTATTCCCCAAACCCGACAGAAGTAATTAACACTCCAGACTACCTGCATCAATATAAATACGCCTTAAGAAATCGAAACGTTTAGTCATCGGAAATGAGTAAGCCTCTGAAGAAGCTGGCCACTCGCGCTAGCGAAACGTCAGGAAGAAATTCCAAAGAACGACGGCCTTCAAGCCCGAAGAAAAGTAGTTATACTAATAACCTCGGCCGCGAAAGCCTTAACCATTTTGTCAAGTTGCTGTTAAGGTGAATTCATATTGTAGCGTATATTACATATACTCGATCTAATACACAGTTTAATAAAATAGGTGGTCGTAGTAAAAATGGTGTACATTACTTTACATTACATTACTATTCGAGATATTTGTAATGTCTATTTCGATACAACGAATTCTGAAATTTTAGACTTGAAATTCATTTAATAGTTTTTCGTCTCCTGTCAATAACCAAAGTGTGTTCAGTTGTGTCTACACTTATTTCACGGATGTTTATTTCAAAAAAGTTTTCGGCATAACTGAAAAACACGAAACGGCTGTAGTCATCAAACTCCTCAACATAAAGAAATTACTTTCTTTCTTAAGGGTGAAACTTGTATAGGCAACATTTCACACAATATCAACATTTTAATCCTAGCCGTCGATGCAGATTCACACGAATAGGAAGCCCTGTAGTGTTCAGAGAACACCACGTGAATCAGGGGACAGGAGAAACGAATTAATATTTACTTTAAATTTTCAGTGTAAATATCTATAGAAAAGAGACAAGTCTCCGACATTTAGGTTGACGTTCGTTCTCTTTCAATTTCAAATCATCAATACTATGATTGCTGATACTGCGCAAGGCACTTAGCGTACCTACTTTTTGAGTCTAGGCAGTTTCAAGTAGTTATCAAGTTGAATATATTCCAAGGATGTGCATCCTCCAAAGGAAAATAGCATCTGTAATTCGGAAATATGATGTGGCTTTCGTAGGTATTGGACTACCTTAAAGGTGATTCATCAATATATCCATGATCGTCTCACAAAAAATAACTTTTTCTTCGAATAACACAATATACACTATTGTGTATATATAAAGGTTGGTAGACGATTTTGCTCCCGCCAGGTGGCGTTGGTGCATTCGGAGAAGATAGTGAGATCTGTCAGTTCTGTACTCAAAACAAACTAGAAGAAAATATGGATGATATTCTGTTATTCATATTCTTTTGCTCCATTTTGAGAACAAATACTGGAGAAAAATTGGATTTAACAGTCGAAGCACTAAAAACCAATTGAATAATACAAAGATACACTTTAGTATAAAAGCAACAAAGAAATAAACCAAATGGCAATTGACATTATCGTCAACCAAACTAATGCAATCTACGTCGAATTCCATAGAACAACTGATGGAACAATAAAAAAACAGTTAGATATATGATAATTGAATAATTAGAATGATGAAGTTCATCTACATTTATTTGAACACACTGTAGATCTGCATCTGCTATTAACAAAGGAGTAACGAAAATAATAATAAGCTTTATATTGAGGCAGAATTCAATTCAAACAGAATTTCTGAAATTCCACCATTTCCTAGAAAAGACGAACAAATATAATGTAATTTTTTGTATTGAGTTGGCAGAGTGTCGTTCCGAAAATAGAATTTAATTATGATGAAATTTATCAGCCTCAATTTATTTGAAATTACAGTTGGAGAAAAAAAAACGAACTGAGTAAATCTCTCGAATGAGATATTAAATTTCTCGAAAGAAAATAAATTGTAACCACAATAGAAACGATTTCAATAAGATGCGAAACCAATTCAGAATACTCATCCAGTGGCGTTCTTGGAAAAGTTTTCGGAATATCTGAGTTATTAATTTATTTGAAACTGGGGATATCAAAATCGCTGATCTCACTGATACATTTTTGGTGAAATAAGAAAAGTAACACATACTCATCTTTCATGATTCCAACTTTATACCTGGGTTGTTGAATAGGTGAGAGTCCAATTTGGTCAATCAATTTCTTTTTGCACTGGCTCAGGATGTTACAAGTGGGAACATTCTAGGAATGTAGTGAATCAGAGTTCAGCAAAAATGAAATTGTAAAATGTGATTTGTACCACGGAATAACACATAACTGGTGTCTGAACTGCTTCTGTGGGGTACATGAAAAAGATTTCGTCTTTTTATATGCTAATTTGTTTTCTTTATGTTTTGTTTACATTTTCCAAACTATATTTTTGAAAGGGGAGGGAAATATCGAATCATCTCATTTGAATCAAACCCCTACTATTCTATTCTAACAACAGTAAACTCAATATTGATTGCTTTTTCTATGACTCTGAAAATGATAGAAAGCAATGCAGTTGTTTCACATGGTGAAGTTTTCTTTCCAAATATATCTTTCAAATATTTTCCACTTGAATGTTTCATTTATTACAAAAAAGTAATAAAACATGTCATGAATTTGATTGATATATATGACATGGAGACAAAATAAACTTTCAGTCATTTATACTAAGCCAGAAAAACAAATCGCAAATTTACCCCAAATATGTAACATTTTCATTGCACTTTCCGAATTATTACCCAAATCAAGATTCCTATAACCTCATGTTGATTTATAATACTCGATTGATACTCCATTTTTTACACTATTGATATTTCAAAACTGATATAACATTCAAACAGTCAATACAAACTTTCCAGACTCAATTGAAACAATTACCAACCATTCATTACCAACTTTTGATTTCATTATTCGAAAATACATGCGAATACAGAAGCTCCCAGGAGTTCCGCGCTGTTTGGGTATGTGCCAATGATAGCCTGATAATTAATTAGATATTATACGAGATCTATTGTCGCATAATCCATTCCCGTTCGAGTGATTATTGATAAGCACCGAGATATCTACGCGTCACTGACAATAGAGAAGCCCTCCTCAACTGGTGATTCAAATTCAATAGCCATCACATGCAGATATCGAGGTACGAACGGACAGAAGGGTGGAGTTACCAGGTGACCTCAACTAACAGACTGTCCTCGTACAAAGAATGCAGTTCCAAAAGGACTCTCGAGGACGCAGGAGTGATATACTTTAAATAAACGATGAGTTTGGAACCTTTAGTGTGAAAATTGAAACTTTTCCTAGAGATCAATTACCCTAACGTAAAACTGATATTTTTGCACTCGACGTGCGTTTTATACAGTATCAATTTTCTTCTCCTGAAGGTGCTAACCTTGTTAGCGAAACGCGCGTCGAGTGCAAAAATATCAGTTTGGTGTTAGGGTAATTGATCTCTAGGAAAAGTTTCAATGATAAACGTAGTCAATCGTATAAAAGCCAACCATTGATATCCAGCGCTCATCTTTCAAGTTTCCTCGAGAAATTTGGGATTTGGGAAAAGTGTCGTCATATACTTTCACGAAAATAATTAATATTGACATTATAGCAACAAAATTTGGCAGTGCAGATTGTTATTTGATGTGTCAAGGCTATAAAGTGATTGTTCCCTTCCAGAGGGTGACGATCTTACGAAGTCGACGGCATATTGCCAAAATGTCATAAAAAAGATCACCAAACTGAATTTTCTCCACAAACTCATTCAAGTTTTCAAAATCATATATAATTTATCTCCACTTTCAGGGCCCTTATTTATTAGGTGCATTCAAGAAAATCATGGAACCCCACTGTGATTATATCCTGAATATTATCATTTTTCACATAGCTTTGATTTTTTTTTGAAAATTTATGTTAGTTATCACGATTCTCAAAGTGCACCCACACTCCTAAGAATGCTTATCAACTAAACAGCTATTCATTAATAATTATTATCAACAAATTCAATTATTTCCTTACTGGAATGGAAACGCCTTCTTTTTTTCAACTAATATCCTAGGTGCTAGGAAACCATTCAGAAGCTTGTTTGAGAGCTTGTGCGGGCAAGGGATACCCGGGACCTCCAGTTCATGAAGTGGATTCCAAACAAACTTGGTTCTCTGACAGGACGGCAAAAATCGAATTCGAAAAATTCTGGTACTCCTAGGTCGAGAGAGCGTTTGAATAGATCACATCCATCCCCGGTAAGTGTACCTTAGTATTGTATTGTTGGACTTCATTTTCATCAAGCGTAACATTGTTAAAAGCTATGTTGTACCTTCATTTCAAGAAACTTGATGTTTTTTATCTTTGATTATTATTTCTACCTGAATTTTTTCATCTGAGTTAACCCTCAACTCGCGAGCCATCAGGCCTCGCGACAATATTATTTTTCGATATATTTGGAACGCCTGAGGTTGTAGATCGAGTATGAAAGACCCTGTATATCAAAATTGCGGTCTATTGAGGTGCAGCATTGTTGAGAATAAAATGTAGGACTCGAGTCGGAACATAGGACATTAGTCGAACTATTGGATTTTAGCAAATAACCCCCCTTTTATTGCAGACCCAGATACTGAACAAATCGACAGCATTGGCTAGCTGAAGGTACTGATGATTTTTTTTATTTCAACTCTAACTGATCGAGAAAATCGTAACAAATAAAAAAATAGACTCCTGATGGAGTGTGCAAACATCGCTACTAAATCCAAATAATAGGCATTACAAATATCTTTTCTGCTTCCACTATTTTAAACGGTTCATTACGTGTTTGACAGCTGTTAGGTAATGACCCATTTAGAATACACGTGTATTCCAAATTAGTGGTGGCCGCTTCCGGAATTGTTTTTTTAAAACAATGGGATATGTAACACTTGACCTGATGAATTCGATCTCATTACTACTGTATCTGTAGAGTAGGGAGGGTGAGTATAGACCCACAGCACTTAGGCCACAATATGGCCCATTGTACATCCTCCCAAGGAGTCGCCCTCATTACTACATTCAAGGGCCCAAAAACCGAATTCATCCATTTTTCATTTCAATTTCTTCATAAAATTGAAATAAAAATGATATTTTCAGGAAATTTATTGTTAACAGTTTGTGGATAGGTACTGCATCTAGTTATATTTATGGAGCAAGCAATTGTTTTACCTACTTGTTGTCATCCAGTGTCTCGTTGATTATCGAAAATGAGGGATGAAGAACTTTGGAGACCCAGACTAATACCAAGAATCTCTCCCATGAGCCTTGGTCCCGAAATAAAAATATTGAATTCAAATTAACTGAATATTGAGAAAAATCTGATGAAAATGTTCTGGCACTTTATTTCAATTACTAATTTTTCATATGTTAGGTTTTCAATTTTTGTTCACTCTGAATCGATAATACTTTTTTTCAAATTGAGTATTGCAGTTTTACAGTTCACAACAAATGGTGTATGTTGTAAGGTCACAGTGGTCCATACCTCCTATTATTGAAGAAAGTAAACAATTTAATACAAAAGTTATCTGGTTTGAATTTGAAATTTTCGGAAATATTTTTGATACTGCCTTGTCGTCACTTCCAGCTAAACTTGGCAACGATTTTTTTTTTTAATAAATCATCATGTATATTGATGCACACCTAATTGATCCAAAGTTGAATATTTATTATTAATATATATTTATTAATAATATTCTATACATATCTTGGACTGTTTTTGAGATAATGACAGGTGAAAAGTGAGAGTTTGAATTTTCGACAGCCTATTACCGCAGCTTCATTAACTCTCCCTATAAACTCAGCGAAAATTTTACAGAGTAAAGGATAATTGTCACAACGTTTCGGCAAAGTCTTATTTGCCATCTTCTAGGTGATGTCTAGAGTTTCGACCTCCGAACCTCGAAGGATTAGGCAGATTGAGACCTAACTGACCGCGGAAACCTATCCGAACACACAGAATTCTCATCATCTATCAAGACCAAAACCAAGACTGAGCCAGTCTCGTCTTGGTCTTGAAACATCAAGACCAAGACTACATTTTTTTTCCGAGACAAAGACCAAGATGGATGAGTCTTGGCCTTGGTCTCGCGAAGCCCTAGGTTGATTTTCCAATTTGTGTATACCTTCAACTTGAATGAGAGAACGATGGCAATCACGTTTTACTAGAATATAATTCCAGGTGCTTTCAAGTGATTAGTTGAAAAATAACACCCTATATATATATATATATATATATATATATATTTTCCTGAAGTGAAAACTCGGTTCAATGTCCTCGGCTTCTAGTTAACATCGTCCTGACAACAATCGCCCTCATAAATCTGACAATAATCGATACATTATATTTATATCAGTTGAAATTTTCACGCTGCACCTGATGCAGATGCAATATCGCTACGGTGTCCCCTGGAAATCGACTGATGTGTGGCATAATATAAAATCCAATTCACTTCATGACAGCTTTCAAAAATACAAGCTTTACCCCTTCTGATTATGACAGCGGAAATTAACAATTTTGCGGGCGGATATGAGAATCGTTTGACACCTTAAAAACTTTCAATAACATCTACTTGAAGTACTTGATGAGTATTAAATTGTGTTCAACGGGGTATGGGTTGTCAATAATTTCACTTCTTCCGTTTAGCTGTATGTTTTATGTTATTGTTTTATTATTACAGTAGGTGGTTTGTGGTTGTATGTTAGCTAGAGTTTTATTCGTAATAATGTTAGCAAACGATATCGACATTGTTTTTGAAGAACTTTCAAATGAAGATGAAGAGGGTACTGTGAAATAATAAACAGTGTAACTTGTTTTGTACCCCACCACGTGAGAATGCATCCATCACTGATAAAAGAAATCCAAGTTCTTCATTGGAGAAGTTTAATACCCATCTATCCATATATCTATCTATCTATCTATATATATCCATATCCATAATGCGAGCAAATGAAAAAAGAGTGCTTTAATAATTATGTAACAAAAACTGAAAATAACCTATTCCACAACCCGAAACACTTTTGGACATTCATTAATAATAAACGAAATAATCATAAACTACCCTCGGCTATGCATCTCAATAATTCTATCAGTGAGAACACCAAGGATATAGTTGCTCTATTTGGCAACTATTTTTCATCAGTGTATAGTAATGACATTGTAAATCAGATACCCCACTATAACTATCGGAAGAACTGTGTCAACATTAGCAATTACTCAATAGATATTAAGGAAATTATAGATAGGTTAATCAGAGCTCCTAACAAATTGTCCTTCGGTCCTGACGGAATTCCATTGTACTTCCTGAAATCATGTCTATATACGTTAGCACGACCATTACAAACTCTATTCAATCAGTCAATAGTATCAGGAATTTTTCCAGAATCTTGGAAGCACAGCTTTTTAACGCCAATCGACAAATCAGGCAATAAAGACAACGTGGAAAACTATAGGGCAGTTTGTATGCAATCAGAAATTCCTAAACTTTTAGATTGTATAGTCACAAAGAAAATATCATGGGATGTCGGTTCAGTTGTAAATCCTGAACAACATGGTTTCTCACCACGGAAGTCTACTGTAACTAATTTGCTGGTATATGAACACTTTTTGTTTACTTCTCTAGAAAACCGGCTTCAAGTGGATTCAATATATACTGATTTCACTAAGGCCTTCGATCGCATCAACCATGAACTGCTTATTGCAAAGATCAAATCCTTGGGTATAGATGGTAATATTTTAAGGTGGATTAACGATTATTTAACCAATCGAACTCAGTATGTCAGATGCGCAGGGGCAA
This sequence comes from Zygogramma bicolorata, assembly GCA_032362365.1. Taxonomy (NCBI): domain Eukaryota; kingdom Metazoa; phylum Arthropoda; class Insecta; order Coleoptera; family Chrysomelidae; genus Zygogramma; species Zygogramma bicolorata. The sequence goes on from JAVJAQ010005023.1 coordinate 395,881, forward strand.
TATCTCCAGCGATTAGAGTAACTTCTGGTGTTCCTCAAGGATCACATATTGGTCCAATATTATTTAATCTTTTTGTTAATGATGTAGCAGAGGTCATAAAAAACTGCGAGTTTCTAATGTTTGCTGATGATCTCAAGATATTTAGGACAATTAAATGTAAAGAAGATACTGAGCTTTTACAAGCAGATTTGAGTAATCTATCTAGATGGTGCGATACAAATTTACTAAAACTAAATCTCAAAAAATGTTTTCAGATTAGCTTCACAAAAGTGACCAATCCCATATTCGTAAATTACAAAATAAAGAATGTCAATTTACAGATAACTGATACTGTCAAGGACCTTGGTGTTTTTTTTTATTCAAAACTGACCTTCAAGACCCACATTACGAATTCTACCTCTAAAGCCTTGAAAATGATAGGATTTGTAACTAGATCATCCACTGACCTCTCAATCAATTCATACAAAATATTGTACTGTTCCTTGGTAAGATCTTTACTCGAGTATGGTAGCCTGGTGTGGAATCCAATGTATAATATTGATAAGGATTCAATTGAAAAGGTGCAACACCGTTTTCTTCGTTATTGCGCATTCAAAATAGGTCTTACAAGAGGTACCTATGAATATGATAATATTCTGTTGGATTTGAATTTGAATACCCTCGAACACCGAAGAGTAGAAGTTGATCTCAGTTTCTTACATAAGCTTATAAATGGTTACGTGAATTGCCCAAGCTTACTACAGAATATAAATTTTAACGTAAATGAAAAAAGAACTCGTAATTCTGAAATCTTTAAAATTAACTTCCACCCAACAAACTATGGTCAAAATGAACCAATAACAAGATTACTTAAAACAGCTAATGTATATCAATCTCATATTGATTTATTCAACTCTGCAATACCTACCTTCAAAAATCAAATAAAAAAGATAAAGCTGAAGTCGCCTGTAGTGTTGAGTTTGTTATGTTCGTCAAACTGTATGTATTGGAAGTTTTAGCTAGATTGTAATATGTACATTAATTTAGCACTGGTATTATATTCAACAAAGCTTAGTTATTAAGTTCTGCTATTGTATGCAAAAATGGATTTTTCGTAAATAAAAATAAATAAATAAATAAATATAATAATTCGAGCAAAGAAAACACACCGAATAACAATAAAAATAAAGACGCTCTGACGCACAGTACGGAAATCAAGCGAAAAATTTAAGTTCCCCATAATAAATACCCAAATTCTATATACCATTGTTACCATTTGCCTTTGTCTTCTTCTTTTTCTTTTTTTATACATGAGACTTTTATAAAACTGAAATTCCAAAGTAAAAGTTAACTTGGCTGTTGAAATTGAAGTTAACTCCAAAAGATCTTTATAATACCGAACCTAAGCCTATTCCTAAAGAAAAGGCTCGTAACTAACGACCTATCAATATATGATAGGCAAATCTCTCAATCGGTATTCCATGATATGTCGTGACAAAACTGCAATTAGTTTCTCAATAATTCCATATTATAATTTTCGTAAAGGCGAATACACCATACATAATAACAAATTTGTTTTTCGCCTGCTCTATCCAAAGTATACAATTCCTTGCCTCATTGTAGGGAGTAAAGTCGTAGTTTTCTTCCCTAGGAAGGGAAGTGAAAACTTTATCTTTAATTTTGAGTTTGGATACTTTCAAGAAGTTGAAATATTAAGAAAATAAAAAGACTCTTGTTAAGTATAAACAGTTTTTATTTCCCTGTAGATTCATTCAGTGATGAAACAAGAGTGAAAGTGCTTTTAGATTGATATTTAGGTAATTGAGATCCAACCAAAAATAATTCATCTCTTTATCACGATGATTATTAATCTATAAAATAATTGTTTACTTATATGATTTTCGCAAATCAGTTACAACTTGTTTCTCTATAAACGAAGTAAATTATTTCAACTTTACTTTCAAGTTATTTTTCATTTTCATCCGACAGGATTAGGAGAAAAGAACACATTTTCAAATTCATGTTTGATGGTTGAAGAAGCTGCAATGAATCATTTGTTATTTTTCCTTCCAGAACTAAGAACTGTATTGAGAAGTCATGGCATCAAACAAGTCTATTTTCAATATGAAGAGCACACGGGAAAAATGACCATAAATATTCGGGTGAGAGTTTTCAATTGAAACAGTATCTTATAATGTGTTATTTAATTCATGTGAACACGAGCTTTAGCTATTAGACCGTCCAGACAAAAGATATTCCTCGAAAATCAATATAATTACATTCATCGTTTTTCTCGAATTTGTGTATTTTCAATTTCACGTTTTCTATGTTTCTGCTATCAATATCCCTGTTCTTCAGCTACTAAATGCAGCTTTTTGAGGGAAATATTATGTATTACAAATAAAATTGGTCAACAATGCACTTTCATAATTTTTCCGTATGATCTTCATATTATATCATACTTAAAAAATCTAAGATAGGTATAGAAGAAAATCTGTCATATCTTCCATTTTTCAACTGAAAATAAAACTAAACTATTTCGATCAATATGCACTTGAAATTAAAAAAAAAACTCCAGCGAAAGTCTCCAAATACTAATGCTCTATTCCTTGACCAAACTTTTACTTTAAGAGAGTTCTCACAATGCTAATCAATGGAGGCGTTTATTCACAAAATGTTGAAATTAAGTGTCGTGTATGACGGCTTCCATTGATTAGTACTGTGAGAACTTCCTTGAAGTAAAAGATAAATCAAAAGTTTGGTCTGTGAATCACGCATAACTCCAGAACGTTCCCCTTAACTGTAAAATCGATCATCTCCCGAATCGAAAGCGTATCTTCGAAAGTACCCAGTATAAGTGAATCTCCTTCAACAAAGAGAGTCTATTCACTGTCAGAACTCAATCAGACGCAACGATCCACTGGAGTTGATGGTGAAGATATTTAATCCCTGAATTGTCGGCGTCCCGAATTCTATTCCGGGTGGTAATTAGGTTTCCCACAAACAAAGTTTGTTGTTAAGATCCTGCCAAGTTTGTTTGACGCGTCGTTGCAAGTTCTACGCCTATTACCAACTCATATTGTTTAATTGCTATTCTTATTGAATTACCGTTAACGCGGTAACGTCAGAAACGTCATGGGTTTGTCAGAGAAGTGGAATTGTACGCACCAAGATCTCTTCTGTAAATGATTTGCGGTTTCGTGTTCGTGTTAATAACTGTATTTTACCGCAGACTAGTATCAGAATAAATCTGGTTAACTAAATTTTCTGGCACTAGTAACATCAACAGAGTGATCGGTGACATAAAATGACACTAGTGAGAGTGACAGTTTTGTTGTGAATAATTGTCACCTAATGATAACTATTTTCGAGCATTAATCAGGCAACTTTTCGAATCATTTTTAGTTATCACCTTCATAGCCGACTATTGTAACTGATACCCATAATTACGAGTTTCAAAACAGTCTATCTCGTCTTGTGTTTGTGGATCTTTTGTTGGAAAAATCATCTCTTGTTTACGTTGTATTACATGTTCAAGAGGTAGCAAAAACGTGTGTGACTCTCTGGACCTTGACTAGCGTTTCCTGAAAAGACTTATAACTAGTCCGTACAAAGCTTACTGTTAAATCATCTGAAAATAAAAGTTAACGGGTGATGATCAACTGTATTGCCAAATATGCGCCAAACTAACTGACTATTATACGACAAAAGATAGCTGAGGCACAAGTCAATCTGATAATAACACTGATGCTCTTCAAAAATGATTTAACCTCTGGCGGAAGCACCAAACTCTTTCGATTGTTATAAATAGATGAACACATCAATCTAGCAGACCACTATTATAATCCTCATTCAGTCCTTGTTCACTGTGGTTCTGGCGTTGAATCTGGTTATTATTAGTCATTGGTCAAAGGCAAAACAGACTGGTTTGACTTGTTTGAGTGACGCTAGTTGTATCAGTAAATATTATGGCGATATCTTGAATTTATTGAAGCCTCAGGAGACACCCACTATTCCATTTTATGAAAGAGATGACATAGGCAGATCAAGATCTTCAGATAATGTGGTGCTGCAGGTTTTTCCGGGTTTTCCTGCAGCTGAAAAAGCAAATGCGCCACTGGAATCAGTCAAGTCGCCCCGGAGCGTCAATTCATTTTTGTTCTTTCATAATTTGTATTACTTTCCTTTCATTTCAATAAATCAATATCCTGACGTTAATATAACTTTCTGACATCCGTGACAGATCTGTACCAAATAGTAACGGATATATGTCGTAAAATTGTTCTATGAAATTGACATGTGAATGAAACATATTGAATTCATTAGATAGCAGATACAGAGCAAAACCAATTCATCCTGTAAGGGTCCGCTACCCGATCTTAATGATACATTCTACTATTGCAAGTCAATAAATACTTTCCATACAAATTCTTTACTGTAAACGGTTATTATTGGTATAATTTATTCCATAATTTCATTAATATTCTAGATGGTATTACAACCAAATAGTGACATTTTGGAATATTAAATATTTGAAACGTTGAAATCGAAATAAATCAATTTGTATGTATTCATGGCAACATAATGAAGTGAAAAGAGCCCATGGGATCTTTTCAGTATAATGTTGTTCTGATTGGTTGTTTTGGTTCAGATGACTTCATATTAACTGATTTCATTGGATTCTACTTGAGGAAAATTTCCAAAGTAAGTGTTTGCTTGAAAAAACCTGGGGAATAACGGTTGTGTACGTTTGGTTTGGTATTCGGTTGAGCTTGTATATATAGAGAAATCATTTTCAGAAGAGAAAAGGGGAAAGGGTAACACTTAACGACAGCATTGACTCAATGAATACTCACTCAATCCAGACTTCTTTTCAATCTATGGAGACTCACCTGAAACAATAAAAAAAACTAATTAGATGAAGCTTTGAATACTCGTATCGACGCGACATTCCGAATCTGCTCCAACATCACAATAATGTAAATTTAAACATCATGCCACGGATTTGGATGAACTTGTTTTGCACGACGCAAACGCATCTGGCGCCACCATACCACTAATTAAATGACAACAGATGGCAGTTTTAATTTGAATTTGTACAACCAATATATAATACGTTCGTTTTGTCATAACCAACGTGCAAGATGGTGCTACATGATTGATCGAAGGAGATGCATTCTATAGATGGATAAATGCAGAATGGAACTCATATACAGGGTTGTCTAATGATAAGTTTTCACCATGAATATTCTTTCATTTTTTCATTTTTTTTAGGAAGAGATATATCTGTTGAATAGATTCAGATAGTTACGCGGTGAATGAATTGAGATTCATTTTGTGAATCTTAACCTTAATTTTGATTGAAACATCGTGTGGGGATAATCAACTAATTTACCCCCTTCCCCCCGTTTGTATAACGCGCCTGTGGTTGCAGGGATGTCCTCTACTTTTATTACAATAAAAGAAACGTCGTGTGATGCGTTTCAAGACACTGGAAGCTCTGATAACCAATAAAATGTAAAAAATCGCCTTATAACTGTTCCAAGTTTTGCAGACCATTCGAATGCTTTCTGAATTTCGAATGATTATAATCGAAATTGATGGGAATGATATGACTATTTCTATCTTGCCACAAATATTTTCACTCGAAATGTACAATGATGGAATCCAACAATAAATGCGATTTAATTTTTGAGGAAATTAATGGCATCTTTTATCAATCAATGACACTCTACACTTAAAATTTAAGGTGCATTACTGACTTCCAAACACAAATAATAACTGAAGAACGTATTGATTTTCAATGCACGTCAAAAATGAATTTAATTTGATTTATTCCAGGATTTGTTTTACAATTTTGCATTTTGAATGGCTTTGGCACTGTCCAGGATATTCAATCCCATTAGAATGTATCGAAAAGAACATTGCAGTTGATAAAAAATAATCGAGTAGAGTACACAAAAAACGAAAAACTAAAAAAATACTGGTTCAATTGAGAAAACAGGAAAATAAATCTAATGGGATACTTTGAAAAACGATATGGAGAAATGGAATTGATGGAATACTAAAGGTAAATAAAGGATATAGATGATAAAGGAAACTATCGAAATCAAGTTTCACTAAAAGTATACAAACCAAAAGATGTTTACAGATACTGTCAATCTAAACGTTATGAGTACACATAACTTTTACTTTTCGTTTCTGGATCCTTTCTATTCCTTTTTTACTATTTTTCCACTCAAATTTTATATTTTATGCTCGTTCCAATATTTTCCAAATATTTCAACAACTCTAGTTGACTCCTCTCATTCCATTTTATCAAATTGTTGATTGGACAACTTTCCATTTCAATTTTATTGTTTTACTTCATTTTCACAAGAGGGTACAATCATATATACAATGGAAGTTGAAACCAATACCCTCAGTTCTAGAAAGACACTTTTTTCCTGAAAAAACTCTTCAAATGAGGCACATGATATGAATGACCTTCTAGCGATTCTTTTTGATATTACTTTTGGTGTCAGAAATATTTATTGGGAACCTATGTAGATTCCACTTCGTATATCGTGGATAGCGCGTACATATTTAAATCAAATATACTTTATTGTCGAACGTATTTTTCATTGACAAAGTCTTCAACAATGAAAAACAAGAAAACAATGATCATCATTAGATATCTGTCGGTATGCTAGTCTGTTGAAAATACTAAAATTAATCATATATGGGATACAATAAATGAATAATAAAATCGTTATTGACAACAACATGTCAAGCATGAAATACAAGTTGAATAAAAATATAAATAATGAATAAATATCACTGAAACACATCAAATTGAACAATTATGTATTACTAGGACTGTAAGACGAAGTCAAACTTCACAACATTAAAAGTTCTAACAGTATAATTCATCTAATAAATAGAAAGCATTCGTCAGCAGAACATTTTTTACAAACTGTTTGAAATGTTTTTTATCTTTTGAAATTTTGATCTCGTTCGGCAGGTGATGCAAAATTTTCTACCATTATAAAATATGGAATTTTTTATTCGTGTCGACGTTGGAATCGGTAATCTTATATTTAGTGTTTGTCTAGTGTTATATTTAGACATCTAGAGTGGCTAGCAAGAATCCCGGAATTTAGCTTTTCACATATACCTTATAGCTTACATACAGGCTAGATAAGAACATAATTGATTATTCTGTACAATAAAAACGTCATGAATGAAAAATATTATGGATTTTTGTGATCAAAAGAGAAAACGTCCAGAAAAACTTTTCCATTGACATCGTGAAGATATCTTGACTGAAACTTTATTTGATTTGTTAAGACTTGTCTTGTGAAACTGCACTCATTACACAAACAACAACGTTTTCCTACTTGTTGAATAAATAGATATTTATGAAATGTAAACACAAATGAACATGGGGTCCACCCTGGTAGGTGCATAGATCACTCATAATTTAATATCATTATGATCTCAGCAAACTCTCCCTGACAGAGGATATGTTAAAATCAATCTGTAGATACAAACACGGCACTATGTTCCATTACTGTGGGATGATAATAAAGCTTTGTTTTCAAGGAATTTGTAATTTATTGCCTTCAAATCATCTCTAATGTTGCGATGTTTCATTATAAAAGTCTTTATTGGGCAATAAATGACTTAATAACCCCCTTTCCATTGATTGCCTTTTTATACCCGTTTGATTGCTAGTTACCTTCTTTATAGAAAGACAGGCAAAGTAATTGATCTAGAATTGATTTATTGTAAGGCTCGTCAATCGGTAAGACATGCAAGTTCCGAAGACAAATAATCGTGTTGTTTCTTCGCTATTGTAATTTACAAATGAGTTCCAGTAATGGTCGAAGGATATGAAAAAACATCACTTTTTCACTGATATAATTTTCAAATGTACCCAGATTCTAGTTTATATTCTATATTATCCGTATATATTTGTCGTAGCGTCAATATTTGAAAAAAAAATTAATGGTAAAAGTTTGTCCTCGCAAAGGTTTGATTACTGGAAAAACCCGTAAAATATTTTATAACAAATGGAAATAGAACAAATATTGAGGTGTAAAACAATAATTCATGACACAAACTAATAGCCTGTACATTGAGGTCGTTACCCCCACTTCTGCAAGAAAAATCAATATCAGTAATATTCATATGTTTCCTCGACGAAAAATAATAATCTAACTCAATATTGTTGATTAGTTTTTTCAAAAAGATCTCCCGAGTGCCAAAACCACCAAATATCCCATAGTAGCAATATTTTCATGGTTGAAAATGAATGAAATGTAGTGACACAATAATATTATTCATAGAACAAATACAAAGATGTATATGGAGGAGCTTGCGTCCATTTTTTCAAGAAAAAGCAATCTCAGTAATCAGATAAAAATATCCATATTCTTTGTCAACTTATAACAAAAAACAATCTCGAGATCGCTAACTCAATATTAAGAAGTTATTTCGAGGCAGCAAGACAGGCTCGTTTTGCTTATTGGGTTATTCAAATTTTATATTCTAGTTCGAAATCACCGTCTCCTCCATTTTATCTCGCAATTCGTGTTGCAATTTCGCTAGATGGGAAAAGTCGAAAGTGATAAGGTGCCGGAAAAAAAAGGAAATTGGAAAGTGAAAAACAATTATTTGTAATAAAACGATTACGGAATACACGGGACTGTATTGAAGGCCTGGGGCGAACGGTTCTTACGGATATGACTTTTGGTCCAGGTACATCTTTCCACCGGTGACACAACCGGTCATATCATGATTATATATAAAAGACATAGCATAGAAAACGACAACGATAGATTGATAATTCTGTTACATCTTCACTCTTATATAGACATATGATGAAAGCCTCCTAAAAACTTGTTTTGTGAATGATTTTGATATTGCAGTTACGTATCAGGGCGAATATACCAATTTGCCCAAAAAAAAAGATATTTTGAGAACCTAAAGCTTCTTTCTTTCATTTCTAGGGAACAAAGATTCAGAAAATGGATTCCAGAACATACTCAAAACTACTTTTAGCGTGTGGATATTATCATCCATCTCAATCAAAGTCAAGAGAACAATTAAATATGAAAAATATGGAAAATGTTTTTATAATGATCGTTTTTATTATCTTCGTTGTTCAAGTAGGAACTGAGTGTTTGTTTTTTATTATTGGTTCTCCCCTTTTTAATATCATGACAAGTGTCATGCTCATTTACTGAATGATTCAGGATAAAATTCCAGGAGGAGAACAAAAAAAAATCGCTGAACACAGATACCTTATTCTCACCGAAAAAAAGCTGAACTCTTGTGAAATCAGCATTGACATTCGAGAATTTGTAGATTTTTATAAGGCATACAACGTAAAAATAATATTTGGAATGGTTTGGATTCGAATCTGGAAAATTTTCTAGTCTAAATGAAACGTTTTTGGAATTTTTCTCTTTAGGAACCATCTGGTCTCTGATGAACACTTCATAAAGCAGACATTGAAGATATTCTTCAATCCTTCAGCTGCTGTATACTACTCTGTTTGTGCTGCAATCGCCATTCATCTCTTTTTTCGAGAATTGTGAAATTGGATTTTAAAACCAGACATCTCTGAGGAAAATTCATTCAAAGGCTTCCAAACAATTTTAGTTCAAACTGACTCGATTAAGGTACAAATGTTCACGATTATTATACACGGTATTTACTGCTTCAATGTCCTCATTTTACAAAAGTGATATGGAAATCATAGAAAATGAAAAATATTTAGAAGATTCTTTTTTGCGATGAATTTTTTTTTGCAGGAGTTTGGGACAAAATTACCCTAGCAACAGTGTACCATTTCAGCTAGCGAGCCAATGAATTCCTATTTACTACTATTGAAGATTTTGAGGTTCTGGATGTAGTTCTCCACTGTCACCCACCACAAACACACGGATAATTACAACAGAAAAGAAGAAGCTGTGAACCTCAACCGAATATGGAATGGCATTTTAAGAAATTCAAAAATAACAACAATATAAATACGATTTATGAAGTCTTAATACCCACTCATAGAAGTCACCTACTTTTCTCTGACTCGATTCACATATATTGTTCTTTTCCTCTGAAGTATGAGTTTAACTAATGGGCCGTTCATGAAATACGTCACACTAAAATCAGCTTTTTTTGACCCCCTCCCCCCATTGTCACGCTCTGTCACACTTTTTGTGACCCCCCCTAGAAATATTTCGTCACAAAAACTAAGACCCCCCCCTGCTGAGTATGATAAATTCTAAATGATAGTACACAAATTCTGAAAATCAAAAATATTTATTTAGTTATTATAATAACATTTAAATAAATTAATAAATATCTTTCATAACGAACATATAAATGATAATTAATATTATATGTTGGTTGGCCTTTGGTTTCAAGATATTTATAAACAATTATAATATGGGTGGCCACAAATAATATACATATTTTACATAATCAGAAGATTCAATGCTCAATAACACAATGAAACAGTAAAAAATCGCTTTATTTTGTTTCATTTGTATGGTGAAATACAGTGTACTGTAACAAGATTAATTCGCATTCTCAATTGAATATTCATTCTCAAAGATGGAGTCACTATAGATTTGATTAAAAAATCTGACGAGTTCAGGAATTCGTTAGAAGATGTCGCACATGTAGATTTCTACCAAAATCTACTGAAGATATCTTTCATACCAAAATTTTTCAATTTTCGTCAGAAATCTACTAAAAAAGTAGATTTCTACCAAAATTGGTCACGCTGGCTTCTAGCACTCATGTCAAAAAATAATAAACGGCGAACGTCACGTTCTCGTATACCCCCCGTCCCCCCTTGTCACATCTTGTCACACTCAGCCAGACCCCTCCCCCCCTTATATGCGAACGTATTTCATGAACGGCCCCTAAAATGAAATAGACCCTACATTACTCCCAAATAGCGCAACATTCTGTTAGTGAAATAATTCCCATGATCGGATCAGTATTAATGAAGATTACCCTGTACAAATAAAAAAACAAATAACAAAGCAACAAAGTTAGAAAGTTGACCTCTTCATGATAGTAGTATAGATCATAATTATATTTCAATTTCTGAGGCAGCTGGCCCAACTAGAACTACACGTTTTTTCTTTTTAATTTCGCAAACATGGAAACTTTATACTCTACGGATGCTGCTAGCTGCAAAGAGCGATCAATTCCCCCCTTCAGGCAACACGCAACATTCCGACCGTTTTAATCACGTTGGAGCTCCCCACTCCCGATTGGTGCAAACTCATCAAAGCTTTGATTCGGAATTATCTGCATTGATCAGCATATTGTATTATGTTTGAATAGTTTCTTCATCTTTACCATTCCTGAAATTCCGATAATTTTGCTGAAACACAATGAATCCATTGAAGCGGAACACAGGTGGGTTGGGGGGCACGGCCCAGCTCTTCAGATTTACTGAAAGTCATTAGATAGATGTTGATCAGCGCCGAGCGCGGTTAGTACTTGGAAGGGTGACCTCGTCGAAAGCCCATACAACTGCAGCAAAATAGCATATCATAGTTCGCAGGAAATATATCAATGAGCACAAGATATATCGAGGATTTATTGTCCTTCGGAGGGGACGTGAAGTCGGCGGTCCCGAGTCCATGGATAATGGGCTTCGTAAAAGATTCCTACCTCTGGTCGAAATACCAGAGGGTTCGGCAAAATTTCCGGTTGGGGGAAGTGTTCATAAAAATGAAAATTATATATGTATTCGGAAACTAGAGCATCTTGGCTTCAAAACGATGTGCATGGCAGGTCGATAAAATGGGTAATAATTTTTTAATTCGCGGTTGTTCCGCAGATTCTACATAACTCCGAAATCGCAAGAAAAACGTAAAAAAACAAATGGATCATTTATTAGAACGCGGGGAAAGTACAAAAAAATCAGAGATCATTCAAGACCCCCCAAGGATTCATTAAAAAGAAAAATTTCCGATAAAAGACTATTTTGAAAAAAATGAGTTTTCGGAAAAATTTATAGGGACCTTTTTTATAGATAATGAGACGATCTTTAATTTTTGTATAAACGAAAATTTTCTAATTCGTATATTTAGCCAGATATTGGCGGGAAACCCATTTTTCTGGGTTTGGGGGGCCATTTTCGGCCATTGCCATGAACGCAATCGTGTTAAGTTTTGGGTCCTTTGAAAACATCTGTGACGACCTACGAATTGAGCCACAAGTGAAGAACTCATAGACTTATTCACAGGTTCATCCCTTCATTTATTGGACTAAGAGTCTAGACTTCACTAATAAATTTATGATCGAATCACTACGTTCGACACTAGTGCATAGTCCCGATCAGCTTCATCATTTTTTTTCATTAAAAATTTTCTGGAGATATTTTTATCAGTTGTGAGCTATTCTTTGGTGCCTGGGAAAAATATTTCGAACAGAAACAAATAAAATCTGTCAGTTGGAACAGATATAGTCGAAAACGTCACTATTGAAAAAGCTTTATTTCCATTATGCTAATTTAAATGGGAATCTGTCGAACAAATCCTCTCAAAAATTAAATCCTCGATGCGATGTGTAATTCACCGATTTGCCTCATACCCAGCACTTTCGACGAGCGGAGCAATGTGAATCACGCTGCGATTGAATTAGTGAAAAATCGAGCAAAAATCCTCGCTATGAATCGACCGTCACCAGTGGAAGTATATTGTAACACATTAAAAAAAATCCTTCAAACAAACACTGCACTGATGACGTGATGAAATTATATTCAATAGGCACGCTTTTATGAGATGAATGACACTCAGAAGAGTGCCATGCTCTGTTATTGAATTGTCGTCTAAAATCATATATTGTTCGATCTGATATGATAAACTTCCAATTGAAATGATGATGTTATTACCGGATTATCCTCAATTTTGGGAACCCTACAGGTGGATTTGAAAGTGATTCATTTTATGTAGAAGTTATTGAAGAGAATATACCGAAGTAAAGAATGATTATTTGGTGATTGGACCCTTGTTTCCAAACATCAATTTCACCAATTTCATTCCAGTCTTACATAAATGCTCATTTTCGATGAACTGCCACGAAATAATAAAAAATACTTCTCCCAAATAATGATTTGAGAGAAAACGTACTTGCCTGGAGAGTGCATTCGTAAAAAGTCCTATCTATTTTGACTTCTGAGCGGAATAAGTATCAAAGTTAAACAAAGGTCACATGGAAAGGTTAGATAGATTGATTTTATTGAAGTTTTCAATTTAGACCATTGATAAAACTCGAAAATGATCACAACACAAATGTATCTTAATATTAATATAAATGAAAATAGAAGTACGTGGTATCGGTAAAATGAATATATAGAGTAAGATCCCAGAGCAATCAGACATAACTTATTTTCACACGGATGAAACCTGAAGTTTTCAGTAGCGTCTCGTGTGCCTTGAATACCTACACGCTTTGTGGAACTTGCCGAGTGACACCTGGGCAGGTACCAGGTGAGAAAGGTAACTAAAAATAAGAATTATTTAACTTAAATTCACATGGCTGATTTTTATATATGTCATGTAGAATATTATTTTAAAGTGATATCATAAGTGTCAGACACTTTTGATGGACCAGAGCTTTTATCAGACGCTTTTAAGCTACCCAAAAAATAAATGAACTTTACTTATTTTTACATGTCTGATTTTTTAATATGTTATTGAAGTATTTATTTGAAAGTTATATTCAATCAGTAAGACAAATTAGAGTGACCAAACATCCCCTAAGACAAAAATTATTCAGCCAGAAGTATGAGGGCGAGAGTACTATGCATGCGCTTCAGAGTGAATGAGACGTCCATAATAACTCGGTTTCCCTTCTCAAACTCACCATCTGTTTCAATCTACTGTGTATGTGCTGTTTGTGTGTAATATAACTTATAGTATACAGTATAGTCAGTGTTGTTTTTTAAGGCACAATTGTGCCAAAAGGGGCACTATGGTAAGCACTTTGAGAAATTGGTCGAAAACGGGCACAATTTTAAGATTCCGTATTTTCGTGGTTCCGTGGTCATTTTCACTTGTCTAAATTCTCACTTTTCATTTCATTTTCCTCAACAATCCTGTTTCCTGTTAGTATGAAATTTAAAAATCACCGTACTGAACATCTTTCAAATATTAAATTGTGGAGACGACTTTGAGTTTTTCTGCATCGTAAAAATATAAATATATTCAATAATATATTATAAATATGAAAAATTGCCACTTGAGTCACATTCGAGTTAGCGTTTGTCCAAAGCCCCAAAGGAGGCAATTTTGGCCCCAGAAACCTGCGGAATTCCATCAATTGCATATCAAATACTACATGAAGCTCCATTTTTTAATGTTCACCAATCTGAACGTTGAGAAATCATGTATGTATTGCATAGAAATCATAATTTTTAAATTTCATACTAACAGGAAACAGGATTGTTGAGGAAAACGAAATGAAAAGTGAGAATTTAGACAAGTGAAAATGACCACGGAACCACGAAAATACGGAATCTTAAAATTGTGCCCGTTTTCGACCAATTTCTCAAAGTGCTTACCATAGTGCCCCTTTTGGCACAATTGTGCCTTAAAAAACAACACTGACTATACTGTATACTATAAGTTATATTACACACAAACAGCACATACACAGTAGATTGAAACAGATGGTGAGTTTGAGAAGGGAAACCGAGTTATTATGGACGTCTCATTCACTCTGAAGCGCATGCATAGTACTCTCGCCCTCATACTTCTGGCTGAATAATTTTTGTCTTAGGGGATGTTTGGTCACTCTAATTTGTCTTACTGATTGAATATAACTTTCAAATAAATACTTCAATAACATATTAAAAAATCAGACATGTAAAAATAAGTAAAGTTAATTTATTTTTTGGGTAGCTTAAAAGCGTCTGATGAAAGCTCTGGTCCATCAAAAGTGTCTGACACTTATGATATTACTTTAAAATAATATTCTACATGACATATATAAAAATCAGCCATGTGAATTTAAGTTAAATAATTCTCATTTTTAGTTACCTTTCTCACCTGGTACCTGCCCAGGTGTCACTCGGCAAGTTCCACAAAGCGCGTAGGTATTCAAGGCACACGAGACGCTACTGAAAACTTCAGGTTTCATCCGTGTGAAAATAAGTTATATCTGATTGCTCTGGGATATTGGACTAATATATCACAGATATAGATTAATGAGTGAAAAGTGATATTGAAGTTACTAGGGAGCTTGAATTCAGTACAAACTGAGAATTGGTGATTCGTCCAGGAATTCTTGTAATGAGTATGGCTCAATGCCATACAACAGATCGAAAACACATTTTTTGAAAGTTTGTCTTGTTCGTTCTTTGATAATCAATGGTGAATGGTTGTGAAATTTAATTGATGCGTAATGCGGCCCATTCTCTGTATTTTTCAATCTATGTTTAGGAACGATATAACTTGATTTCTGTCTGGTGGAATACTCATGTCTATATTTGTCATCTTCAAAATTCGATTTGTTGTCGTGTACAAAAAGTACACAAACATAAATTTATATAGCATATACAGTAAGCATTTTGTCACCCTTGAAGATACCACAAGTTTCTCTGTAATTCATATTGAACATTGTTTTCAAGATACGTTTGTGCATAAGGAATACACGTTCCAGTTGTATACTTCCTCCCCATACTAAAATTCCATATTTCAGCAGAGGATAAACAGTCCCATAATATGCCATTTTCAGTGCATCGATTTTCAAGTGACTTCTCAGTACTCTTATCGCATAACATTTACTTGCTAGTTTTTTTGCAAGATAGTCAATATGTACTTCATGATTTAGTTTATCATCTATATGAATCCCCAACAGTTTTGTACTTGTTGAAATAGCTAGTCTGTCACTACTGAGCTGCAAATACTCCGGAATAGTAATATTTTTGTGAACAGTTTTGAACAATATACAGTCTGTTTAAGATGTGTTTGAAGATAACTTGTTATTTTTGAAATATGCGGATGCTATAGAAATGCTATTTGAAATTGAATTTTCCAAATTAAGGTTCCTGTTTACTGGTACAATGAGATTGGAATCATTTGCATAGCTCACAACTTTAGTACCTGACTATTCGAAAATTTCAGAGAAATCATTTATATATTTAATAAATAGCAAAGGCCCAATCACACTATCCTGTGGTACGCCTTTTTCTATTTCAGTGAAGCCTGAGAAAAAATCATTATTTTGTTGCCTACTATGTACTTTTTGCTTCCTGTTGCTCGAATACGACTTCAAGAGATTCAAGGCATTTCCTCTGATTCCATAATTGAAAAGCTTTCGAAGTAAAATGGAATGTCTGCCCGAGAAATATTCGTGTGACATCTCATTCCACTAGGAGGTATATGTCGAGTATTTTTGTTCAACATAAAAAAATTAGCAAAAAAGAATGTTTTTTGAAAGTGTTGTATTTTCTAAAATGTTATTCCGAAACGGGAAAGTTTTTAAGGATGAATTTTTCAATTCATTATGTGGTATCAGAGAAAATGCTTGCACTGTGTAGGGTGAAACATATCAGTTCAATGACTTGAGTGAGATTCTTTTTAATGGAATCCCTGGATTATTGGTTTTTCAAATGGTAATTTTTTCTAATGTATCGATTTCGTACAGGATTATCAATATCAAATTGATACATATATTGCGTTGATCTCTGGGTACAGCTGAAAATGGGTTGAATACATTTTCAAGTTGTCTGCCATTCTCAGCTTAACAATATCTGGAGCGATAAAAAATGTTTCGAAAAATGTTTTTCATATATTCTGACGTTTATTTCTTCAATATTGGTTTTTCCTTATTGGAGTCATCCAAATAAGTAAAGTCTGGAGATATTACTAGCCAATCTATTGTTTTCTGGTCAGTCAAAGGTTAGAAACAGTTCCCATGGAAATGTACATGTTTTTTCTTTTATATGGAAAAATATTCTTGCGACAATTTATCACCAAGAGGCAAAATCAACTTTCTCCCGGAGAATTTGATGAATTTTATTTTCCATTGGTTACAATAATGGTAATAATATTTCATATCAGGAACTCTGGGTACGAGCCGGTGCTGTGGCTGAGAAAAGGTTCACACCAATTCATACACTGGCGAAAAAGTGTGGCATTCAACTTTGTTCAGTACTTCCAGCTCTACACCATTGGACTGTAGCAGACAAGTAAAATGGAAACACAGTTCAGTACTTTGGAAGCCAAACCTGATTTTCTTTTGTGACATTCGGACGAGGTATAATTTGAATCAATAATGTGGAAAAATACAAGTTTTGTTGTCTATGAATTACTCGATTAGATTTGCATATTATAGGTGCTGAAGAGCTTGACGTAAAAAACTCTGTTGAGAATGCAGAGAAATATCTGGTTCAAGTTAAAAAAAAACAATATTTGCACAAGTTTCGGAAAACTACGCTATCACACATACCACTGTGGAAATGCAGTATCAGTGCAAGATCTTCCTCCTTCAAGAAAATCGATTCAACTGCATATTTTGAGAGCTTTTACGTCACCCACCAACAAATTAATTCAATTCAAGCAAGATAGCAAAAAATGCTATCCCTTGAAATTTGGTTGTGTTTCAGAAGATGATTATTCACACCCAAAGAAAATAGTAACATTGTACCAATCCATACATGAACTTGTACCAAATTGCAATTATTGTAAATCGTAGGGGCTCTCTTGTATATCTTTTTGTATCTGTCGTTCGCAAAACAGTTGACAGAATCCATTTGAGTATGCGTTAT